>CAEMYA010000212.1:1388806-1422885 GCA_903131615.1 Diplodus sargus
GGGAAATATACTGAAAATATACAGAAGCAGTTAAGTTGCAGGCCTGAAAACCAAAACAACATGATGAGAGATGCTCTAAAGCTCTGTGGAGCTGCAGACTCAGGCGGTAATTCTCTGTTTGTCACTTTGAACGAATCTTTCACATGCAAGTAAAGAGACATCATGGGCCCCCGTTTTAAAGGGATCTACGGTTTATGGAATTAAGCGCAAGGTGCTAGTGTGTTCTGCTGCCCTCAGAATAACAGTGCACCCCTCATTTTAAGACCACCAGGCCCAGGGAGGCACAGGTGGGCGCGAGTATATTGGAATTTTTAATTCGGGAGAAGGAAAAGGCATCATTCTTATCATTTCAATGTGGTAATTTTACTCTTTTTTTTTTTTTCCTGTTAAAACCTTAACACATATTTTTTGGTATGCCTTCATAAATGTGTGGATAGGCTCTTTTTAATATGAGGGATACAGCTATATTACAGGAGCTTTAAGGAAATCTATTTACATTCCAGGCGCAGTAAATATACTCAACATTTTCATATTTATGTGCTTTCCTATTTTCAGTGGCACATGTTCAGTCAAACCTGCCAGGAGCAGCTGGTTCATGGTGTTTGGGATAAGCGCAGTTATTTTTTTGCATGGAGAAGTAATTTGTGCATTAAATATAGGACTGTGGCAATTTCAACAAAGTAATAGGTTGACATTTTCTTTAAGAAGAGAGGTTTACATGCTGTAATAATAATAATGTGGCATTTCCAAAGAGCAGCACTAGTGTTGCGCCTCCTTCTGATCTTTACAGGACAGAAATGCGGCATTCTATGAAAAGCAATAAAGAGCGTATATAGAGTGTCGACGGCGTGCACGTTTGTTTTACATTACCATTCTTCATGCTTCCAAAAGTTACGTGACTTTCAACTTGAACACTGTACATCAACCTACACGCATAAAAAGAAGTATGTTCGCAAAGGCAGAGAGGATCACACACAGACAGACACACTGTAAGAAGTCATTGAGGAGATGCCGACTAAATTGACTTTTATCGATTCGGTGACCCACCTTGACGCTCGGGCTCCAGATGCTACGGGCGATAGAGGAATTGCTTTTTTGAGCGCTTCATCATCGCACACCAGCAGTGAATGAGTTCAGCTCGTGTCGGACCTGGTATGTCTTGATCTTGTACTCAGAATTGTGCGAGATTTTTTTTATTTTACTTTTAAAAATGTGAAAAATGACTGTTTATAGCTGATGCCGTCATCCGATTAACCCGAGAGGCCCTAGGTTTGGGATTGCTGGGGACTCCCTCAGCGGCAGGCTGTACATCACAGTGACAAGAACTTGATGAGTAGCCGCTGCGGTACTGACCTTTAAGACGTAGCAGAGATACAGAGAATGGATGCTATGAGAGCACCTAAATCAATAAGTGGGACAATAGATGAAGCTCCTTGCAATAAAGCTAATAATAGACGCAGGGGGGCGGAGGGCGTGGTACAGTGTCGGTGAGCTCATAATTTGTACCCACAGAGTTTGTTTGCTCTTTTTATCTTGTGTTTGCTCTTCATCTTTATCTTCTCGGCTGCTCCTCTGATATCTCTCAAACTTTGCTCACCTCTCCACTTCCTAGTTTGTCTTCATCCTCCTGACTTACTCATCGCCTGAATGAAGCCGCGCCGGGTGGCTCTGTGGCTGTGAGGCAGTGTGAAGCTCTGTCTTTGTCGCTCTTTCTTTCAATTACCTTTTCTTTTCTCGTCATCGTTTTCAAAGAATATGATTCCACAGGTCCTCTAAGTGTCTGTCAATCTGTATCCACTGAACCTACGCTTCCCCCATCTGCCCGTTAGCTCCCTGCCGGGTTGTTATCTCTCGCCTGTTATCCAGCTCAGTGTCTGCCTACTTCCTGTCTCTCTCTCTGCCTCTCTCTGACCCGCCCAGTGACCCAATAATCCTGGTTTTCATCGCAGATGGGTTTCCATTTGCTGAGAAGGAGAATGTGCTGTTCTACAGTGACACACGCTCCTCGAGAACGATGCCGGTTATCCTCCGAGACCTGCAAGGAAAAACACTGGAAGCAGGACGGATGGTGGTTTAAAGCCACGCAGAAAGTCTTCATAAAAGACAAAATATTGTACTAAATGTGATTTAAATAATTTCACAAGCCTAATCCGGCTGTATTTGTTAGCAGTGCTTTTAGTTTACAGCAACAGCTCGATTTAATCTTCGAGACTGAGGTATAAGTATGAGAATAATTGACCTCTGATACCCAATAACAAGTAGCCTGCCAACAAACACTCATACCAGGTTTATATGAACTGTGGCTGAAGGTGCTCGGATTGAATTAAAGTGAAGTAAATTTGTCCTTCATGGTATCGCTCACATCTTCAGGAGCCACTGCATGACCTCTCCCACTTCAAGTCTGATTTCAACAAGCATTTCACGAGTAACTAATTAACAGGACAGAACAGATAACATCAAATGTTACACAAACATTATTTACAGATCTGGATATTAATGAAGGAGCTGCAGCATACAATAAAATAGGTGTCAGTCCCGATCAGGTTCCAGCCCTGTCATCCATATTTTCACTCTTCTGACGAACAGTAACTGCTGCACAACAATTTAGCTCGGGATGAATAAAGTCCTATCCTATCTCATCCTATCTGCTGGGTCCTCATTTAACATGTATATAGAGTTTGAAAAAAATTGGTAAATAAAACACAAGTGTGTACATTTGTGCATGTGTGAGAACATTCTCATCAGGTAGAAGTGTGTGTGTGTGTGCAATCAGGAAGAACGAAGTTTTAAATTCCCCACGTGAACACCGACTAGGGGCTGATTGCACAACCCCATAGTCGAACGCTTGCACTCGTAAACACACAGGTGAACATCATCGCAAAGAGACACGGAGACTGCTGCCTTTTCTGTCTCGTTATTTTAATTCGTTTAAGCCCGAGCCCAACAGGATTTGAAAGGCTTCATTAGGCAAAAACCTTCCTGTTTTCCAGCAGAATGTAATTGAATGTAAACAAATATCCGGCAGTAAACGAAGCAGTCGCCAGGGGTCTTCGTTACCACTTCCCTTAATAGTTACAGCAATTCATTATGTTATTAGAATGACTCACTGATTGTATGAGGGGAGTTATATGTTGAGGTGAAACGCTGATCCAGTTTTATGTGAAATGGGACTTTTTAATATCCCTTTATTTGAGTGGTTTCAACCCTATGAAGAAGCTGGAAGTTGTAGCATTTTTAAGATTAAGTCAGATTATTGTCATTGCCAGTGTCTGTTTTAATGAGCTGCTGTGTACATTATTAGCTCTGTGTGTGTACAGTGTTCAGTACGGCTTCAGTACAGTTCCCATGCCACCACAAAGTCAGTCACAGCAGCAAACAAGCAATAAACGAACTCACATTGGCCCAAGAATAACAGGTTGCAGATGCTTTGAATGGATGTCAACAGGGCGAGCGTTTGTTTGCTGGGCCTGGGCGTCTCATTTACCGCAATCAAAAGTTGTGCTTATTCTTTAAGATGGGTGGAAATTGTTTCCTTTAGGCCCAGCGCAAAAGGAAGCCAATCCCAAGCTTGAGGATGAATAATAACGGTGTGTTTTATTGCGGCCTCCGAGAAGGAAACGGAGAGATCACATCATTAG
The DNA here is from genome assembly GCA_903131615.1 of Diplodus sargus. Taxonomy (NCBI): domain Eukaryota; kingdom Metazoa; phylum Chordata; class Actinopteri; order Spariformes; family Sparidae; genus Diplodus; species Diplodus sargus. The sequence continues at coordinate 1,392,445 of CAEMYA010000212.1, forward strand.
CTGCAGAATAACAATTCCCGGGCTGGAGGAGGTTTACTTGCTCGCTGTCGAGGACTGGAGCTTCAACAAATATTTGACCGAAAAACCTTCAAGTGGCTGAAAGACAGTGAGTTGATTTCCTCAGGTCACCTGAATACCACCGAGAGGCTGCTGTCGCAACAGCTTCACAGTTTCCTCTAATGAACACATTTCTCCCAGAAATCTGAAAGCTTCCCAAACAGCACCGTGGTCGTGGCAGCAGCGGGCCGAACAGAGCAGAATTTGCAGGAAGTGCTGAAAATTGAATTGGAACGGTAGCTAAATAACTGACTGCGCCCGCCTGTGAGTGTGTGCTCGTCACCCCTGACACCATGCCACGCTGATTATGTTCACACAAACGTGTGCAGATTTATTGGAAACCCAGTAAATTTGAACTGAATTGAAATATGCACGGCTTTATATCAAACAAAAACATCTGTGACATCTGTGAGTAAAGTCAAAGCATCATTCTATCTTTTGTGTGCATGCCATCCTCAGTTTATCACGGTCTCGTGCTGGTGTATCTCAGCCAGAAGAAGGTTCCCACTCATGCCCCAGGGTGTGATAGGGCATTAGTTGAAACACGATTCTCTGCCATCTCTTCAAGCCAATTTTGCATTGTTTGGTGTTCATCAACTATGAATTAGAGCAACATTTTGCACAAATATTCATGGTCCTCAGAGAATGAATCTCCAATTACTCTGCTTTTTTCTTGAGCACCACGTTGGTATTGGAGTTGTGAGTAAAGTGTCTTTTGCTAAATAAAACAGCTGAATGGAATTGCAACTCAATTTGTTTCTGACTTCCATGGTCCTCTGAGGACAAATTCAAATCAGTGCAGAGATCCATTAAACACAGTTTGTAATTTCCTCTGCTGGGGCGCTCGAAATGAAAAGAAAACAAAAGAAGCAAGAAGTGTGGCATTGTTAAACAACCACCAGTGCTGATGGAAATCTATCAGACATCTTAACAGATAAAGTTAATATATTGTTTTTTTGTTTTTTTTTCACTGACTTTTCCTCCCCTCATCGCTCTCTGACCTTCTCTCACAAGTTATAGTGACCATTGAACAAATTAAACATTTGAACATTGTTCAATGGGATAACACAAAGTGTATAGGTTATATTATATGTTTTAATTTGTCAATAGGTAAAAACACAAAAGGCATTCACTTTAGTTCGACTTACATTTGTATTTTGTGATTTATGCCAACTAGCAAATATTAGCATTAGGCTCGTGTGAGTACACTATGGAGAGCCGAAGTCATACTCCTTCCGGTGAACCTCGTGGGACCTTATTTCGAAAAGGAATTGCACAGTGGCCAATGGAGAGAGACAAGTACATAATAAAGATATTAATATCATATCATGTGGTTTTATGTTAAGCCACTCAGTGAACTACATCATCTCGCTCTGTTGCCTTTCTAATTCTTTTCGCAGTCTTATATTTCATTATGACAAACTACAACTTTACTGGAAAATCGTCTTTTAAATTGACACACATCATGCGTGTACCTCGTCCCGTGACTTCGGCACTCTTTCACCTGTATCTGTGTGCTTGGGGTGGGTGGGGCTTAACAGGGTTTGGTTGGACTGGAAGTTTCCATGTTTATTACTCATTAGAAAACCATGTACATACAGTAGCAGCCTCATTTTTTGATCACAACCGTAAGATAACTTTTAAAACTTAGTAGCAAAGTACAGATATTGACACATTATACTTGAAGCTGAAAAGGAAATCATTTGCCCCAGACACTTGTTTCAGCTAGTTGCTCAATCTCATTTAGCATGCTTGCTCATAAAACAAAGATGGTGAACACGGCATCTATTGGCACTAATTTTGAGCATGTTAGCATGCTGTTGTTAGCATTCTGCTCAAAGTACAGCTGCGCCTTAGTGCAGCCTCACGGAGCAACAAACATGGCTGTAGACTTTTAAACCTCACAACACTGTACCCATTGTTTGTGTGTGTGTGTGTGTGTGTGTGTGTGTGTGTGTGTGTGTTTTGGTTTGTATGAGCCATGAGAGAGAAAACAGGTGCTTCCTCCTTTTGCAGATTTTCTCCACTGACCTTTCCCCCTTAAGAAAATGACTTCACATGTACGTGATATCAATAGCACATATTTTTTTCTTCTTATCATTAATTTTAGAAGCTCATGGCTTCCCCCATTGTTTGTGTTTGACACACTTGTTCACAGCTGGTCGTGAGTGGTTTGATACCGCCTGAAAAAGCAGAGGCAGCCTCAGTCGGTGTTATTCTTGGGTTGTTTTGTGCTATTTTAACATGGCCTTAACTGGGACAATAAGCAATCTTTTGTTCCCTCTGTGGTCGTTATGAAGGTTTGAATAGATACGCTGATTGTATCGCACTTTTCCCACTGTGATAATCGTTGAATCAGTGCAAGTAGCAACATAAGCGGCATCTTGTGGTGCTCAGGACAAACAGGAATGATTTTTAATCACATGCAATCAACAGAAACACCTGTACACCCTTCGTTTGAGACAAACAACACAAGTCTAAACTGGATCCTGTGCACAAGACTGGTGTATCATCATGGACATTCAGCTCTCCTCCCTGCAGCCATCACTCTTGACACAGATACAGCAGGAGTTTCCACAGGATGGGTGACTCAGTGCCGGCACGTGCAGGACCGCCGTATTTGGAAAGCCTGTTAATGGTTTTCCAGTCTGCCCAGAACTTCCCAAAGAGCTCAAGCCAGCGCAGAGAGGTTTGCTCAGGCTGTAGATGAAGGCAGGAAGACGGGTCTGAGCTGCAGAAGCCTGTATTAAAGGAAACAGGAACAAATCTGTATACAGTTCCAGGCGCTGCTGCCACAATAATATGTTATAGTCGGTAGTCTGACTAACTTTTCTCCTAACAAAGTTCACAGACTGAGCCATATCCGCTATATGAAGGAAGAGGAAACTTTTTAAGTGATAGTAAGCAATTTATGACCTCTATAGGATCCAGAAGGATGACAAATAACTTTAATGGATTTATAAACGATGCAAAAAATGATAAATGCTGTGTTGTCGCCATGAGTCAGGCGCGTATGCAATTCTATACAATTAAATGGGATCATAGATTTTTTTGTTCAAATCCATCTAGATATATCGTAAGTTTTTAACCAAATTCTTAGAGAATCTTCAAAAGAAAATGCAAATTATTACTTATTTCAATTCACTCTGAGGGGATTTGTGACTATGAGTGGCACAACATTTGATCCATTGTTGATCTAGTAACATGGGCCCCAGTTGAGAGCAGCTGTAAGAATTGAAAAGTCAGTGGTTATTATGTCATGACCCCCCTGATGATAATGTCGGCTCTATGGTAATGCCTATCCCCCCCCTACTTGCTAACGCCCACTGCCCCATCGCAAATGCCCCGCCCCCTTGGTGAGTGTCGGCCATCCCTTCATGAGTCGCATTAAAATGCCTGTGAGTAAAGAGTACTGTACACATAATATGCTTGAATCTGATATTTTACATCAACAAAATGATGATTTACTGTAAATCAACAATGAAGATAAGATGAAGAATGCGAAATGCAATGCCAGCCAGCCCCCACGACCGTCCCCGCCTTTTGGTGGCCACCCCAAGATCTTCTGTTCTCCCCTGTGAAAAAGAAAGAAATAACAGAGAAAGTATAGAAAGCTTAAAGTGAAACTCTCGCCAAAAAGCAACATAGGCTTGGCCCTCAAGGTAGATTTGTAATACTTGAATCGAGTGCTTGAATTGCTGATTTCATTTAAAGGTGAAGCTCGGAGTGGTAAGTACGATCAGGCTGGGATGGTGCTGTCATTATTCGTGTTATTTTGACTGAGAGAATCCATTAGCAAGGCGTTTGTTTGATGGTTAGCAGTGACAGTGGACTTTACATGGAAATATTCACAGCTTGGATTTTATGAAAAACCTTTTTTGAGTCCTTTCATCAGTGGATTCTTATGGAGTATAAATTATCGAAGAATGGACAATGAGGAAGTCATCAAGTTTTTCTGTCTCTTTTGATTATCATGTGGGCAAATTGGACTAAATTACTCTTCGGCTCTTCTGCTCTCTTGACCAAAAATCCTATTCGAATTCGTAGTGCGTTACCCCCAACACTGCTAAGAATCACTAGGCAAAAAGTACAGCTGAGGCTAATGGACATGTAATTAGCTGTGCATCAAAATGATGAGGCAAGCTGAAAAGTTCAGAGATCACCAAAGTTATTACAATTCATCCTGAGAACGTGAAAGTTCTAGTCTAAAAAACTAACATAAATCAAACCCATGGTTGACTTTGAGGAAGGAGAATTCATCCTCTGGTAACCATGAATGTTTGTACCAAATGCTGTGCCAATTCATTAAGTAGATGTGGTGGTATTTCATAGGATAAATGAAAATCTGACAGGAAGGTGGCACCACTGACATTAAGACAAATCCTCTGGGTAGCATGAGTATCTGTACCAGATTTAATTGCAATCCATTCAAAAGTTGTTCGGATACTGACAGTGCTATCCCCGGAGTTTAAAATGCCAGTAGCCACTGAGAAAGTAAAGAAATAAAAAAACGGTTCAAAGTGAATTGTACTGTTGCAATTCTGTTGGGAATAAAAGGGAAGAAGGAGGACACTCAAATGAGGTTATAACTGCTAATTAGTTCCTCACAAATCTATGTGTCCACGTGTGTTTGCCCTGTGATTGCACATCTATATGCTCCTTCGTTCATATCAGCCAATATAATGAGAGTAACTGGAGATGAAATGGACAATCGATGTGTGGAGGCACAGTCCAGTCTGTCTGCACATCCATTTCAGTTGAAAAACCATAAGGGCAGGCTTGAAGGAAGTGCATCAATTTTCACCCCGTAGTTCTTCATCTCTATAGACCGTGGACCTAACCTTTCGTTAAAGTGTGGAGGAAGAAGTGCTGCAGAGTTAGAAACAGACGCCTCTGCCAATAAACTTGTCAGCATAAATATTCTCCTTTCTCTCAAGTCCCCATACTGGATTTGACCTTCTGATCTCCATCCAAGAAAGCATCAGTGCATAGCCGTGGATGGACTCAGTATATTTTTCTTGTTTCATGCTCCTCTGTCAGATATATTTAACTCATTTTTAACACAAGTCATGTACTGAAATATCATTAACAGCTACAATGTTAACACTTGATCACACTCTGTGATCCACAATTACAAACAGTTGTATAACAAGGTCACATCGAAAAAAATATTTCTGTGGACAAATCACAACCAAAAAATACAACGTCAGCAGAGCTTGTAGAAAGGTGCAGAGTTGCTCATTAGCTGTGTTAATTTTAGCTAGCTTTAGCAACATTAGCTAGTGCAACTAACTGGCAACCGCTTGAGGGGGCAGATGATTCGAACAACAGTGTTATTCTTACCTCAATGCAATTGCAGGGGGGAGATGAAATGCCATATTAAGTGGCTGCTATCAACAACACCTCTAAGGATCAGAGGGTAAATAAAATGGGTGGAAAGATAGATGGAGTATAAAAGGTCACATATATTACCATATCTGTGATTATTCATCAAAAAAAAAAAAACCTCATCGCTGTTGAAAATGACAAATAGTTAAAACCAGCCTACCATCTCTAGAGCCGGCCTTTCCTCAGCAAACCTTTTCTCTGCCGGATACTTTGGAAACAACACAGAAACAAATAGTATGCTGCCGAGGCTTTAGTCAGTGGTAAATTCATTTGTTCTGCTCTGCTTGAAAAAATGGTTCAGAGATACAGCAGGAGAGGGCAGTGGGATTATTAACATCTGTCCTGCTGAAGAGGCTCCTGCAGACCTCAGTTTGAACATATGGACTGCAGTCAAATCAGAAGAGGACGACGGTGCAGGCAGCAGTGCTGCTGTTACTGCAATAGACCTGATACTTGTGAGATGTGTGAGCCTGACTCAGCTGACTGAAGACAGAAATTTACAAACACAGCTATCAGTAACAGTAGAGTATGCTGTATATACTGACTGCAATGTCATAAAACAATGTGATTTTGAGAAGAATTAATCATTACTAAATTTTGTGTAATTGGAAAGATCGTCGCCTATGATGTTACCGATCATGTACAGAAATAATATGTTTAGTATTTACATTGTTAATATTTTAAAATATTACATTTTGATACATTTGCAGCGAACATCACTCTGTCCATTAGTGAGGGCACAATCCCTCTCTCGTGATCTCATGGGGAAGCAGACATAAACAAAATGGAGATTTGTAGTGAGAAAAAAACAAAACAAAAGCAGAGCGTTTCACGAGTCAGGATGAGTGGGGAGAGGTGGTCAACACAACGAGAACTGGTGATGAGATTTTTAGTTTCTGTCAGCAGTAGTGGCCTCTTGGGCCACAGTGTTTACCTTTGCTCGGCAGCACAGTCAGCTGCTCGGGGAGGCTTCCCTCAATAGTTGTTGTGCGGTTCAGGAGGCTTAAGACTGGACCTGTAGAACCCTCACGTTACCAAATGATTTTTGCCGAACAGCATGTTTTGAACAGGCGATGCACTAGTCGGGCTACTGAGAAAAACCCATGTGTTTAAATCCTCCTCCTTCATCCTTTTCCCTCCAGTATAGAGTAAATCCTTGGAATTAAGCCGATTGGAATTATCACAAGGTAGACTGACCTTTCAGAAATAAAGTTTTTATTTTATAAAAATAAAATAAAGTTTGAATCATAATGGCCTGAATCTCAGGGAAAACTCCATTCCGTTCAATCCCAAAATTGATCCCTTTGACAATCAGTGCCATGGTACTGCAATTTGCTACCTATTCACAACAAAACATTATGTTAGTGTATATGGTCTGCAATCTTGGCTTAAGTTACCATAAAAACTTGATCGATACATGCTAATGTGGATATTATACATATACCGGGTGTTGTCTTAAATGAATCTGTCTCGCCGTTGTATAGCCATATTCGAGTCAATGTATTTCTGAACAACTGGGGAAATGCATTAGCTTGCTCTCTCACATACTTCCTCGACATCAAACACAGCTCTCCTGTCCTCCTCCCTTGTATTGACTTCAAAGATATATTGTCTGCTGCTTTGATGGTAGTTGGAACATGTTCACCAATATACACAGTTTGATGCGGGATTCTCAAGTGTGCTACTCAATTACCTTCAGCGGCTGCTTTATGAATCCTTTATGAGAATCCCTCTTCAATGACGCACGACAGAAATACCTGTTTTCTGCAATCCACATCAGCAGGTAGGAGGGAGAATTACCTGTCACACTTGACCAGAGCAGCCTCATATAAAACTATAAGACCTCATCAAATCCCTAATAAATCCTAGCCCTCTAGTGCGACAGATCATTTGTGCAGAGAGGTCTCCGCTCTTTGACAGGTTTTCAATCCACTAGATTCATGGCAAAATAATCCTGTATAGACCTAAAAAAAAAACCTATCTGCAGATATGTGTTATCCTTAGCCAAGAATCATGGCACAGTCTACAATCTGTATGATAAAGAGCTTAGTATATGTCAGTTTTCCAGGCATATTAGTTGAATGTGTAGCAGGTGGTCTAATGTGTCACTTGTGCACCACCTGATCACCGTCGCTGAAATCAGTGACAGCTGGACGTGACCTGTGTGGAGTATGAAGTTTTAAAAATTACACAGGTGGGCTTATCATGCTTAACACACGCAGAATAAACATATTCCTGACAGCTAGAGGACTGTACATTGAGGTACTAATACACAAAACAACACTAACCTGCCATGCAGACATAACACCTTCATGGGTATGAGGATCTGACACATTCTCACACCCAAACAACTGAATACGTCGATTCTAGGTGACTCCCAAATGGCATGACTGTTGCTGTGTAGCTTGGTGAGGTTTAGGAACACATCATAGTTGGTGTTATAGAATAGCTATGATTTTTATGTAATTTCAGTTACGTTAGACACGTGACACACCTTAAATTTAATTGAAATAACTTACTGGTTCACTTTCGCGCTGGACATGAACACTAGTCTCCTGAGTGAAAGTCTTGTTCCTGACCTCCACCCTGTGTGAACGTTATCACTTGACTACCCTACTACTGCACCTGAGATCCTCCTTTGCCGCCGAAGTAATATGTACGGCCACCAGAGGTCGCTGCTTAAAAACAAACAAAAATATTGGTTGTTATACGCTGCATATACAGTTGAACAATATTGACGTTTTTGATTTTTTTTTCTGATGAAGATATTCAGTGTAAACAATACATCAATTAGATTCAATGGAATTGCAGCCAACGTCGAATTGTCTCATAAAAGAAAATATACATCTGTGTAGTATGAGTAAACTCCATCCTGCTAACTGATAGTTAACTAGCTTTAGTGCTCTTCAATGAATCTAAATTATATAACAATATTGTATATCTTGTGAATAATATATTAGGTAGGATTAAAAGGCCCTGAGAAAACAGAATCAGAGCTTTGAGAGCAGCTGTGTATACTAGCACTAGCATGTTCCCGGCTTGGTAGCATGATTAACCACTGGCTTGAAAGGTATAGCAGTGTAGCAGGTATAGTAGCAGAAAAGATGTGTGGATGAATTTTGTTACAATACTCTGGTGTAACAGCCTTTACTGTCATACCTACCACTCAATAACTTTTCTATTATATCAGACTCTGCCCTCCCCTTTAGACCTCGCCTATTTGCTTCTTTACTTCCATTCCTGCATCTGACCAAATAAACAATGCTCGCTCTACTGGCAAATTCTGGCCAGCACCAATTTGTGACACACATTACAGAGCCTGTAAATGAAACCCCCCTCCCGGCTAAACCTCCCCCCCCTTTTCGTAATCCCTCTCTCCAAAGATTTGGCAAATCTTGAAAAACACCCACCAAAAATATGAGCTTGTGTGTGCATTTGTGATTTGAGAATGACTGCCAAAGAATTAGAATGAGAAAGACTAAGAAATAAGCATCACATCTTTTGAAGTTATGTTCTAAGTATCAGTTCTTTTGATTCTTGCTTATGAATGCGAGGGAGCCAACTTGAGGACACAGAGATAAATGGGCTGAAAACACAACTGCCACATTTTTCACCAAGACTGTCTAACTTAAAAAAAAAAAAAACTAAATGTATGCCATCAGTAAAACATGAAAGATGTTCTAATCATTTTGCTTAAATCATGGTATTTTTTCAGTTGACATGCAGCAGTCTCCTGTTCGGACAAGGGAAGGATCGTTGTCAGTGTGTATGCATTAAGCTATAAATTGTCCTCTCTGCAGCATGTCAGCTCAGTAACGTCTAAATCATTGATTAGTCGTCTCAGAGGATAAAAAAGAAATCGACTTATCTTGAGAGCTAATCGATAATAACTGCTGTAATCAAATTCAAAGCCATTTGAGCAGGCCAATTTCCTGGGGGGGCAAACATGGAAACTGCTGAACACCAGGAGCTTGTTTTAAAATAAACAAAAAACATTTGTAAATTTAATGGAGGAGTGGAGCTATAAAAGCGTATTGGCGGACATCCTCCATCCAGTTGACATCTTGTAACCACTCGGATTTGGATTTGGATGCCACATGTCCTGGTTTGTTTGTCTAAAACCTCAAGCTTTGAAAATTGGAAATGACAAGGGAGCAGTCTTGTACTACTGCAGTCCAGACAGCAGGGAAATGGCTGTCATCACTCATAACCAGAAGGAGAGGAAGCTATTGACTTACTATGTCAATAGAGAATAATTGCCGCTGGAAAGATGGGATGAAAAACAAAGAGTGACAGTACTTTCCTGTTCCCTGTGCATACAAACATGCTACTATTACAGAAAATTAATGTATGTCCTACAAGACAAAGTTCATAGAAACAAAAAAATCTCCTCCATTTTCCCACTCAAGGTGGGAAGAATTGAATTCTAGGATGTTATAATGTTGTATTCCAGGTTAGAAATCATCATCATCAGGGAATCTGACATGTCGTTATCATTTCGCCACTTGAAAATCTCGGTGAAACACAATATATTTGATAATCCATCAGCTAACATTAGCATTCAACCACTTCCGGGCTAACTTAGCGTTTAATTAGATCTCGGTGTTTCATATCCAGACTTCAATAAATGTGCCAAAGCAGTGTGTTGATATTTTATAATTAATTTACACCTTGCTTGTTGTATCATGTTGCCCTATCAAACAGTAACGTTAGCTAGTGGTTAGCAGTGGTTGACTGCTAACGTTAGCTGGTCTCTAACAGGAGCTAATTAAATTGGCTATCAAATAAATATGTTGCCAATAAACCAGGAAGCGGTGAAAAGCTAACCATTTGTCAGATTCCCAGTGTTCATGCTACGTGAACAAAGCAGCACAACATTTGAGCTTCCTACCCTGAGTGTGAGGTCAAAGAAAAATGGCCGCCAATATTCATCAAGATATTGTCCATCGAGCTTCTGATTACCTGACCAAGATTGTCTTTGGTTGAATACAGCACTACTGCAGATGAATTTTAATAATTGACGGTGGCAATAAAGGAGCAAACTAAAACGAAAAGCAACACAAAAGTATCCTAATATATTATTGTTCTGTCGCACCATGGGAAATTGAAGACCTTAGGCGAAGCTGAAGACAAAGATAACAGGAAGTCCTATTGTGCAGAGTTTAGATGTTCTTAATTGTTCGCAGTATTGTGGAATGTTATGTTAATTGGTGCAGTTCCCCTTTAAATGGGCGGCATCTCCATGTGGGATTGGGCAGGATGACACTTTTATGGTTCAAGGTTGACCTTAAGTCTGAACATTGTTCTCTTACTGACCAGCCGCTGCAGACTAAATGATAGAAGATCACAGCTGATAAAGATGTTGAAAGACTCGTGTGAGCCGCCTTCAGTTATGACTGTGCACATAAAAGCAATGACCTTAAAGGTGCTGTGAGATTTGTGTTATTAGAATAAATGATGAATAGCTCTGTAGAGTGTTTGGTCAGTAACCCATGTCTCTACTCCCCTTGCTAATACAGTAGAAGATAAAATAAATGTTCTGGCATCCCTTCCTTTATCTATCCACTCAGGACAGATAACTCCATAAAGAGGCGGTCCTGTCTGCTTGTCAATCCGCGGAGAAGGATCGCCCTGTTATGTCTGGCAGTCGTATGACGTAGAGAGTAAGAGCAAGTTCTTCACAGACTTTTTCTGCCCCTGGTGTTGTCCGATGAAGGTTCAGGGCTTCACTTAACATTTAAATGTTCGCCATTGTTAGAGACGGCCCCATAGACCTTCCAAATGGATAGCACATACACCGCGCTGGCTCTGCTTTCTTTTATGGCGATGCAAAATGAAGAGGCAAAAAAACCCCAACACTTTTCTCTTTACTGCAGTCGTCAGCAGTACTCATCACATTCACGTTTAAGTCAGCCAAGAGGCAAAATGTTATCAGTGCATAACACTGCACCGTATCATCATCTCCTCGAGCCACTTTGCATCGCAGAGAGCTCATTTTGAATGATGCACAGCGATCATGTGGAGTGAGGCCATCCACTGTCTGCACCCTCTCTCTCTCCTCTCTCTCATGTCTGTCCCTCCCCCCACAGTCCCCCCTCTATTCCAGTAATTACCTTCCCACCCACTCTTCTATTCCTCTCTCAGTCCTCCCCTTTGTCTTCTTGTCTTTCATGGATTTGCGGCGCATCAGTCCTCTGATCTCCCCCGCTGCTTCCACCACCTTACCTCTTATTTCCTCCTGTACTTCCACGTCTCCTCTCGGCTTCCCAGGTGCCCGATCCTTCCCCTCCGAGGCTTCGGTTTATTGACTGAGCAAGATCCAGCAAGAATCCCTTTAATCCAATTACGTCTCCACACAATATCCTCTGAGGGCAACACCATCAGATCTACCAGTGGGAAATAACGCAAATGCAGATGGGCAGCAATGCAGGCCGTTTGGAGATAACCTGACATGAACTGTTACAGTGGTTGCCAGAGAGAATAGTATGTATACACTAGTTTCCCTGCAGACAAATGGTGCCGTAGTTACACAACGCACGGGAGGTGGAATAAAAAATGATTCCCCTCACGATAAGCATCAGTGTTGATGCCTCTGGGCAGCCCGCGTGCATTAATCACCAGACATTTGCATTGTGTTCCAGAGTCGAGGTAGGTCGAGGCTGCCTGCTGCATAATGGTTTAGATTGCCAGGCATCTGTCATAATAATGTGGAACTTCGGAGAATGTCACACTCCCACAGGTGATTGCTCTCTGGAGGCTGGTGTGCGTTGATGCACTTCAGTCACACAAAGGAGGTGATTATAATAAAACTAGGATTTTCTCACTGCCAACTGTCGAATGCTGCTGCCTGGTCAGTGGCCATAAGCTTTAAGCTTCGACGCTCTGCCTCCCACTCTGGCATCAGTTTTACTCATGAAGAGGTCTGTGGTTAGCAATAGTGAATACGTATGCAACATCTGGACTTTCCAAATATAGCTTGCTGACAAACGGTTCACATACACTGAACCTCTCCTCTTTTTGGACTGTAATCAACGTTGTCCAACAGTTGTGGTTTAGTTAGGTTCAGGCTCCAAAATGACTTATTTGGTTTGGGCACAAAAACTACTTAGGTTGGGTTTACAAAATGCTAGCAAGGCCACGAACTCCTGTACTGTTACAAATTAAAGTTAATTCCAACATCCACATTTTTTAAAATGTAAATTATTTCTGGCTCCCGCTTTACGGAAAAAGCAACATGAATTATTTTTCATGTCTGCAAATGCTGAGTTGTCAGGCTGTATCACTGTTTATATATGCAATACACTTATTATTGTTCCACAACAACATTGTGTTCCTGCTGAGGCACATTACTGTGCGAGCACAAGATGAAAGCAGTGGTAAATGAGAGACGAAACACATCCGAGAGCAGCAGACACACAGAACAGGCTTACTGCGAAAGGTTTCTGCAAGAAGAGAGCTAATTAGCATAAACCTCTAACTTAACTTGACGGACAAGGTAGAAAATGGGCGAAGATGCATGAATCCCATGAATTGGGACAACAAATTTAGCTGGTTAGTTTTGTCTTTATCATTTTTAAATGTTGATTGCCATGCAGCATCATGTTTGCCAGTGCTACGTGCAATGCATACATCCGTCATTGTTTCTCAGACCCTATATTCTTGTCATGACCAGTGTAACTACAGCATGATTAACAGGTGTTATGATAAAAAGGCTAATCAGGTACTGGAAGCTCAGTGTGAGGGCAGCACCCTGACCGAGAGACATGTTGTGGAACATGCGCTGCTCATAAACACGCGTGACCTCCCGTGTCTGCTCCAGAATGAACACTGCCACAGCTCCACACATCTCTGCTTATTATCGCGTCCAGCTGAACATAATTGCATTAAGGTTTTTCCCGAGCAGGGTGATGAGAGGCGGGCGACTTCGACTGACCTCTTTCAATCTCCCCTGACATATTGAACGCACCTGCACCTGTGGCCAGCTTGTTTTCCACCTGAGCAGTGTGAAGATGATGGATTTCAAGCTTTGCCTAATCCTGAGCGATGGGCACGGCCGGAAAAGAGAGAACATTAGGAGACGAAAATAACATCCTAGGAAGACGGGTTTCTGAGGACTGGGCCTGAGATTTGTGCGGCGGCCAACAAATTGAATTAAACAGAGCGATGGTCAGCGAGGTGATTGAGAAGGCGGACTTGGCTGCAGGTCCCACAGATCGCCCACCCTCTCGTTGTCTGTCAGCTGACACGTTATTATTTCCCGACTGTGTGATCAGTGTTTGTCTGTTGATAACTGAGATGACGTTGTGACTGTAGTTTCCCCGCGAGTAAACACACCAACACCTGAGTATCGTAGTGCAGTGTCTCTTGGCGCGATAGGCGAAGCAGACCTGCTAGATAGCGGAGCAGGGGGAGCCGGCCTGTCTGCTCCACCTAAAGAGCCTAGAGACACTCTTGTAGTGAAGAGCAGCAGAAGACTGGGAGAGAGTGTGTTGGTAGGTGTTTCGGGTGTCAAACACAGTTAAAAATCACATTAGTGTTGTATCATGTCTGAGTATACAGTAATTATATATTTATTTATCTATTTAATTTTTTATTTTTTTTTTACAGCCAGAGTGATTTGCTGTGAAGAGGAAAGGCCTCTGAAACAGCAGAAGCAGCTCCCCGTGGGAGGTTTAAACATCCTTTGATAGTCACACTAATGAAATTAATTAAAGTCGGCGAGGAGCTCCCTGAGGCAGGGTGAGGCATCACAGGTTTAACAGATTGTTGATTAATATGTTCCCACACCACACTGGATAGATTTTTTTTCACTGAATTACCAGGTTGTGAGATACAACTGGACAACTTCATGTAATCTATGTGTATTATACAACATGTCACTACAACAGCGCTTCAAAGTCCAACTTTGAAGGCTTTATGATATTCAGTTTTTGTCCAACCCCATTTATGACAAGATTGTTTATGCAAATAGAGAACATTAATGCTTCAGCGAAACAAAGAATACGTGCAACTGACATGTCCTGTTATTATATGAAAACACAATTATTGTAATTGGTCTCACACAGAGCACAGGGTCAGTGTGTGCTGGTTCAGTGAAGTATAGATTGTGAACACGTGTTTCTTCCTGTTGCATAGTCTCAGCTGCTTCCTTGTGTAGTCGGGGTTTTTTAATAGGCTCTTTCTGACAGTTTCCACAAAGCCCAGGTTGCAGTTTGTTTCAAATTTATTATTCCTTCAAAGCCTTTGGGATTTTTTTTTTAGCTGGTTTCCAGATTTAACTTTATCGAAGCTGTAATAGTTGTACTCTGAATGTTCCCCCAGGCAAGACAAGGCTACTACCTGCGCTGAGTCTGCTTCACATTAAAGGTGCAATTTGTAAGAAAGTTGATTTTTGAGTCTCATTAACAACTCGTCAAATACTGGCGCGTTTGGATTGTAGACCGGGTCGGCTGCCATCCCAAAGCACCAGTTTTTGACAAGTTGGGAATTCTTCTTACAAATTGGACCTTTAACAACATCTCTCAAATGTGATACTGTCATCAAAATACTCCCTTTGGGAATTTTCGCTGATTGTCAAAACAAAGCAGTGACTTCCAATGCTCTGGATTTGCTGTCAACATAACACAATCTGTTTCCACTCATACGCTTGTCTCAGCTTACCAGCGTGGACCACTTTGGCTGTATATTGGTAAAAAAAAAAAAAAAAACTCAGAAGAGATAAGACGTAACAAAAAGGTTATCATGTTAATCAATGAAATGAAGTTTGCACAGGGTGTTTCAAAGTAGACTGGATGCACTTATGCCATTCTGCTGTCTGGCTTCTTGCAAAGCTTGCAAAGCGTAACAGCTTTGCACATTGCTAACAAACCATTCAGGCTAACACAGCCTGTTATGACACCCGACCTAATGATGTCTAACAATACAGCTGATCTGTTTGTCTTGTACAAAGACTGAGGGAAACTGAAATAACTGAACCTTTTTAGGACCGGACAGTGTTTGAGCCTTTCGTATTATCACTCGAACAAAGGGAGCAATCATTTTACAGTGAATGGGGAAAAAAGCGCAAAAGAAACTCAAAGAACAGCACAGAGAATTAAAGTGTTATCTAACAATTCTGACTCAAGGCTGTGAAAGGAAGTGGCATCAGTAGTTACGTTAAGATAAACACTGACTGCCTCCAACTACATTTCAAAGGCCTTTCTAATGAGGATGACATATAAAGGCACCATGACAAATAAGCTCCATCGTTTCCTTGGCATTTAAGTAATGGGGATAAAATAGAGCTGGAGATGAGTAGATGGGAGAGCAAAACAAGGACTGGCAAACGTTATGCTGTTGTAGGAGATCATTTTGAGCAGAATACGCATTTTCTATCCCTTTGAAAATTAAATCTACAGCGGCGGTCCTAGCTTGCACGACGCCCTGGGCAAACCTCATCTTCTAATATCACTGGAGTAACCGCTAACTGCTGCTGATTGTAGCTGCCCTTCACTGGTTCGGTTAGCTGTGCCGCTAGTGGTCCAGACCAGGAGCTCGCAGTGCGCTGGGGCTAGCTTGTTAGCATACTAACTTCAGTAAATGTGTCTGCAGCATGATTTGTAGACGTCTTTGACATAACAATAAAAACTCTTATTTCTTCACATTCGGTTTTGTTGTAGACTAAAATCCTTACATATTGCCCCTTTACGATGTTCAATGATATATGTAAATGTCTTCCAAGACGCTTAGTATACTGTATTTTTTTTAAATGGCTATAAATGTGACTATGTATTTTAACACATGCAGTGTTTCCTTACAATTTGTCAGTCTCCATTCATAATCATTTGTAAGAGCTTCAGGCGGTTTAGAAGATTTTGTAGATGTTAAGAAAAGGACAAAGAGTCAACGAAGAGGAATTAAGGATGACAGAGGGGCCTTGCACAGCTAGCAGCATTGTCGGCTTGTCAAAACTATGCACATCACACTTCTCTGTGCATAACAGAGACCGCTGCACTCCCACTAATAGGAGACTGGAATAGTCTTCACTGAGCGCGTGCGGAGGATTTGACTTCATTTTACTCCTTGTCATAGAGAAAGATAAAAGCTGAAGATAATCACAGTCCAATTAAAGAAAACAAACTTACACTGAGATAAAAATGATGAGAAGGAGAACTAACACTGCCTTGAAATAATACCAATCCAAAACTGAACATGCTTGTCAGCGAGGTGCTATTTTAATCAATTCTCAATCAAGGTAACAGCATTATTTAAAAGATGCTTTAGTTCATGTTCGTCTGAGTGCGTACAATCAGAATCGGCTGCTCTCAGTCTGGCATACCTTAATGTACCTCAATGCACTTACCTCAGCAACGCCATTGTAGGTTCTCAGAACCCATCTGGCTGAACACCCTTGAGTACATCTTGGATCATTTGTCACAGCGGGATTCATAAATCCTACTCTGCTGTGGGATAATAGATGAATAATGCAAGCTGTGTTGAGAAAAATGTTACAGGCGGTGTACAGGAGGATGAATGGTTATTGGAAAACTGATGGAGAAAGGCTGGTTGGATGGCAGCCTTTATGTAATCGCACCACTGCTCCTCCTGCTGCTCACACTTTCTGTGCTCCTTCTGGCTCTCATTTTTCCTTCCGCAATTTACCTCTCGAACACATTTTACTCAGAACTTCATTTCCTATTGCCTGCCTCACATTTTCTCTTTTTTCCGTGTTTGTTTTCACCTTTTGCCTCACCTGGTAACTTTCTGCTAAGCACAAATCAACTTGCGCCATGTCGGCACGGACGAGGTTTCAGTGCATGTTTTAATTGTCTCTAAATCCGTCAGTCACAAATGCTCAGTGATGAGGTTATGTTTTAAAGTTTTATTCACCTTACATGTAGTCTTGACTTCCCTTTGCAGCAAGTAGCGACAGGCGACTGCATGACAGGCACGGTTACTTCGAGCAAACGTAGATTTCTCATTTGGGGGAATGAAAGTACGTAACTCAACAAAATATATGACAAAGGTTCCTTCATATTATATCTATAACAAATCAAATACTGACACAAATAAGACACAAACTGCTCCCTGTGTTGCAGAAGTTGGTCAATTACTGTGTGGAATAAACTACCCTGGAAATGGCAGAACACAGTGACGCAACATCGGTACATTACATTTTGTCAAAGTGTGCTCTTGATTGTCTATGAAATACGCCTGTGTGGGAAACTAATAGATACATTTCTCTTCCATCATCCATCGCAAACGTGCGTAAACAGGTTTCATGAATGTGGGCTGAAAACGTTGGTGGTAATCAACCTAAACGGTGCATGCAGGCACATTCCCACTTCCTCAAACCCCGTTCATTGCCATTCTCTTTGCGTGCAGATGCCCTCAGACTTTTCTCCATTCTCCCATCTGCCCTGCAATCACCTCAGTCCCCTCATCTGCGCTCCCCCACTCATCCACCCACCTGCACCTCAATGCCTCATCAGCTTCTCGCCGCATGTGCAGGCTCAGATCCATTATTCCTCTCCTTGATTGTTAAAGTTGGCTTGTCACCCATGCCCTTGCTTTCTGTTGTGTGCAGCCCCTCGACCGTGCGTCCCGATTCCTGTTTCACGTCACCTGCCAGGTTCAAACCTCAGCCTGATCTTTTGGGATTTTTAACTTTCTGCCCGCTCTGCTGAATGTGATTGCCTGTTTGGGCTGCCTTTGTGGCTCTGACCCTCTCTGACTACTCCTTAAACCTTTGGACTGCTATCAATAAATCCCTAAACTGTATTGGTCCACCTAGTTGTCTGCGTTTGGGTCTTTTTCTCTGTTTCCCTGCTCACACCAGCCGTGACAAATTGCTTCAATGCCCTTAAAAATGACTTCAACTTTTGAGGGCAATGGATGTTTCAGGCCAAGAGCAAAACACAATACAAAAAGTTCAAAAGACACGGGTCAAGTACAGCACGACACAGCACAAAAGGACAGTACAAAAAAAATGGAAATAGACAGACTGTGACTCACTAGACTGTGCAGAGGACAATGCAAGGTTGAACCGACATTGTCAAACACATTTCACAAGTCCATTGTAGTCTAGCGCCGTGATTTTTTGCAAGGCCCGCCTTTTGTAGATGACAATATTTTCATCAGAACAGCATTCAGTAGGTTTTTCTTAAGAAAAAAATGCCTCTCTGCACAAAAACATCAATTTCACCAGCTCCCTGGGAAAACAGAAAAGAAAAGCAAAACTGATCTTGCAAGACACACAAGGCCACAGCTTATTCTCGACTTTTTTGTTGCTAGAGAAGTTAAGCCGTTAATATGGCACATTTTAATGATTTAAAGGGCAATAAAACACAACACACACAGCTGTGATCAGCCATGATTTGTCCTCCCTGCCCTCTTACATTTGGTGCAGGAAATTATATCTATTTCTTCCACCATTTGGTTCTCCTATTGGTGTGTGTGGCGTGTCTGTGGAGCCGGGCTGTGTGCCTGCTGGGGCTAAGAGTGACAGTGACGAGTGGTGTGACTCTGTGACATGCGCTGAACGTTTGGGAATGTTTGAACTTTAATATGCATCCAAAACTGCGAGAAAACACGCCGAGAGGTTGATCCAAGAGACGGGTGCATGCGCAGAGTGACGCGTCTCAGTGTTTTTCTGGGTCTTTATTAAAAATGTGAATATGTAAATGATTTCTTAGGTGCTTTAAAATGCACAGATTTACACTGCAGTCGGAGAGTGTTTTGCCGGAGGGGCATGCTCCCACCATATGTTGCAAGGATGGCTGTTTTTCATTTTTTCTTTGGGGAGGAGGAGATTGATGCTTTCTTGTGGTCCTGCTGGCCTCGGCTGCAGGACATGTTGCACCATCACTATTTTCTATTAACCTGGCGCAGGGATGTCTGCTTCGTCTTTAACATCTATGACTTCCATTAGCTGCTGTCAAGCCAAAGCGAGGGGCTGTTGCTGGAGTATGGTGCTTTTAAATCCCTAGCCACATATATTCTCTTATTTCTTGCAGAAATGTCACTTTGGACTCCTGTCAGTCCATGCTGAATCATGTCGCATTCATTTAGCTTTAGATGACAGTGTTACACTGATGTCTAGTTTAAGATAGGACTACTTACTGAGTTTTGTTTGTAGTTAGCAACTATGTTGCATGCAGCAAATCACAGAAAGCTGGGATTTGTATTTAGGACTGGTGTCGCACTAAAATGTATAAAATGCATAAAAATCGCATAAAATGCCAATATCTACATAATGTTGCTTTGATGATTTTGATATAAAAGGGGCTCCTTGTAACAATTTGTTGCACTTTACATGCATGACTCACTTTTATTGGCCACATGTGTGCAGATTGTAACTCTCTGGGTTGCCTACAAGCCTGTGGACAATTTGTTGAAGTTTTTTTTATTTATTTTCTATTATTTAGTGATGCAAGACATAACGATCGAGACAAGACAGGACACAACAGGGCCGATTAAGAGGCGTGACGAGCACATCATGTGAGGGCATACAAACACTGAGGACAGAGAGGGGTGAAATAGAAGTGTGTGTGTGTGTGTGTGTGTGTGTAGGTGTGTGTGTGTGTGTGTGTGTGTGTGTGTGTGTGTGTGTGTGTGTGTGTGTGTGTGTGTGTGTGTGTTGGGGAGAAATTCAGAGGCAGGCCAGTAAGTGAATGTAGAAAAAAAAGTATAAAAGATTATTGTAAATCCGACAAAGTCAAACAAGCAATTTCTACATAAATATGTTATGATAAGAATTGAAAGAGAGAGATGATTACATTCATATAAAACATTTTACAATATCATTTCTCATTCCCTGCTTTCTGTTTTCCTTTTTTTTCCTGTCCCACCCCTTTTTTTCCCCCTGGCCCAGGATGTGACTTTATTCATGTTCTCAAAGGCCTCATCTCGTATCTCTCTCCACTACGCTAACAGAGATCTGCAGCAGCTAACAATAGAAATGGAGTCTGCTAACATTATGACCGGCTTCAGACACAGCACAGAAGTTCCACAGAGCCTCCAACAGCTATAATTCATGCTACCTGAAGACAAGTCAACATACATTTCTGCCCTCACTGACATCATGTTTCACTTAAGTTAAATTAGCTGCAGAGTAATGAGGGGTAATGTTAGTGGAGGGTGACGTAACTGTTGGAGGGTATAAATACATGACTGTAATGAATGAATGAATACATACATTTCAGCTCTCACACTGCTTTCCTCTCCACACATTCAGCCATGTGTATCACTTCCACGACTTCCAGTGTGTTCGGTCACGCACGTCATGGGGTCAATACAAAAGCCTGCAGGTGCATGAACAGAGGTAAACTTTGACTCATTAGTTTACCTTCCTCCACACACACACACACACGCACACGTGAAAACACACGCACACACACACACAATGCCTTTAACAGCGGAAGCTGGGGGTCACGGTCGCTGCCAGTATAAACTAAGACTCATTACTGTACCTTCCCATCAGCACACGTCTGACCGGAGATGAATGAGAGAGGTCGGTCCGCTGCGAGGAAACCATTTACAGTTCCACACAGGTCAGCGGGTTTCTGACCCCGTCCGTCTGCGCCGCCGCACGAGAGCTGTGACGCGACAAGACAAGACGCCACGGCGATGGAGCCGTCAAAGCGGGTCAGGACTTAAGGAAAGATTCTGTGTTTTGGCTTTGCGTGACGCTTTCTTGAGGGCTTGGACAATGGAGAGTAACACAGAAGAAGCAGAAAACTATCAGCAGTGGAGAAGACTGAAAGAGACGCACTGGTCTGCTATTTTTTAAATCAAAATCGATGCAGGAAATGATTTGTTCAAGAATTTCCCATGTGAAAGCTCATAGTGTCTAGCTGTATTTTAAGTAAAATAGGTTTGAAGATTGTTTCATTTCATTTTATTACCTTATTAGACTAAGTCACATCATGGGCTGGGGCTAACTGTTTAGCATGCTAACTTCAGCAGACAACTCCGCAACAAAGTTGTTTCTTCACTGTTGATAATGTAATGTATTCCCGCTATATTTCACATATTGCCCCTTTAAATTATTTCTTTAAAAGCGACGAGGGGGAAGCTGGTCAGGTCAGAGGCTACATGGAATTGCCGTTGTGTCTTCTTTCCCTCCTTTAATGACATGAAAAGGCTGTTTGACAGAGTGGCACTGACCAGCTCTGAGGGCTCACTGGGCTCTGATGGCATTTGATCCTCCCCCAGAGGTTGTACACACACACACACACACACACACACACACACTGTGTAGGCTGAGACCGCAGGTGTTAGCTGCTCATAAAAAGACTCGGAGCACAGCCCTATGTGTAATGTCACTGAGCTGGTGGATACGTAATTGCACAATGAAAAAATGGAGGCCCACACAGACGCAGGCTCGCTGCCATTTGAGGTGAGGCGTTCAGACGGAGCAGTCGGGGAGATAAGGCGATGAGTCAGACAAAGAGGCCGCACTCACAGGAGGTTAGGAAAGTCTTTGACTCGCTATCTACACCCGTCTGCCATCTACATTCTTCAGAGTTCTCCCTCTCTCCTCACTCTGTGTATCCAGCACATCTCGCCAGGAAGAGAAAAACGCCGTCAACAAACTCAGCCTGTCACATCGGCCGTGTTGTGATGGAGAACAGCAATTTGAGTCGCCGCATGAATGCGAGAATTAGCATCTCAAACTCAAAAGGCTTTTCTGTCTCCTCACGGCCTCCATTACTCTTGTCTGTATTGAAATAAACAAACCCACAGATACACACTGTAGAGATGGATGTCTCTCATAACGCACGGCGCAGACACAACGATGACAAATATGACAGCGCCGCCGCAATCCGCACGTCTGCAGCGCGTCCATTAGGCGGCATCTGTAATCTATCTCGTCCACTAAAGCTACAGTGTGTTTCGGTAATCAGGGGACGTGTCGGGCTGTCAGGGAGCAGCGGAGCGTCACGAGATAAAATTCTCCTTATTTTTTTAAGCCTCACAAAACGCAGACACAAACTCCACGTCTGGTCCTTCGGCGAGAGGCAGCGAGCAGCAGATCGCTGTCGTTTGTTTTGTTGTCTCCCCGTAGAGCGCCGCGAGCAGCGAGGTTGTCCGGAGGGAGAACATTTAATTAGAACAAGAGTTTTTCACATGAGATCAAAGAAGTAGACAGCTGTTTGGATTTTTCTTTTTTATTAACCGCGATGTTTAGATTCAAATAAGTTTGCCGCTGTGTTGTTCCTGTGTGGGGGCTTGACTTTTTGAATATAGTCAATATTTACATTATATTTCATATTTAGTATTCAGTACTACCTTATAATACGTACTGGTACCTTATTGGTGGGTGATATTGTAGCTTTCCTTAGGCCAACAACCAAAAGGAGATAAACTACGGTAAAGATCTCAGTGATGCATATTGCTACCGCTATTCTAGATTTGTTTCAGTTTCTCTTATCTACACTGGACCCAGACATTTGTATTTCATCAACGAGTAGCGCTGTCTAAACACGTTCCACTGGCTCTGTCCTTGCTTCTCCACGGTTGATTTCCTGTTCCTGTTGTGCGCCCCGACCACTAGCGTAATCCGACACACGGCGATGATGGCTGAACGAAAGAGGAGCATCGTTTGTAGCGCATACTTGTTTAACCATGCAAAAAAAACAAACAAGACAAGGAGAGCTCTACTGCAGCATAGAAGTGAGGAGGAGGAGGAGGAGGAGGAGGAGGAGGAGGAGGAGGGAAATGCCTCATCAGTGCTCAGAGCCCCCAGACAGTCTTTTCAGAGGCAGGGAATACCCCGGCATATACAGTTAAGTGAATATCTTAGTCAAACTCATTAAATACGGCACACTATACTCAGACATCCACATAATATATTCAGCCCATTGGAACTTGTTCTCTAAATGAATTACATTATGTTAATCAAACTGAAAAAAAAAACAATATACCTTAAACCTGAAATGTGCCTATAGGATGTCTTTATGTTACATGTGGGCTATCATATTCCAGAGACCCAATTAGATTGCTATATCACCTGGGTGATTCCCCAACAGGCTTCGTTATTTGCGTTTAATTAATTTCTCACAAACCATTTGTGAGTGACTGGTCTCAGGCCACACTTATGATTATCACTAATAGTTTATGACATGATTACATGACAAAACATTAAAGAATTTCTCAGTCATGCTTTGGACCTCCAGACTGCATCAGTCCTCCCCAGTATTTATGTATGGTTTTCAAACATACACACAACTCCTCACACATGAATAGCTACATTTATAAAGGACCAGCTTTCTGGTCAAAGCTTCGGCTACTGCTTTGTTTCCCAGCAATAACAATAATGGACGCCATTAATCATAATGAGCACTCCATTTTACAGTAATTCACGTTTGAACATTATAATTTCCTGAGGGTTATTATGAAATTGAACTAAATGGCAATATGTGTCACAGCAATGTTGGCACTGTTATCCCATTGAACTCACTTTCAATCTCCTGTTCCACACTAACTAATACTCCTTTACCTTTATTTTAATCAAAAACAAACAAAAAAAAACATATCCCCCATGTTTGCTATTTGATCGATCTTAGTTTCTGGATCTAAAGATACCTACTGTTTCTGACAACACACACCTGTACGTCACACACACATGCAGCCACGCATACACATAAAACACAACTCCTGGGAACCTCAACCAGTGGCTTCAACTTCCTGTTTCCCAAGAGATGGAACTGGCAAATAAACTGTGTGTGTATGTTGTGCTAATGTGTATATTTGGTTCTGTTTCTCTGTGTGTGTGTGTGTGTGTGTGTGTGTGCATGTGTGTGTGTTCATCATGCAGGCCAATGCTCTTTTGTCAGAGACCAAGTTAGTTCGGGGTAAGTTTGGGGAAAACAGAGCAGATGACTGCAGTGCTGAGTGAAGGGAGATATAGAAAAAGAAAGCGGGAAGTTAATTAGAATGTTTTGCAAATTTCATCTCGACACGCCTAATAAAGCTGAGAACGGAGGCCAGCTGGTCCTATCTGCCCAAAGAAGATAACCCATAATGAGTCTGTGGAATTGTTATTTGTTCCAAAGAATGAAGCGACAGATCGTCCTTTCCTCTCCTCGCTCTTCAAGAAGCTCACCGCAGAGTGCTTTAAAGTAAACAGTAGAAGTGCCTTTCGGTGCGTTTATACAAAAATGACACTGATATACAGCTGCATGGCTGCGAAAACCATGAAGCAGTGGTTGCGGGACAAAAAAGTGCATCATCCTTCCTGGGACCCTGTAAATCCACCGCTGACGCTGGCATGCATAGTTCTCCAAACACAGGAAGTGTGACATTGAAAAACGTAAACACATAACTTTGAAAGCATTGCTTGAGTAGAGAAAGCATCACTTTATATAACTCGTGCATAATGACGTACTTAAAGCTTCTGTGAGAATGTAAATTACACACAGAGGTGAAATGAATAAACCTGACATAGAAAAACATGACATATTTTAAGTCAATGCTTACAACCCAGTCATCGGAATAAACATCGGCAGTGTACAGTTCTGCAAACCACACGTGAAACTGTGAAACATTGAGCTTATTGTCTGGTTACCTTGTACAGTCGCCACAAACACGGCCGGAAAATCAGTCAATTCATTAGACATTTGATCCTCCGGGCGATCCAAAGCTCCGATGCTCCAGATTGCTAATGCTAGCAGCAGTTAGCGGCTACTTTTGTGACACGTTGCCCCCAGTATGAATTTGACACATGGCCAATACTATATCTTTAATGTTAGCAACACATAAACGATGTCACATTTGAAGTTAAAAGTGTTTCAACTTAAAATTGCACCTAGTTACTTTCTACCACTGGCTGTATTATTTGCCCATGTTGTGGGAAATTGCTTTGGCCGCTGTCCTGTAAGATGCTTGATTTGAAAACTAATTTCTTTTTTTTGTTTTTTGGAAGATCCTCCAGTGATTATGAATTTCTTGACTAACATTCTATGATATTCTTTTAAAACATATGAAACGATCACACCAAAGTTTCATATGAACTCCAGTATTTGAATTCCTCACCACGGGGTGTCCTCGGTGGCTCTGCAGGCGACGGTGCATACCAGCTACTGATGTCACCCTGAATTAAAAAATCTGATCTACTTTCGTTAAAACTTGCCCTTCTCTTAATATTCTCCCAGAACTCTCTCTGTCGTCTCAGTGAGTGGTGTCTCATTAAACAAGAACGCGGTGAATAATCCGAGCGGAGGACTTGTTTAATATGAAACACGTTTGCCGCTCCTCCTTGTCATAACAGTCGAGTCCCTCGACCAGGAGTCAGTTAATCTCGAGTAGCAACGCGCAGTACATTGGGTCTGAGAGAGTTCAGTGATCTGGAGGAATTCAGTGATGGAGTGTGTAGGTGTGTGTGTGTGTGTGAGACCTTTGGGGTTTCACTGTCTTCAGTATAATGACATGCAAGAATGTGAAGCCTCTGTACGTGTGTGCTTCGTGCCTCAGCATTAACAATGGATCTGTTCACATTACTGCTGCAGCGGTATTATTTATCGCCCTTTATTGATATTTATTATTAGTCAGACCTGCCACTGTTCTGTGTGTTTAATACATTTTTCATCAACATGTCTCGCTGAAGGAAAGTACATTAGGTTCAGAATGACAAATGGTCAGCGTGACTCAGCCGAACCTCAAGCTCCAGCCTCCTCGCTCATTATTCTGTGTTTTACTGTTGGAACCCCTAAATATGAAACGTACAGAGGTGCGATGTGGATGGTGGCTTTGCGTAAGTTGAAGATCGGAACCCGACTGGCTGAACTTCTAAAACACAGATAACATTTGGGTGGTGGAGTTTATCAGCAAATGAATAAAAAATGAACAAATGAACAGTCCATGAAATCAGAATGACCTTCCCACACTCCCAAAACAAAGGCGAAGCTGTGTGCGGCAGTGACAAACACATTTATCACATCAGAGCAAAAACTTTCTTTTGACAATGTTTTTTTTTAACTTTTTATCCATCATACAAGACATAACATAAACGATTTTGCCAGTGAAGGTCATAGATGAGTGTCAACAAAAGTTAAAAGTATACAAAAGTATGTTCTTAGAAGTTAATCTCACATTTGTCTTTCTCATACTGAGAATGTCAGGACCAACTAGCACTGAAATAAAAGAACCTTGCCACGTCTTTATTTTCATGTCATCTACACGTGGACCTACAGAAGCTGTGAATGGCCATGGTTGCAATTATCTTTCAATGCAGTTGAGTGTAGTTCAAGAGTTTAATGGTTTTGTCGTTCTCGAGACGAGGAGATAATCAAGCCTTGATAAGGAGACAACAGGTCATTTCCCTTCATCAGATGTGATGTTTATCAGAGATCAGCAGTGTCATGCCAGCAGGCACAGAGGGCGCCTTGACTACTACACCAACTGATTTGGCAGAATGAGTAGTAACTATTAAGGAACAACAAATGTGACTGTACTTTAATCTCCTTCTATTTTTTTTTTGTTGTTTTTTTTGGCCTTTTCATGACTGGCAGTGAAGGGGCCACAGGTCACATTTGAACCCCGGGATGCGACAGCGAGGACACAGCCTCTGTACATGGAGCACATAGTCTACCAACTGAGTCCCCTGACTGACAGTGTTACTTATTTATATGCATACTTCATAACACCATTCAAACGACGCCCAACGTGTGTAGAATCTTTTCTAGATCCTCTGTGCCACATCGAGCATTATTTTTGCTGTAGCCTGCTGGTCAGAAACACATCTGCTTTGAGCTGACCACTGCATGTAAGCCTATCCCTGACAATAATTCATTGTAATGTAAATATTCTCATGTCAGATCACTGGAGGTCACATTCTTAAAACAAATGGTAAGAGTTTGTAAGAAAATCATATAGTTTGCTTTGATAGACTCCTCGTGATAAATCATTAAATGTTCTCAGTAAAACCGGCTGTTTTGTCAAGGCTAATGTTAAATGACCTGTTATAAGAAGAACAGCTTTGTTGTAAAATCAAAAATGTGATAAGAAATATTAAATTTGATAAGATAAAATATAAATAAAATGTGTGACAAGATAATTAACTAGTGATCTCAAGACGATGGCATTTAAAAAATAACTGCTAGCACAGCCATTCTTGGCTGCCATGTAAACCATCAGCTGGTGAGGATGGGGACTTTTTACCATGTGACGGGCAGCTTTAGCCTCAACGTTCATGTATGTAGCTATCAAATGCAATCTTGAAACCTCTTTGAACCCTTCTCATATTGGAACATGACAGCTAAAAAACATTACAGATAGTCGGAGACAGCATTTTCAACCAGATCATGAAGCTAGCGTTAGCGCCACCCTCTTCATTGCTGAGTCTTTTTATTATATTGAAAAACATCCAATACTTCTGATAACAGTATTAGACAGAGTCCTCATTCTTACAAATGACAATATGCAGTTATCTTTCATTCTCTACATGTCAACATTGTTGTGACCTTTTATGCTTATGCAAACGCGTCTACGGGATGATAAATGTCACCAGCTGGTAGTGAAGATTTACGGACACGTCATCGGTCCTGGTGCTGCTTGCAGATCAGCTTCACCATCGAGCTTGCTTGTATTAAACTTTCTACCAGAAATTCACTCAAGATTAATTGGAAAATCATTTGCATATCAGGGAGAGAGACTTTACAGGACTGAAAGAGAAGGACAACTTTCTCAGATAAGATGAAAATGGTGAAGGTGTCGGATGTGGCAGCTACTATCTCCTCCCTGTGGCTCTGCTTATATTATATTTTATTACAGTGAGTTCATTATGATAATAATGAGTTATTATAGATTCCAGCTCCCTGTGTCTCTGTACAGAGTACATAGATATATATAAAACTGATGGATGGGCTAATGACTTAATGCAATATCTCACATCATCGGCAGTCATATTGATTAATGTTGTAAAATTATGGCTCCAGATCATTTCTACATAAGTGTTGTAGGTGAATTATTACATAAAAAATTGATGTTAAAGCAGTGTGTGTTCCTGGTACACCAGTGGCTTGAACGCCATCGACACCCTCGATTTTCACTAAAGTATGAGCTCAAGAACACGAGTCATGTTTCATGTATTTCCAGTCCATCACACAGCTATCACCACATTTATTTCTAGGTAAATCTGCCTTTAACATGTCTGGGAAACTCTACTGGGTCCAACAGGGTGCTTGACAATAAAGAGAATCCTGAAAAACAATGTAATCAGACAAATGTATTCAGTCGCCATGACTGGCTGAACTTTTTAAAGTGAGGAAACTGTAGAAGATCCCCCTCACTATCCCGTGCTGACAGCACACTGGAGAGCCACGGACTGGAGGTTTTTGACTCTATCTGTTTGTTGCATTGGGTTCCGGTCATTAGCTACTGTTGCTCTACGTCAGCATAGTGGAGAGAGCCGCCAAGACGAGACACTCATCATGCATAAAGTCACATCCTCGTGACTGTAACTGGAAAATCCCTCACAAAGAAATACAGTCCAGCAGCATTAAACAACTTTTCGACAAATCGTCCACAGGCTTGTATAGACAACAGAGAGATGGGGGAGCTCTCGTTTTTCGCTCACATATGGCCAATAAGAGAGCGATTAATACATGTAAGCCACTACAGATTGCTACATAAAGCCTCAGTGTGCCTCACCATTGAAATGACGGATATTATGACCAAATTTTACAATCCTGTCCTTGAACAGAACATCACTTTTTTCATCTTCCACTAGGGGTGGGAGAAATAATCAGTTCTTAGATGCATCGAGATGCGGACATGGACGATTCTGAATCGATTTACAAAAGTCAAAAATCGATTTTCGAAATGTTAATTGCTTCCACCTAGAGGACCATCGAGCAAGCGATATCACATTTATCAAAGTAGGAAGTGATTAGCAAACTCAGATGTGATTATTATTATTATTATTATTATTATTATTATTATTATTTTAAATCATGCATGGAAATGTACACAAAAAAATTGTTTCATCAATATGCATCGATAATCAGTTCAGAATCGAAAACCATAAGGACTGACAGTACAAGCTACTCATGAATATGTATGAGCCGTGAGTGTGATAGCAGCATGTAATATTTCCTGAGAGTCCACATGGCCTGCATTTGACCCGTTCGGTAATTGCAGCCACAATGACGGCTGATGTTTTTAGATACTCGTTCATTGACGGCCACACGACTGAGGGTAAACCGAGTGTGTCAGCAGTTCAACATGAAGCACACACTAACGAATTCGCCTCAAGAGACTGTCATTGTGTGACCGTTTCATGTACATTCCACAGTGGTTTGGTGCAGTCTCCAGCTCACCGGAACAAAAGTGTTGCCTTTGTGTGGGCTGCTATAATTAAGGGTGTTAGTCTTAGGGTTATGAGTGCTGATCCTCACTCCCTTTGTCTTCTCGGGGTTAAACTACGGTCAGTGTGGTTAATAGCACCGCAGCTATAATGTAGTTGCACTCTTCAAGTGTTAAGTTGCTACAGCGGAGAGCTACTGAAAGCACTGTTGACTGGCACAGTTTAGCACTTTCACAATAGATTTAGAGGAGCACAATAGACCATTATCAGACTGGTAACTGTCTTTAATTTAGGTCATATGCAGTATCAAGCAGTCAGTTGTCTACTTTTGATGAACGTGATTTAGCTTGATGATGTATGATATTATAGGAGGAACTTTAATCAGAAGGGCAAAATCTTTATTGGTTGATTTCATAATTATTTTGAATTTATTAAAGGATAAATGGAGTAAGAATTTGTATTATTAAAATTCTGAGTTCGAATTTCTTCTCCAAAACTACATGGTGCCCCCTTAAACTCTTAGAGGAGAATTTGTCTTGGAATACATAGAGCATCTGCAGTTAACATACAACACTGCATACAAACAATACACGCACAGACTGTCACTAGTCCACATGCGCACATGATACCTACAGTACATACCAACCCGTTCACCAAAGTGAATGTTTGTCACGTACGTTTCTATAAATATAGATACATATTGTGCTTAT
>CAEMYA010000212.1:1423210-1445504 GCA_903131615.1 Diplodus sargus
TTCAGAACCCATTATGCAAAATTTTAGTCTTGCTCTACAGTGTTTTATTTTATCCACTATAATAAAACATACTGATACATTTTCCGCTCTGCTTTTCTAACACTGGTAAAAAGATACAATGTGATCAATCCAACAGACCATCACACTGCAGCAGTGTCCGGACAGCCATAAATCAAAGTGGGTTCAGCTCTGACTCAGTGGGGAAACTACAGAAACTGGTGTGACGGTAAAGGCATCAAAGACAGACTCTCACAGACAGTCAACAGGGATTTAAACAGGATGTCGTAGTCATAGTTACAAATAAGTTCCATGTAGACATCAGCATGTTAACTCAGTGATTACTAACAGTAATTTTTAAAGACATATTTATGACAAGTTTGTTTTATAGTTATGACAGCTTGTTGACTAAAACAGGCAAAAAATCTTTATGTTGCAATTGAACATTTCTATAGGTTCAATTTTAAACTTGACATTGTGACAATGCACTTTATATTGGCTAGGTTTAGGCACACCAACACCACTTGGTTAGGGTTAGGAAAAGATCATCTTTTGCCATTACTGCCCTGAGGTCTCCTTCAAAATATCCAGTGGTTCCACGATTACAAACTGTGGTCACTGGCTTGGCAGCTTTCTCTCCAGTAGCAAAACCACCTTGGCCTTCACCTTGCAATATCAAAGTCCTATCATAAACATGAAATGTGAATATGATATCACCATCAGTAACTTCTGCTCCTCCACAGCCTTGGTCAACCAAGGCGCGCCTCAAGGCTCTGTGCTTGGACCCATCCTCTTTGTCATCTACCTGCTTGTTCAGAACATCTGCCAACATGGTCTCAGTTACCACTCCTACGCCAATGACACAGCTCTATCTCAGCACCAAACCATCCACTCTCCGACTCCATGGCGGAAGCCATGGCAGTACATCACCACAACCCTCCTCCACCTTCACTTGCTCCAAATAAGTTTTGCATCAACTACAAAATCCTTCTCCTCACCTACGAAATCCCTTCATGCTGTCACACCCCAGTACGCTTTCCAACCTCCTTCACCTATACACCCCATTCTGGAACCTCCGGCCCGTTCTCAATTCCCCTCACCGGACTCCGTACCTTCAGAGACAGAACCTTTTATTGTCGCTGCCCCAATGCTGTGGAATGCTCTCCCTGCTGATCTGAAACACCTCAAACATCATCTGTTCACTACAGACTACAACTTCTCCTAACTCTGCATCCTCAGCAGACACCCTGTTTCCTGTCTCAATTTGTTCCGTTTGTTTGTCTGTTTGTGTAGTGTTGTATTCTACTGTGTAAAGCATCCTTGAACCTTGTGAAAGGCGCTTTATAAATCAAAGATATTTCATTATTATCATTAGGCATTGACCACCATCCACTTCGCTGTGAGTGTGCTGGCCTTGTGTTTCCTCCTTCTGCATCTACATACTTCTTGTGAATCCAGTTTATATTTGCATTAGCCGTCCACTGGCAGACAGTACTCTCTGATATCTAAATCAATAAACAGCCCTAGAACTGACCAACAGAAGTATTCAGTGGGTCAGAGCAGAACCATTATTCACATTTGCAAGTACATGCACACACAAACACACAGAAATGTACTTTGTTTTCTGTCTTTCCATGAGGGCAGGAGATCCCGCTGTGTTGTTTGGAGCAGGAACACATCTGCTGGTTTGGTGCTGAAACTATCTTCAGCCACAACAAGTTGAACAGACAGTACAAAGGTTCTCCGCACCACAAGCCGAGTGCATGAGATAATGTGTACTCCCACCTGCCCGGAATCAATCCATCTCTCTATCTGTAGTAGACAACATAATCAAGAGGAAGAGAGGATTTAAATGGTAAACGTGCCGTGTCCTATGTATTAGCAGCTGCTGAGCCCTTTAAAGGTCAGATTTTCCTTTTAGCCTTTAAGGACAAAGAAAATATAGCATTTGCAATTTCTACTGTACTACTCGTTATACTGTGTAAGGCATAATCAATCTATAATGTGAGTTTTTGAACCAAGTGTGTATGCAGCCCCATTTGTCAGATGCAGCAGAAAGGACACTATTTGTGCCCTGCTTTTCTTTTGAGATAAACTATCAATTTTCTGCTTTTGTCTTTAATTCAACACAGCAAATGAAATGCCTTATCATCCTCCTTTCGGTGACCTTCAGTCCCTCCCAGTTATTTCCTTATGAGTGTGAGTAAAATCCTAACAAAGAATCAAACCCAGTGGGACACAAAGTCTTTCCAACAATACACCTGGCTCACATCCCAACTTTAGGAAGCAGACGTGATACCCTTCCAAGAAAAAGTCAATGCATTATTGATGTTCGGTGAATATCAACCAAAATGCAACAACATCCTGAGTAATATGAGGGAAAGTCTTTTGTTTTCCAAAATGAGAGCTCCGCAGGTCAGAACGTAGAACAATGTACCGTTCGTTTGAAAAGCAATCAGCAACAAGTAATTAATATCTAGCCCAAGGGACGGATACAAATATATACCAGGACAAAATACAAAGAGGCAACCTGAACAAGGATCTTATTAGAATACAGCTGGCATGGTTAGGTTATTGTTTTTTCTTTTATGTGGCAACAAGAAAAAACAAGACTGCGAAAGTGTCTGAAAGCTCATGTAATTAGCTCCCCAGTTGTCTGGCCTAATTAAATCAGCCCGGGCTGACTCACATGCACATACACACACACACACACACATGCACACAATACGGATACACTGTGGTAGCTTATTGATATTGACCAACTGGTGTGTCTGGTTATTATTTCTCACACACTGTGGCTGTGGCAGCTGACAGCAGTTCAGCGGGTAAACAGTATCTTAATGCAGTAGCACTAAAAGCTCATGTAAGTCACCTTGTGGACATAGTATTTGGTGAAGATTGTCTTTGATGTGTTTGTCAGAGGACAGCCAGCTCTTGAAAAACCATCTCATGAAAAAACTTTGCTGTTAGTCAACAAGAAAGCTTGTTTATGCATCAGCTTAGGCCAAATATTAGGTACATGGTTCTGGTTTTCAGTTTAGACGTTTCCTGTTTTATTTTGTAAGGTTCCTCCTCATGTGTCTCATTGCAATTTACACTTCCTGTCTTAATGTCTTTCTTCGACTCTTTTGACTGCCCTATTAGTTTCACCTGTCCCTCATTAGTCTTCCCTCTTTATTGCATTTACGTCTGTCTTTTCTTCCCTCTACCTTTGTCAGTTTGTCTGTTGTGTTCCTGGGTGTCCCTGTGTTTGCTCCTGGTTCTTTTTGCTATTCTGCCTGTGTCCCCCAGAGCTTCATGCTGGTTTGTACTTCATTAAGTTTGATGTTTTGTCCCATCTTGTTTTTGTCAGTTTTGTTGCTGGCCCTTGACTTTTTCAGACTGGGGTTATCAAAGCGTGCCTTTTGCTTCTGTCTTGCTGCCTTGCATGTGGGTCCTTTTTGCAGAAACACATGAGAAAAACAAAGCAGTGGCATTGGATCCATTTTCAGGGTCGGCATGTACCCAAGCCAAAGTAGGAGGGAAAAGATTGCAATCTGACTGTGTCTACTCGGGACCAAATGTATATTGCAAAGAAGCAATACCATGGAAAATGAAGAACCTGTGACTTGACATTGCTGCAGTCAAACTGCAATCACAAAACAAAAGGTATGTGAGTATGGGGACATGAAATTGTCATGAAAAACGGATTAAACCCAGCTGGTGCTTCAATAACACCTTGGTATAAATCAGTGAAAACTTGATTGAAAAACTTGATGAAAACAATGAGCATAGCAAAAGAGTTTGTATTTACTGTTTATCCGCTAAGACACAGCTGTGATCCAGGGTGAGCATTCTCACAGATACCAATATTGTCAAACTAAATGATGAACGACTCTCAGGCAGCAGTGGAGGCCATCTGCTGTCACAGAGCGACGGCAGCATTAGACTGATAGCACTGCTCCCATCTAATCTAAATGCAACACAGCTGACAGCACGAGAGTGTTTCTGGGGTTATCGAGTGGTTTCCTCCCATCGCTACTGGTCACTTGACACGTCAGGAACACTTGACTTGAGTGATATCTCGTCGAACAAAATAACTACAGCTCTCTAGGCCAAATATGGCTGGCGTCGCTTGCACTCCCCTGAACCTGGACCTTTCCCCTAGTTTGTCACGTTCTCAGCGACTCTCACAACAGATTAAAGCTGAACTGACAGCTTTAACTACACAGTGGTTCAGAACTCAAAAGGACCATCGACCAGTAAGCTTCCTCTTCACTTTACGATCATAACAGCACCCGGTTCAGCTCTCCAAATTCTTTTCTCTTTTGTTGTTTTTTTGGACCGATGCGTCCACTTTTTTAGTGAGAGGCAGACAAAAGCAGCAATTTAGAGTTATGACTGTGATTTTTTACGAAATAACAACAATAGTAGAGTTTACTATGTTGGAGCAGACTAACACTGTAGTTTTGGTTTTGGAAAGGCAAAATAAAAAAGACACAACCCTCCAACCTCTGTCATCCTGAGCAGGAATACATGAATTTCCTCAGAATGATTCAGTTTTATTGCAGGTGAAAAATGAGATTGTTAATCGTACAGTGTGTTTGTGTGTTGGGAAATTTTCAGCAAGCCTGTTAAGGATTATTTTTTTTATTATATCATTTGAGCTCACTTTCTCTTTAATTATCTTGAGA
This sequence comes from Diplodus sargus, assembly GCA_903131615.1. Lineage (NCBI taxonomy): Eukaryota > Metazoa > Chordata > Actinopteri > Spariformes > Sparidae > Diplodus > Diplodus sargus. The sequence goes on from CAEMYA010000212.1 coordinate 1,427,881, forward strand.
AATGTGCAATAAAATAAGTCTCATTTTGTCATGGTTGGAGTGATGCAAAACTCTTAAAGTCAAATAAATTTGACAGGACAAACATGAGGAAATTATGAATGGCATAATTTTAACTGCCGTTTATTTTTCAGTCAAATTCAGACGCATTTGGCTATGTCACATTCTACCAAGATTTCAAAGAATCATGATATGTTGACATGACAATTGCAATATCTTAAACTATTGCTGCAACCCACGTCTTTGATCCTCTATTGCTGCTCCAGCAGCGTTAGCGTTAGCAAATGAGGGCTCACGTGACTGCAGTCATGAAAGTGAAGTTGTCTATAACCTTCTGAGACGTCTTGGAGTGCCAGCTGGAAAGGGTTAGGTCAGACACAATTAAAACTGCAGCAGTGGAATGTGCAAATAGTAAGAGGGGCCGAAGAGGACAGGGGTGAAAAAACTCTCAGCTCCAGGAGAAGACACACCACGAAGACGTGGAAAACAACTCCAAGGAGCTCGAACACTTCATTTGCTTTCCAGCTCCCTTCCTCTAAAGAAAGCACAAGGTGTGTGCTGAAGTAAGCGGATCTAAGGGGAGAGTCAACTTGGTGATCCATGAGGAGACACTGACTTTTATACACACACACACTCAGGCCAAAGAAAAAACAAGTCTCACCAATAGAGCCATGAGAGAGAGCTGATGGAGAGGGAGATGTGTTCCCTTAAAGCACAGCTGGTCGATGCTCAGGCCAGTGTCGACTCTTCAGTGAAGGAGGTTGAGGATTTGAACTCACAGCTCACGACGTTCAGTGAGACACTAAAATCTGACCAGCAAACTTTAATCAGCCACAACCTCCAAGTCAAATTGGACAAAAAGAAGGCAGAGAGCGAGGATCGTCTCAGCTTCCAAACAGAGACTGGGGCGATGGCATCTGCCCTGAAAACAAGCCAGAAGATCTACTGGAGACTGAGCGCCTCTGCTGGCATCAGGAGAAATCCTTCCTGCTGCAGGGGATTGGAAAAATCCAGAGCTTCCTTTGTGGCTCAGCTGGAGTAGCTGAAACGAGAGAACAACACCCTCGTGACCACACTGAAACAGGCTGAGCCAACGTGCTGGGTGGCAGGAGGTAAAGTCATCCATCCCTCAGGCCACAGAGGTCATCCAGAAGACTCTGGAGGAAAAGAGGCAGGAATGGGAGGAGAGCGAGCATCATGGAGTCCTAGCTGGAAGATCTTGAGAGCCAGATAAAAAAAGAAAAAAAAGTGGGGCAAAAAACTCTTCTAGTCCCAGATCCACCCTCAGGAACAGAGACTCACTCAAAAACATGCATTTGTTCTCATATCCTTGTGAGGATCACTCAGATCAAACAGTCTGGACCCGGCAGCTGTTTGAGGGTCAGAACTACTTTTCACTCGGGAAGTGAAGCCAAAGTGTTTTCACTTTTCCTGTGTAAAGGACTGAGACCTGTCTTCACCAACATATAAATACAAATGAACGATGAGTCTCGCACAATAAACATGCGTTTGTTCTTATATACTTGTGACAATCACTCAGATCGAACAGTCTGCACCAAACCATCTTACGTCTGGGCATTGAACAATAAAATAATAGCATAGTATTTTTCATTCAGTTGTTGCTGTGAATTTAAAGTTTGTTGTAAAGCCTTAACCACACAGAGCCAATGCTTTTACTTTTGATACTTGAAGTACATTAACCAGATAATACCTTATTATTTTTGTAAGGTTGGGAATGCAGGACTTTTACTTGTAATGAAGTGCTGTATTGTTGTATAAGGGCAATAAAGAAGGCACGACGCTCCAGTCTCTATGTAGTATAACGCAGCTGCCTTGCCGTTGCCTGCTAAGCTGCGATTGGTCAATTGCTGCTGCGGTAGAAGGTTTTGGCGGACAGTCAGTGGCATTAATCATTATGACTGATCCACAAAATCAAATTTTCTCATATAGTCAAACCTCTGCTCTTTTTTTAACCACATATAAATCACTCATTAACAGTGTCGCACCTCCTGAAACGTTTCCAACACTTTCATGGTAGAACATCACTTCACTGTCATCAATTACAGCATATAAGACTGCAGGCACTAACGGCTTGAAAAGATCACTCACACACACACTCACACACACACACACATTCTGAGACCCCTGTGATAGACTGCTGACCTGTCCAGGCTGTAAATCCCTCTCGCCCAAAGCATGCTGGGATTGACTTCAGCTTCCCGTGACCCTGAGCAGGATAAGCGGATATAGAAAATGGATGGATAGTTGAAGAGAATATAAACATAGCGGCCGTTGTCATATACAGAACACACACACACACGCACACAGTTCTCCATCATAAAATAAAGAAGGCTTCAGGCATTTCTGGACTGAAAATGGAATCAGGTTAAGTGGTGCTTGGCCTAACATGATAACTGAGACTATTCAGGATTTGAGGCTTTGTTATGTGTGTGTGTGTGTGCGTGCGTGCGTGTGTGCGCGCGCTTGTGTGTGTAACATACTATGCAGACTTATATGTTCTACTTCAATCCTACATACAAACACAAATTTGTTCTCTTTGCTTATCTCCTCCGTCTGCTGAAACCGAAATCTTATTGCATGCAGTTGATCTCCTTTCTGAGTATTTCATCAGCCTGTTGTTTGTTGTCAAGTCTCAGGGGTGTCTTCAGTCCTCCGTACTCCCCCACATAAGTGCCTCACTGCTGGCAACATTTCCAAGAAAGCCGCTTTAAAAGGTTTGGGAACCACGAAGGCGCACAAACATGGTGTAATGGTTGATCGAGAAGTACATATACAGTACAGGATCATAATAACACACACAGACACAAGAATGCATTATGTTTATTTATTCATTATCTTTGTTTGAATTACACATGGTGTGCTGAATGTGTATATCTAAAACAATTCAAAGGATGTCAGTAATATTTCTTGCACTCAATATTAAAGAAGCCCTCTGCTTTTTATTTTGGATGGAGGCTGTTATAAAATTTGAATTTCTTTCATATCCTGGGTGGGTCACCATGTATTTTTGCATTGAAGCCATGGCTTGTATTGCATTGAAATGTGGATATCCTGCATGCAGCAGTGTCCATTAAAGAATATAAGATTGGCACATGTTCACACAAGGAATGGTATGAATGGTGAGAGGTAAAGAGTGGGGCTGAATTTATTTAAGTTTGGGAAAAAAAAAACTTTTTTGCTTAGTTTAGGGATAAAGCAATATTGAATGTGAATATTGAAAAACACACATATGGGTTGACATGAAAGCAGCATGTCATGTCACATAGTTATTTCAAGCTAAACCACAATGTTTTCTTAAACCTAACCATGTAGTTTTACTGCCTAGTGACTAGTGCTAGTGTAAGATGAAGGTCTGGTACGCCTGTTGCTTGTATGCAGTCATGTCGTTTCGGAGACAATGATATATTGTTTGTTGCTTAGGGAGTCGCTGGCAATCTACCTGTTCAGTCATTGAGGTATGAGGATATGTTGACATTTGTTGATTTGGCTGATGATTTTGACCTAAGGGCTAATAAGTCAGGTATAATCAAGGCCACCACAGATTCTGCAGCTCTAGTGCTCAGTTCCATGTTCCACCTGGCACAAATGCAAGAGGGTTGCAAGCACACAAAGTAAGATGGAAATGAACCTTTTTGAAGACAGACAGGGATTCTGAACCACCGAGGAACCACACAGGCAGAGTAAGAGTTCTGACACAAATGTCCTTGCAGTGACAGACTTGTCATAATTCATTGGTTGATCACGGTGAACAAGGCCAGGGGCACATCAACCTGAATGAGGGAGCTCATGCAAATGGTTGTGGTGCCAATGGGACCTCTAAAAGGTGATCCTGAGTGACTTCAGCCAGTGGAGTGTCCTGAAAAACTGTTTTTTTGGCTGACTGATGACCAGACATGCAGCTGTGTTTTGATCTTTCTTTGTCTTACCGCCATCTTTAGGTATAGTTCTGTCATCAAAAGGAACAAGACAGTCTGAAGATGTTTACGTTCAAGAATAATAGTCATCCCAAGCCATGATCGATGCGTCCATGGAACAATGATGGAGATCATTGTTATTTTATTTTAGGAACTTCATTTTTTTCTAAAGAGTAAGCAGCTCCATGCATCTTATAGTCTAAAAAAAACTTCTCAGTTTGTCAGAACTTTAGATTTAAGAGTGACTCTAATTTCTGAGAAAGACCACCTACTGTAGATAAAATGGTCCCGGGCAATTTTGTACCATGAAACCATCACAATAATAGACTCTGACTCCCAGTGATGGAGGACATCGGTCAAATCTATTTCTTCTCAGAGCTCAAAGGGCAACTAGGGACCTTCATCCTCAGTTCAGGAGGCAAAACAATACCATGCAAGGGGGCTGTTAAACCGCTTATTCCGAAAATACATTTCCAACATGCTGGTGAGAGCTACTCGCTCTGTAGAGCTCTCATTTAGGATTGAGTACAAAACCAATCTCCACCTCGTAATCGCCTCTCAAGTTTCAATATGTCCTGAGCACACAGCTGCCATTAATCACACACACCTCTGAGCTCTCATTCAAACCTTTTTCCAACAGAGTTAAAGGTCTTATAGATCATTATTCGGGTGCTGGGGGGTACAGAGAAGACATTTGGCAATCACAGTAGAAAAGAACTTCAGAGAAAAAAAGAGAAAAGTTGAGAAGAAGACAAAGGAGAAAAAAAGTCGGTGGTAATTTCTACAAGCTGCTGCTGATAAAAGTGAGCAGATTGATTATTATGTATGTTTGATAATTATTATGATCTTCGCAGGTGAACCTTGAAACCTTGATGATGTGTCAAACTGTTGGCATGACATGGACATACAAAAGCTCTGATGAGGCACATCTGTTCCCAGTAACGTAACGTTCGATTTAACGTTGCTCTCATTGTCAGACTGTTGCATTTTGCCTCCTCCTAGCCCCTCAACCTGAAAGACATGCTAATAATAACAAACACTGACAAAGAAACAAAAAAGTTTGGTAGCAGACCTGCTTACAGAATCAGACTAGGCTAACGTTAATAATCAAAGGCTAATCTTTAGCTATGGCATTGGTGGTGCATGAAGATGCAGCAGCCTGTAGCTCCTCCAAATATGCTAAACTTTTGTTTTTTTACCTGTCATTTGTGGGTGTTTTGGATAAAGAGTAGCAGACTTTACTCAATGAATATTTTATATCAATAATCTAAAGTTGTAGCTAGGTTATTTAACTGTAGGCTCAGCCACCCAGAATTATATACAGTAATCAAAATAAGTTCATCTTTTACCTGCTGCAGCCCTAAAATTATGAGCACATTAATGCATCAGTAGTTTCGATTTGAGAATATGTGATATCCTGCTTTTTCCTTCCTGTTCAATCATTAATTCTCCAGGTCTGAGCATGGACCGGTCACGGACCTGTTAGGGCCCCCGTCATGGAAGAAGGGGACGTTTAAAAGGCTTCATCTGTACCATCATGAATAGTTGTTTGATTTATAACGATTGCTAAACCTGTTAATTAGAACATATTTTTGATACAACATCATTACATTGCTACAACATGAAACGAACATGCATGAACCCATTTCAAAAGGACCCAGCTGCATGAGAAATCTCGATTAGGGAAGTACCAGACAGGCAGTTTGAACCCCCAAGGATGACCCATGGGGGTCCATTGTCTTCCTCTAATTTAGTCAGCGACAGGCAGGATGCAGGCCAGTGGTCAACCCAAACTGCATTATCTGTGTGTATACACAACAAATCTCCACAGGACCTTTACCCCAAACACAAGATAAATCCAAACATCCTTCCCAAGAACTGCGATACAGTAAAAAGAGAGAGAGGCTTGAAGCTGAGAAAGGAGCTATAAGTCCTGCACATGCCTGTGCATGTTACATAAAACTGTAATAATCAGCAATAGTGGAGTGTGTGGTGCATAGCTGTACATAACTGGGATAATGACACTGTCAGTCTCTCTTTCACTGTTTTAGTGAGGCTGTATAACATTATGCTGGCAGAGCGTCAGTGCAAGGCCATGTGAGAATTCATATCTCACCGATTAAAGTGACGAAGAGGGCAAGACGTAGTGGCTTCCTGTTGAGTACCTTTCACTTTGTCTGCTTCAGTTCAGTCAGACTGAGCCTAGGGAAAGTGAGGCTGACCTACTATTCAGGGAGTAAGTGACAAGTTACATAATAGAAGGGATACACCTTGAATACAGCATCCGGTAACATAACCTCAAAGCAATCCGTATTTTCTATCATATCTGTTCCCCCCTGTTGAAGTAGAATCAGACTATATGAAACAACAGGTAATACACGTTCTTTGTTACTGCAGACAGATAGTGTGCCAGCAGGGTAGCTGAACAAGCTAACCAGAGAGCCAGTTTGGGTGATAACTCCCTGCATACACATTCAGCTCTTGTGATCTTTCACCCAGGAATTTGTGGCTTTGACTAATATCAAGCCTTGACGGCGCTGACCTTTGGGGGAACAGAGAGTCCTAAATAGAGGAAGCTGTCACACCATCTTATCCACCCAGTTTCATTGACCTTCCTCTGTCGAGTGTTTACCGCTCCACAACAGACATGGTTTACACTCTGCATGATACAAATACTTATTTCAATAACGTGCGTGAACTTCTTTTACTGTCAGTGACCAAGCTAAGCTAATGAGCTAATGAGTTTGCTAACTGGCTTTTGGCAAACCTGCGTCCTTTTGCCTCATTTTATTAAATGAAGTGGTGTACAACAGGGACTTAAATGTCAGAGCATAGGAAACGGAGAAAATTGAGACAGTCTGCTGTAATTGAAAAGTGCTAGCTAGCATTTTAGTGGTTAGCATGAGAGCAATATTGTGAAGATGCACTTTATTCCACTGTTCCGATCTCTGGTGGATGATGCAAATACAAAAAAACGCTTAAATATGTAAGTATGCGGCCATCTTTTCTTTTGTGGAATGCTTTTGTCAGCCCGCTAGCTACGTTAGCTCCAGCAGCTCATACATTGTCCAATGCTGTGTTCCGATAGTCATACTTTCATGAGTACACTTAAACGTAGTACACTATCCGCTCTTATTAAGTACGCAGATTTCAGCCGGTGAGTGTTGTTCCAAATCTAATACTTCGTGGTGCCCTTACCGGAAATTACGATCGCGACAGCCACCGCAACTCGTCACCCGCCAAACACATCCCGCTTTGACCGGTGAACAAAAGACATCTACAACTTTACTTTTTAACAATTACAAATTGTTTAAACTAAGTATAGTAAGTACGGGAAGTATGATTATCGGAACATGGCACAAGACCAAACTGGCTGAGGCTACTTCCAGTCCTACCTGCAATTTCCACATCATGCTAGCACATTCTGCTTTGCCAATTATTGTGTGACAGTGGCATCAGGAGCAGAAAAAAGCAAGTATAAAGTGGCTCCAAAGAATGTAAGACAGGGAGGGACATGGTGTTAGCTTTCTTACTGGAGAAGAACTAATAATGAGTTTCTGTTTGTGTTTCACAAGGAGGGAAGCATGAACCTGTATGAAAGGACAAGATTCAAGGAGTAGCATAAATGAAGGAGGAAAGAAACAATTAATAGGCCTCTCTTTTTTTATGATAGCTTTACCAAACTTCCTGCCTGCCAAAAATGGTCACTGGTGTTTCGTAAAATAGATTTAACTTCAAATCTCAGACAATTCCATGTAAGATTAATGATAAAGATGACATAAGCATGTGTCAGCTCCAGAGCAACCGTTTCAACCGTTTTTTAAACCTGAGCATTGAGCATCCCAGAATAACAATCCACCTCCGCAGCAGGTACAGTGGTCATTTTTAATAAGAGACATAACCTGGTGAAAAAAGCTTCAGGATATTTGTCAGGACAAGTGTAAAAAGTTAGTAATAAGATGTCCGTGTACTAAAGACAACTCCGGCAGTGTGAACTCAGAGTGTTTACCATTCACTCTGAGCTTGTTGAGTTGAATGATAAATGAACATTAAAACCGTGATAAAAGATGAACATGACTATGTCACAGACACAAGGTCATTAGCAGTTTTGACCCTCGGACCAGAGAATCTGCGTCATGCCTTGTGACAATCGTAACTCACTTGGATGAAGGAAGCCAATCAGCATGCTAGCAGACAGGCGCTGTGTTTATCTTATTGCAGTGTAGTGTTGGCCCCTAGCTGTATTTTTCCACTCTTATTTCCTGTTCCCAACAACAAGATAATGAGGATTTTATGTTGCACCGTTTGCAGTGACGGAGGCCCTTTATGATGTGAAAGGTGAAGCAAGGTCAAGACAAATCTCTCTATCTTGTGTCGCTGAAAACAGTTTCAGGCTGCTGTCATGGAGTTAAGCCGGTACCATACGCGCAAATTATGGTGCTTATAGACAGACATTTCTAAATTTCTCAGAAACAAACTTTTCAGCTCTGTGCGGCTGGCTTTGCTGCATCAAACACGTCTGCAAGTCAGAGCTCATTGTTTATACATGTCTGCAAATGTAAATTTTTCAAAGAAGCTAAAAACTGCTCCACAGTGGTATACTAAGAAAGATTAAAGGAGCTTCTGAGAGCTGATAAATCGCTCTGTTGGCAGCAGAAAGTGGATTCTTGGAAGCATGTGCTGCCACGACACTTCCTGAAGCTCAGGACATCTGAGATTGTTAAGAAGCGCTGGAACGAGACATTTGTGTTCACACCTCATGACCACCTCACAGACACTGAAGCTAAAATGTGACTCATAAAAAGGATTTTATTTAGTTATTTATGACTCTGATGTATTCACATTCTAGAAGTAAATTACACTATCACAGTAACACAGTAAATGTAGCAGCACCAGCTGTTGTGGCAGGAGACATAAGTCCATTTATGTAATTTGCCATTTTTCACTCTTCTGGTTTATCCGAATATGACCAGCTAAAAATGCTGCCATTTGACCAAATAGCAGAATATTTCAACAGTTTTCTATTTGCACACTGGTTTATATCTTGGATTGTAGTTATTGTAAGATATACCAATGGCTTCTGTTTATGAAGCTCAGAAAGAATCTGGAGACACGAAAGGTTGTGGTGCAATTAAGATTAAAACTTGTATCTGAGAATAGTTAATATTAAAGATGGTGGGTGGCAATTATTCCAAGACAGTGGTGGTAGCTACAGAAGTTACAGGTATCACGACTCCATCCTTTAAGCTATTACTTCTTTCCAGTCTGTGGTCTTGTTACACAGCCTCAAACTGTGTTGGCTCAATAATTCAAACTGCTGGCCTGTTTTCACACTCTGTCAGAGGGAAATGTAGTAGTGGTGTTTCTTTGCCATGAACACTTCTAAGACATTTAGCTTTCAGGCAATAGAAAATGGGGACACAGCATCCTGATCAAATTGGGGATTTCTTTGTCAAGTGTCAGCTGGTTATGATTGAGCTTGAAGCAATGGTGAGCTGTGACACATGGATGACTTAGGTTACTTTACATGAAAGAGTCTTAAACATGTAGTGGACTGCATTGCATGTATACATGTACTGTATATACAGTATATGCAACTTGTCAAATACAGCATCTCGGTTAGTGTTCTTAAGAATCAGAAGACGACGCTCTACTTACCCTTCGAGCGTCAGTTTTGCACGTGAATGGTTATACATAAAAACAGGTCACATAATGTCACATATTTTGACTTTTGGCCTGCTATTAATGTTGTGAAATCGTAGTGGTTGTGTTGGGTTTAGGCACAAATTACTTGGTTAGGTGGAGAATAAAGGTGTAAAGACAGAGGATGTTGTCCACTGTACAGATGATGTAACATTACTTTAAAACAAGTCACTCTTGACTTTTGTTATACTATGTTATTGTACTTTTTTTCTTTTTTTTCTCTCTCTTTTTTTTTTATGAATGCCCATTAGGGTATGATAATTTTGTTTTTTACATATTCGAAATAAACTTAACTATCTTTGGCCACACTTTGGACATGAACCTCAGTCTCATGGGGGAAAGTCATGTGAATGACCCATCCAACCACCCTATAGCTTCAAACAGAGAATTATAAGCCACTGACCAGGCTATATATATGTGGCATTGGGAGTGACAACAGGCTGATATATCAGCATGTGGTGAAACGTCGGATTCCTGCAACTCCACACATATGAACATGAGAAAAACTGTCTGTAGACTTCCGCTGACCACGGCAGCTTCTCTCCTGTGGGTTCACAATGCTCCCAGCCTCATGACAGATTCTTTCAGTATCACATCAAAATGTTTTCTCTCTCCACCAGATCTTATGCAAAAACCACACAGCCCACCTCCTTGTGTCCCGCGTGTCACTGATTCCATTGGGATGGTGGGCAGTCACCTTGGCAACGTAAAGCACACAGTGATTGCTGTCTGACTGACCCATTTCTGTCTGGGGTGAGTGGTCTCAGCCACCGGTGTCATGCCTAGCACTCAATTGCAACAAGTGAAATTAACCATTTAAGATTTTCTATTCAGGTGCGGGTGCTCAAAATGTTAAAATTATTTAAATGGAATAAAAAAGACATTTATGAGGAGTATTCTGGAGTGTCGCAAGTCCTTCGAGAGCAAAAATCATTTTCAGATTTTTTTGCACAGCAGGTGTAAAAGAAACTTCCGAGAGGATTTTTTTTTTAACCTCAGCTGCTCGCTTGCTTTACGATGTGTTTTTCCAGAATTAAGGTACTCCATTTTGTGTTCAGTTTAAGTTTCGATAATAATGACCTTTACAAAATACATGTGATCCCACTTCCATTTTATGTTCCGGTTGAGTTGATAATAATGAACTCCTAATCTTTACAAAATGCATGTGATCCCACTTCAACCATAATATCGCTTCTTTTAAAAAAAAAAAAAAAAAATCTGTTATAATAAATGATTAGACATCTGCTTATTCATTTCAACAACTACTTACAGATATGGAGGGTTAAAGCTATAGTGCGTGCAAACATGTTCGAATAAAAGCCCCCCTCAAATATAAAACTGACACAGCTTGTAAGAAACACGCACGTTAAAATCACATTAGCAGTAGTTTTATGCATACAGAAACAAGAGCACAACATCTCAGTGATTTTCCATGCAAACACAACAACATCATGCAACGTGGAAACAGATACAGCAGAAATGTACCGAGTTTGTGCTGGCCTTTGAGATACCCTCGAGGGACAGTTTCACCTTCCACTGCTTCACCTTCTGTGACACTCGGCTGTATCGTCTCTCCTCTGTGTTGATGGTTCAATATAAAGACTTGGCAGCTATGAGGGCATGCTGCCTGGGGGGGCGAGGGCGTCTGCAGGTACAGACGAACACAAGCCCATACTTAAAGCCGACGGCCTACCTGCTCCATGTGCACTCATGGCACGTTGTTTTCACCAAGTAGACTTTTTGTGTGTGTGTGTGTGTGTGTGTGTGTGTGTGTGTTAGTGTGAGCTGTAGCAGGTCAGCACAACCTATTCTGTGTATGTAACACATTGTGTGCATAGCAGACTGGCTGTCAGAGCAGCCCTGAAAGCCTTTAAAGGATACTAGATGAAAATCCCACAGGGAGCTGCTGACATGTTGATTCTGACTCATGATGGCATTAATGTGTGCAGACACACAAACACACACTTTGCATCGAGCCTTTTAAAGTGGTGTGTGCACACCGCTTTATTACAGAGGTGTACAGTACCACCCATCCATCTATTATCCCTAACTGTGTAGCCTTTAGAGGTTAATGGGTGCTGGAGCCGCTCCTGGCTGACAATGGCAACTAGACCTATGTTATAAATATAACTATGTTGAATAGTGTAGTTACATTATTCCAAATGTTTCTGGCAATATTCAAACCCGGAAAATCCAGAACTTTAGTGAAAGTACCGGTGCTTTTTATTCGGTCACCCGACACTATAACTTCCAGGAGAGAGTCAGAGAGTGTGGACGAACATGTGAATGGCGTTTAAGTTAGCATTAATATGTTATATGAAACATCCAGTTAGACTTTCAAAATAAAGGTCTCCCACAAACAGTTCGCATTATGATACATTAAGTCTTCTGAAGTACAGTGAAGTAAAATGGTGAAAATGGCACGGATTGGTTAGGTTCATGAAAAGACGATATATTGGGTTAAAATAACTACATTCAGTTTCATAACTCAGGTCACATAATTAAGTTACATAAGGACGCCACTGACGTTACGTAACATAACTTCAAAACAATTCGTTCTTGGCTGTTGGTCACAAATGGGACATGAAACCACTGTTGACCCATCTAACCACACAGTGCCGTATTTAACCCTGTTGGGAGTGAGAAAAAAAATGCATGCTGTATATTTAGAGTCAGATCCCTCATATTCTTGTAGTTTTGTATTTATACGTTTGTCTGTTTTTCTTTTTAAATACTAACAAGCTAACTAAGGGGCAGTTTTTCATTTTATAAGAACATTTTGCATGTTCCTACAGTACATGGAAACCATCTTTTTTCTTTAATAACAGCCCTCAAGTAGTGGAGGGAAATCAATTTTGTAATTCATTTTAAGATTACTGCATAATATTCATTATTGAATATTTAAACAAAAAAACATCATGTTTTGGATAGATCTCAAATGTTGAGTCCTACCTAAATGATAAATATGACAGCTTTAGTAGCTCTACAGGCTGCAGGCTATTAAACAAAACAAACCTGTACTGTGCGATAATGTCTGTTTCAAGAACTTTACGGGCCCACTCACACATACACACTAAGTGGTATCATATAGTGACCATTTAGCACCATACAAGCTCTGGTTGCTTGGTAACAGCCTTTTAATGAGGCTTTTATTGGAGGGTAATAAGACAGGCAGCACCTGAAGTGACAGTTGGACATCTAATTTCTCACCTGAACTCCACTGAGATACAATGACGATGTTTACCTCTCCGGCAGACTTCATTTGTTGACTGATCCACTTTATGGTTCATGTGAATCACAAGGGTAATAGCTTTCATGGTGCTTTTAAATGTAGTGCAAATCACTTATGCAACTCTGAACATTTATTCTTTTTCCAATAAGTAATAAAAGACTAGTTTTGTATATTTATGATTTCACAAGAGGAGTCAATTTGTCGGTACTTTATACAAGCGTTTAGATTTGGTGATTCTAAAGTGCACAGTGTCGGACTGAGTCGTTGCATGAAAAAATGATACATTTCTAGCAGCAGAAGCAGTTTGTTGGAAAAATAAAAGACTTGGGTATTTGCAGGAGCGTGCACAGTTTCTTCATTACTGAACAGACAAGCACAAAAAGAAACTCTTTCTCCTCTGTTGGTCAGGCAGTCTATCATCTACCATCATCAGCCAACAGACCAAATCCTTGAGAAACTGAGATTCTGATCCCTTTTGTTCTTGCCTTTATAGGGTGTAAAAGGTAAAGATATCTGCTAAATAATCAATAATTCAGCATTATCATTGTGTGTACATTTGTATGCTGACATTAGCATTAAGCCCGAAGCACTGCTGGGCCTAAATACAGTCGCATCAACACATTCTCATAGGTAAATTGCCAGCAGTTCCCAACACAAGATATCATCACTAATTCCCAAAATAGCATGACTGTTGAAGGCGCACCGAACCTTCATGGTACAGTCACATTTTGGTTATGTTTTAAGCAATAAAACGACTGGGGTAGGTTGAGACATTTATACCAATTGGCTAGGTTCAAGCTCTAAAAATTATTTTAGTATTGTTAGGGTTAGGCACCAAAACTACTTGGTTAGGTATAGGCACTAAAACTAATAACATAGTGGTTTGGCTTTGAATGACTTGGTTACTTCTGTAACAAATGACACAACATAATTATGGCTGTAAGTTAAAACAGCGATCGGTTAACTTCTGGTTTCACACTGGACATGAACAGAGGTCTCCTCTGTAAAAGTCCTGTGCTTGTTTAACCGGACCATCCCTCCCTGTCCTCCTCCTTACATGGACGTTTCACTCTTTACACTACTTCTCCTGACATCCTCCTTTGCAGCTGTAATAATTACAACAGCAGCTAGAGGTTGCTGCTGAACAAGGAGCTTAAATATGGGTCCAATAAATTAATTTAATACTTATATTCAACCTATATAGCTGTTTTTTTTTGTTGTTGTTGTTTTTTTATGAATACCAGCTGACAGCTGTGGACCCTTTTTATCAAATGTTACCTACAGTGGTGGCCTAAAGGTGAAAAAGTAAAGGTGGGAAAGTGAAAGACCAGCCAGCAGATCAGACTGTGTTTGTACTGCGTAGCTTCCAGGTGTTAACATGTAACCGTGTCAATGTGATCCGTACATTCCTGATTTAAACCCTGAATACGTAAAGTTTTGAAAAAAAGTCAAACAGAAAAATGCACACTAATGATCCACTATGACAAAATAACTTCTCAATATAAAGCTGATATGCAGGCATGTTATAATATATCTAATAGATTTATAACACGTACAAGCAGCTGTGCAAGAGCTGCACTTTTTTAAATATATGTGTCCCTCTCCGCCTTTCTTCACCCGGAGAGAGATGCGACGACATTTGAAAAAACGCGCTTCAGTGCTGTAAAGAAAAAAGAGAACATCGACAGGCTTGTTAAAAGGGATTCTTCACGGATTTTATTCTCACCCTGTCTCTACTTATTTTTACCTGCCCAGCCACATCCATTAGAGTGAAGTTAGGTAACAACGAGTGAAGCAGATTTCTTAAAGCAGAGTTTCTCTCTTTCCGCACCAAAAAATAAGGAGAATAAAAAACTCCTCATAGCTTCAAGCCACCTCCTGATAAAGTGTGATGGGATTATTTTCTGGGGTACAGCATGACTCATCTGAATCCCAGTCCTCCCTCAGTGACTGTTCCTGTCTCCTCGCTCCAGCCGGTGAGCCTCCTTGTCGAGGGGAAGTTAAGTTTGTGATATGAATGAATTACTCATTTGGTGACGTGCTCATAAATCAAACTACCCCCTGCATACCACTGTGAGTTTGTTTTCATTCTTTGGCTTGGATGTACATTTAAAAAAAAGCTCCGGGAGATACTGTACTGGGGGCTGATGATGTCACGGGAAATCCTGTTTAGAGACAGTTGAGCTGGTTTACTGGTGCATTGTGGGAGGTCACGCGGTAAGCGAAAACACGAGGAAGAGCATAATGATAATATGCAGCATGAAATATTTACACGAGAGAGAATAATAAATCTGCTGCTCAGGTGTGTGTGTGTGTTTGTGTCAGCCCCAAACTGAGTGTGTGCATGGATGGAATACGCATTTTATTTAAATACATGTCAGCAAGAATGAGTTTCAAACTGATTATTAGCATGTGTGTGTGTGTGTGTGTGTGTGTGTGTGTGTGTGTGAGTGTGTGTGTGTGTGTGAGAATGTGTGAGAATGGGTGTAAACAGGAAGACTAAGCTGGAGGGAGCTCTGCTTTTAGAAAATAGGCTCTTTTGAATCCACTTTTGTACTCGCAGCGGCAGGATGCAACACCCAGAATTCAACAAGGCACAAACACGTCACCGGAAAAGTGAAACCGACTTCTGAGGCTATGAATACCACCGAGATGCACTTATGTGTGTCTCCATAAAGAACATGAAACACTTCCCACTGACACATTTTATGTCACTCATGAACTTATTTACATATTTCTCGTTTTAGGCTTTGAACCTGGAATATGGAGCATAATCTTTGGATATTAACTCGGATGCCAGGCCAAAAAAAGAATTGAGGGAATAGCTTCAACATTTTTGGAAATGCTTTTTATCTGTTTCCTTGCCGAGAGTTGGATGAGAAGATTGAGAACGCTCTCAATACAAAATTAATTCCCCCCAAAAGTTTTTCGTCGGCCTGCCATCCAAGTGAATATCTTAAGATCGTACTCTTTATGCTGCTTTAAAAGTAAAAACATGACCCCCTCGAAAAAGCCTGAAGGCTCAGTGCCTCAGCACGAGGGTCCTCGGTCTGATTCCCGGCTGGTGCAGAGCCTTTCAGTCTGGAGCCACCACCAGAACATCGGGTTGATTTCCCTGTCAAGGCCCCCTCGACCAAGACACTGGCGTAGCGCTTGAGCCGGTCCCCAGGGGCTGTACGGTGGCTGCCCACGGCTCCTCGGGGATCAGTCTGACTCAGCGGATGCAGACTGTGGGTAAAAGCCTGTTTTAGGTTGCGTTCTCCTCCTTTCCAATATCTGCCCGTTGCTGTTTTCACAATCCCTGTTGCTACGGGAACAACAGCAACCTTCGAGCCAGCAACGGAAAATTTACCGTAACAGTACCTGATCACTTATTCAGATCACCCAGAGAACTATGATGAAAAATGGTTTTAGGCTCTCCAAGAAGGCTTCCCCCAAGTCTGTGGGATTTATTGTACAGATAATACTCAGGGATGGGTTTAAAGCAGGTAACATTGTTTGACTGTATGTGACAATAAAATGTCTTCTTCTTCTTCTTCTTCTTCTTCTTCTTCTTCTTCTTCTTCCTGTTCATCTGTCACCCGGACCAAGCATCAACACTTCACACAGGGGGAAACAGCTGGCCTGACTCTGTCCATCTGAATACTGTAACTGAAAAAAAGTCATGGGTTTGCTGCCAAGTGATCCTGCGAAAAAAAATCCTGTCTCACGTTTCAGTGAGCTGGCCCCCCTCCATGAAAATTTGACAGAACGTTACGAGTTACTAAATTAAATGCAGCAAATGGTGACAACGCACAGCGCTGCCTCTGCCACGCAAATTCACTGGGTCATGTGACGAGCCGCCGCCGATTACTTTGCGGCAGTTTCATCTCATTCCCAGGAGCCGCGGGATTTTTCCACTTCAGAGAGTCCCACCGGGATCTGTGAAAGCTCCCGCTAACAGGATATATCGTCGGCTGATTATTACTGTGTCCATTCACAGTGGCGAAGCAGTAACGAGATGAAACTTAGCCACGCTGGTGGAAGCAAGCAAACATCTGGCACCTGTAAATCTGTCAGATAAGAAGATTTCTCCCAATGAGGCAGGAAGTCAGCGGAAGCCTGTGTATTTTTTTTCAGCATGTTCTCTCTGATGTTTTCCTAAAGTCCTAAATCGAAGACCAACTGCAGCAACGACCCAGTTTTTGAATAGAAAAATCATTAAAGTTTCATCTCATCTTTCATCTTGTGGAGTTTTACAGATTACGAGTCGGGCAGTTCTACATCTACACGCATGCAGATTTACCCTCCAGTTGTAAGCGGATGGAGATTTCTTGTCTAATCGTGCATTAATCAGTTTTCGTGGGGTTATTGTAGGGGACGGGGTCATAGTGTCAAACTGATTCAGCATCTCTCCAATCGCCATCTTATCAGTGAGAACCATGAAAAAAAGCAAAACTGGGAACACAAGACGCTTTGACACTGAAACCCGTCAGACACACAGAAGGAAAACGTTAAAGCAACATACGGAAAGACGGGATTCAAAAACACATTGAATCTGAGACAGGGCCATGAATCCCCAGACCATAATATGGTGTTATTGGAAAAAGTGATGCAAGATGTTGCAAAAGTTAGCTCCTTAAAGTGGCCCCCAGCCTGCGGATCTGGACACACGCAGACGCGCTATTGCAAAATTTTCAGCGCTTATCATGTGGCACAAATTAATTTAGTAATGGCACTGAGCAGTCTGTTCCAGCCAACTATGTGTGTGTGTGTGT
>CAEMYA010000212.1:1445525-1566474 GCA_903131615.1 Diplodus sargus
GTGTGTGTGTGTGTGGGTGTGTGTATGTGTGTGTGTGTGTGTGTGTGTGTGTGCCTGCGTGTGTGTGTATGTGCGTTTGTGTGACGGAGTCCAGCTGTGTCGTGACCCGGCCAGCTACGGGGGAGTCGAACAGAGGAGGGCAAAGGGATCACTGGGGAAGAGGCGAGAGGAGGCGGGGAGGAGGAGGAGAAGACAAATATGAGAAAGGTGAAAGCAGGAGAGGGTGATGAAAAAAATGTCAACACCGGGCGACGAGGAGCACGCACCGAGGATGGTGAAATACAGACGGAGGATGGAGAAAGGAGGCTGCGGTAGCCTAAAATGTCGGGAGGAGTTGTTTGTTTTTTGAGGTTCTGCGGCCGTTTCCTCCGCAGAGCAGGGTTTGTGTCCAAGAGTCGAGAGAAATGTGCTCATCCAGTTATGTTATGAAAGTAAGTTAGTGTATGTAAAGGGCTCATTGTATTGCATCTGAAAAAGAAGGAGGACCCCACAGCCTAAATAATGTCAAATGTTTATTGCACAACCAAGTCCATTAATGACCGTAGTCACAAGTCTTTGAAATGTAGCTGTTGCATTACATAGACCAAAACCAACGACACATCAGATGGTGTTATGAAAGCAGATATTTCTTGGGCTTTTGGGGTTTATGGCACTTGCCAGTACTACTTTACTAGATCAAATCGATCGATCGAATTGCTGCACCGACTTGATAAACACGGTCCTCGACATCATGCAAAGCATAGTAATCAGGCTCTGTCACAGCGTTTACCCCGCGATAATCTGTACATCTTGCAGACTTACATTTTTCAGTCAGCAAACAGGGTACAGAGAGGTGCTTATCAAGCATCTGCTGAACCTCCCGATCCGTTATCTTCAGCCCCTGTTCAGAGACTCGATAGAATCTTTGATGAATTGGCTTTGCGTCACAAGTGTCAATATCAAATTTGACGAGCTTTGTTTTTAATGGTGTCTCCAAATGAAGACGTGCAACTTTTCAGCAGCTCAGCCACCTCAGTACATTTTTCAACAGTCACAAGATACCTGTTTGTCAGCAAGCTTTATTTTTGGCTTGCTTTTATTTCTGTACGTCACATTTCCAGGACTGGAAAAGAAAAAAACGGCATATTGTTCAAGCGGCAGTCGTGTATTTTTTGCCATTTTATTGGAAAGTCTCTGAGGTAAACGAAAGGTTGACAGCGTTGTTCAGCAAAGATGACTCAACTGTTGTTTTATCAGATGCTGTTTTTTTTCCCCGTCATTCCTAAACACTGTTGCCCTCCGCAGAAAATACAAGATATTTGAAGGAAACAGTGTGCGTTCTAATTACAGCGTTGCCTCATCCTCTGTTGACAAAATCTGACCTTTTTTCCCTACCATCTAAGCCACTGAAGCTGGAAGGGCAGGGGAAAAAAGACGTCAGTAGTGGAGGGGAAAGTTCTGTATTTGCTAATCTGCGCAGGAGGACTGAACAGCTGCTGAGGTGATGTTAGCAGAGTGGGCTCATTTAACATAGATTTTTTTTTCAAAAGTCAGAAAAACCGGGAAAGAGTGGTTTATGGGGGTGGAGGGGGAGAGTGGGAACTTAAAAGGGTGAGGATGTCCTGTTTGGGTCATGTGTTTCAGAGCTTTCTACTGTGGGAAACTGTGCGTGTGTGTGGTCTGGTCTCGCTACTTCTGAGAAATGACTTTTGAATGCCCGCTGGTCTTGTAAGGACATACGTATCTGATCGTCATCGGTCGGGGTTGGCCATGCAGTGTCCTCACATGTGTAGAGGACCGCCACTTGTGTGCGTTTGTATTGTTTGTGTGTGGAAGAAGGCGCTCTTCTCCCCGCTCTCAGGCCTCTCTGCGCAAACACATACATGCGCAAGAATCCCACCATTAATTACACAAGCAAAACACAGCACTTGACCCCCCCCCCGCAGTGATCGCTCACACGGCGTACATTACGTCGAAAATAGAACCATTTGAAAACGTGTGCACGCTGGGTTCAGGACAAGAGAACAAGGGGGGGAACTCACGGAGGAAACTGAGAAAACAGTAGCAGCCCTTAAAACATATATGAGTGAGCGTGTTTTCCTCTAGCCATTGTGTCCTACTGGGACAGGAAGCTTAACGTTTCGCTAGAATATATCAGATACTACTGTTGAATATTGTTTTGTGTGGAGAATTGTTTTATGAGCCTTAGTCAAAGGCATTTTCTGACGTGTCACGGTTGAAAAGCACGGACGTGACCGATTATATAAATAATGAATCCGTTTTTTTTTTCCCCGAGTGTCCCACAGGTGAAATTTATTTGCACGGTGTGGCAAAAAGCCAGCAAGACAGGAAATAGCAGGGGAGGATTGTAAACACAAACAGCAGCAGCTAGCACGGCTAATGGGCTAACAACAGCAGTCCACAGACACGTACGTCCCGCCGCGTTTGTTAAGCCTTTTCTGTCGCTGTCCTCACTCCACCCAGGCTTTCTTAGAGCTGAGTCAACTGGTCCAACGGCAGTTTGAGGCGAATGCGTCTCGGCCTGTTCCTCAAAAAAAAACAGTCTGCGCCCGTATCCATGACAGTGTGGCAGCGGCGTGTTTACATGAACAAAGTTCTTTTATTCCAATTGAAGATGTTGGCCATCTGTTGACATGGGAAAGGAATTATTAGATCTGTTCTTTTACGAGCAACAACAAATTTAATCAGCTGTGTGACGTGCGCAAAAGTGGCGTTGCGACATGTATTCCTCTTCCTCGTTAGATATTTTATCTCTTTTGGCGCGGGTTAGTTCAGCTCCTTGTCCCGAAGATTGGATATCTATCATCATAAGAGTCTGAATAAAACAAGAAACTCAGCAGCCGAGCGGTTCACCTGAGCAGCCGCCGTCGTACATCACCACGCATGCACATTACGACGCTGGAGATGCAATGAGATTCTATTGTTTACATGGGACAGTTTTCATTGTGATGCAACCATTTCGTTCACTTCGGGCCTGTTCATTCTGATTTCGGTGTTTGTATGGAGAGTTTTTATTCTGTTTGGGATGTTGAACCGTTTAAAATCAGAATGTTAGGCTCCATGTAGACGCAGCTAATAAACCACAATGCACCCTGAAAGTGACGCAGCTAAATGGAACTCGGCCATCATTGATTTCATTGTTTATAAATATGCTTTACCTACTGTGTCATGTCAAAATGTCTTCAGTGAAAAAAGGCATAATAAATGTTATCTATGTCAGTCTAAACAGGTTAATATGTGTCTGCAGATCCTCTATAATGTTCACGAGGGGGTCAACGCTGCACAGATACAGTGGAAACAAAAGCCAGTATTGAATATGTTTTTTGTTTTTTTTACTGAATATGTTACATACATTTTTTTTAAGCAATTTATGAGCAAAGGGGAAAGTTTTAGGATTACATATGACAGCGAATATGTTATCATATCATATATTCTAATGTTATCAACAAATAAATGAATGAAAACAAATTTAGGAAGCCTTAATGCAGGCTATTAAAGTGAAAAACGTACCCCCCTTTCTCCAGTGAGTCTAGTAGTTTATCCCTCAATACTCAAACACATGCTGTTGTGTTACAAATATGTACATGTCCGCCTGTATATGTGTGTGTCAGTATATATAAGGCAGTTTTGATATTAACCATGTCTGACATAATGGAGGCTCCTCCTTGGCTGCAGCCAGTTAATTCATTGTTACGCAGGACTTGAATCCCTTTTCGTAAAGCGAGGCTGGGGAACAATGTGCCACAGAGGGTCAAAAGTGTGCAGTTTAACATTCCACCTGCTGATTTTCGCTGATTGCCGCTCTTTCATGTGGAAAAGCGGAACTCATCAGTGAAATCACCTGCTGAGGTGGTTAGCAGCGTGAGCCTCCGCGGCGTGTGTGGATACTTTGGAAAGAAAGGCCCATTAGGCTCGTATTCAATAGTTGCAATGTTACAATGCTCGCAAAAATAACCGTAACGCAATGACAGAGGTCGACGTCGACCTTGAGAAGCCGCAGCTGACTCACAGCGCTTTGTGCCTTGCCAGCAGATCAGCCGCCCCAACAGTGCGGCTCTGTGTGGAAGCATGGCACTCTCGCACTTCCTGCTCTGCTTTTGGTCAAAAACCACTGGATCAACCCACTTCCCTGTATTCTTCTGTCAACTCTGGGAAAAAGCTTTAATATCCTTCCTGCCTCCAAGACGCTGGCCGTGGAAGCGCTGTGAGAAGCCCTCCTCGAGGGCAACTGCACTGCGATGTGTCCCCTCGCTGCTCAGTGAACTCCCGTCCCCTCTGTTTAAACCCTGTTGTTTTGCCTCTCCGAAGACACAGAAAAGCCTTGTGTGGTTTCCTGGACACTTTCAGATGGAATAAATATTGCCCGATATCTTGCCATTTGTTTGTTTAGGCGGAGCCAGTAATGAAACTGTAATTGTTTTGTGGCCGTTGGGTTTGTCGCTTCCAGCTTTGTGCCTCGCGGTCCAGCCCGATGAAGATAAGACCGAGTGTCGACTGCAATGTCAACATCATTGATAATAACCCACTGACAGCGATGAGTGCATTGTTTGACTCTGAGTTTATTTACACGATGCAACGATAAGATTTTGAACTGCATGGCTCGGTTGTTGTGCATTGTTTCCGAGGTTTACACAGACACATAGCAGAACTGCTGAGGATTCAGCTGTCTGGCTGTTTGTATAGATCCAGATAATATTGTTGTCTTCATAAAAGAATGATGTCTCGGTCTGGTAAGCACGTACACATGAATTTGCCAGAGTAAACTCTCCCAGGGTTTCAGTCAAAGCATTTGCTGAAAGCACATTTTCTCTGTGAAAGATGTCTTAGCGCTCTCTGTTGTAGGCGTCGTTTAAGGACACGACAAAAGCAAAAAAGACATTTAGAAAGACGTAAACAGAGAGAGTCAACATAAGCTTCAAGTTTAAGTGTCAGAGTGTTGGATTCAACTCAGGTTCCAGAAACCAAGCAGCAAAAATATAGTCAATATATTTCTGCTGCAGACTTACTTAGGTAGTTGCAGCATTGTAAATACTGTGGAGGCCCTGCAGTAGAACTACACCTGTTTTCACTTTATGTGTCTGATTAGGCATCTGGTCAGGACTGAGTAAGTGTGTGGCACTTTGCCTAATTAACATCACATTATCTTGTTTATGCTGTCTGGAGTGGACGGTAGAATTAGGAAAAGACGACGGTTGTTTTTCTCTTTACCTCTGCTCAACACTCATTCGAAGTTCCTTGGTGGTGAAGCTTGACCTTTCTCTTCTTCAAGTCAAATTGATTTCAGTGCACCAGTGAGCCCAGTTATACATCTAAATAACTGTTCTCATGGATACGATCATTTCCCCCACCATACAATGATCTCAAGCCCCGGTACGTTAATTCATCATCTTGCGTTGTCGGTTTCTTCCTCACGATAAGTTCAATGTGAAAGACTTGGTGAGGCAATGAATAGGATTATTTTGACAAGGTAACAGCTAGCATGCTGGGAAGTAGGAAACATGCTAGCGCTAGTTAACCACAATAGTTTTTTTTAAAGCTTCTTGCTATTCTTTCAGCACTTTTAGGGGCAGTAACTTCACAGGTTCACATGGAACTACTGTCTCTTTACTTTATAGACACTTTTTTGGAGCAGTTATACCCTGGTGGCAGGTTGAATAGAAAAGGGTAGGTAAAGAAGAAAGTAGGAGTAAAAAGAAAAAAGTCCATTACTGAGCTAATAATTGACATAGTCTTCTATAATGTGGCCTCACCGTCTGTCAACTGGGTTTATAAGCAAACAGCATGAAATGATACTAAAACAAGTTATATCTTCAATTGGTTCATTCAGTTTGATTCCCTCACATAATTCTGATCAAAATAACTGCAATTGTAACTAGAGCTTAACTTAAATATTCACACTTTAAAACAAAATTATCATCTTGTAGCCATTTTGTCTTTTCAAATGTGAGTCTGTCACCTTTTCTCATGATAACGTTGTCAAAAAGGTAAATGTATGGCTTAATATAGTTGAGAAAAGATCCATTTCACGCTCCCATGGCACCAGTCAGACGGGACAGATCAGAACCCGGATGTGTCTGCTTCTTCGGGTATTGTGCCAGTTTTCTCACTCACTGTTTCCGCAGTGAGAAACAGTCGACCAGAGCAGCAAGCACAGTTCTAGCTTTGAGTTTTATCATGACCTTATAAAGAATCCAAAGTTAATAATTCAGAGAGCAGATTTTCAAATGACAAAATGACCACGTCCACTTAAGGATCTGACAGTGCACGTCTGTAATGGCAGCATTCTCTTTGGACAGTGATGGATGCTTGGCCTGACACATACACACATTGACTCACCTCTCAGATGACACATGACATGAATCCAGAAGAGAGGCTGTGCAGGAGGGTGGAGCAGCTTCAGAGGCAGATTTGTTTCATGGAGGAAACACCTTTAGACCTCATGATGAATCATGACACCTAAATATTCAGCATGCAAGCTTTTTGGGTTTTTTTGTATTATTCTTGCTCCACCTCATGACCAATGCGGGGCTGAAGTTCTGGAGTTTCACAAGTAGGTTTCACATAAAAAACAATGCTTCTAAAAAACTCCCCAGAGACGAGTCTAAAAGTGGTGTCCAGTGGAAAATGACTGGAAAGATTTAGTCATGATTTGTGTAATTTTTCAGAAACGGCCAATTCAAAGGAAGTGCAACTGACATCTGTTTCTTGCAATACTCTTTAGTGTAGCGACTAGCTGCTGCGAGCTAATTTGATCAGTTAGCCACGGAGCAGGCGATCGGGCTGGGCTCAACATGGCCGAGGGCTAACTGGTTAGCATGTTAACTTCAATAGAACAATAAGCTACATGGTGGAAGGACAATTCAACATGCAGCTCAGCTGGGGTTTGAACCAGCGACCTTCTGATCACAAGCTGATCTGCTCTACCCGCTGAGCTACAGCTGCCCCTTTGTTTCCTCAAACTCTGTTAATTTTGAATCTTTTAACTAAAATGCTAGCCATAAACTAAATATGGCCCCTTTAAAGAAGCTGGGAGTTGCAATATTTGTAATAAATGAAATATTTGTAATATATGATTATAAGTTTGATATCTTGTGCGGTTCTGTACTGGAAACAGCTGACACCAGAGCTGACTTATGGTAGTCTGTACAGGAATTGCGGACTCTGCAACTAACGATGAAAACGGCTTTACATTTCAGAATACAAATACATGTTAAGAAAGATAAAAATGGTAACCATTAGTGGTGTCATCAAAGGATCTTAAGAGCTATAACTGCATGGCTGGACCTGATCCTCTCATTGATTCCAGCTGAGATGAGAGACATGTCACTTCCACTTCCAGAAGAATCTGTTTAGTTCTTTCTTCTCTTGAAGATAAATCATTCTCCAACTTTACGGTAATTGGTGTGTCATGCAACAATATTGTCAAGTACTGCGCATAAAGCCGCGTGACATTATTGTAGTGCAGCATTTCAAAGTGAATGTCATAATGATTTAATCCCTCAAAACTGTGTGATTTTGACATGATGTAGAAAGCATAAATTGAAATATGAGTTTTGAGGGGCTAAGGTTTCTTACAATCAGACATATTTTCACTGGTGTTATGATGCAATGTGTTGCCAATGTTGTCATTTTATTAAATAAAAAAACACACCTTTTGTTACATCAGTAATGAAAGAAAACGCTAAACATCCATTAACATTGGTAGAAGAGCCGAGTGTTTGTGTGTACTTTGGGTGTACATGCTTTGTTCATGAAAAAAAGGAGAGCAACCTTTTATTTTAAGAGAGATTTAATCAACGTACTTTTGCTGATGAGTTTCCATGACAAAAGTGTGCAGGTGAGAGTTGACAAACAGACTTTGATGCCTTATGCTTTGGAAGAAAAAGTTTAAAAAGCAGTGCTTGGTTTAGATTGCCTTGTGGCTGGTGAGGACTGCTGTTCAAAGAACCAATGAAGTGCGTACATTAAATCAAGCCTTTCCCCAAAGGAATTCACTTCAAAGCATCGGTGTCTGGTAATACTGGAGAGGCGATGCAGATACAGTAGACAGCACGGACAGAGAGCATAACTGTACATGTCTGAGGTCTCAATGTCAGTTCATATTCTTTGATTCCATTGAGATCCCCCTCTTTGTGAGTATTAACAACATTTTATCCAACAGTATCTGATAAGTTACGCTGTTGTAAAACAGTCCGTTGAGGCTCAGGTAGTCACACAAGAAATTCAAGTCCAGAAATATATGAATCATAGTGTTGCTTTGTCTTTGGGTTGCACACCAGTGTATCCTTTCCAGTGGTGACAGTCCATTGAGTGACTCAACAGTAAAAGAAAACTCACAGAATTAATAATGGGTCCACATTTGGCTTCTTTTTGTATCCATGCCTTCATACAGTGTCATGTTAAAGTATCTGACACATGGTGTCCTCTTGGAGTCACATTCCCACCAGTTAAGCGTTCAGTAACTGTCTCCGATGCTCGGTGGGCGCTTTGGCCTTCAGCAACGATACAGTGCTCCGACAAGAATCTCCGAGTTCAACGGTTCATGATCCATGAGCTTTGAAGATTTGGTTCGATTGTCCCGCTGGTCAAGTTACCCAATGAGCTTCTTCTGCGTCTTGAGGGACCACTCTGACAATTAATGAAATGTGCTTATTTGCTTTCTTTAGTTAAAAGAGAAGCTTAGCGTAGCTTAGCTTGAACATGGCGAACAAGGGTAAACAGCTAACATGGATTTGTCCGAACATAACAAAGTCCACTGAGGCCTCCTGGCAACTATAGCTCACCAATGACAACTTTTATCTTGTGTGTTTATTCAGTAGAAAAAACAAAGTGTCAAAGCAACACGTTTACAGGAAGTTAGGTGTACTATTTCTGGGTCAGGTGCAGTTACTTCCTTGATGTCTCCAGGAAGTACTGCACATAATTATTGGTCCACAACTTGGTTTTACACTTGGACGAAGCCAGGTTAGTTGTTTCCCCGCGTTTCCAGTCTTAATGCTAGGCTAAGCTTAACACCGCCTGACTCCAGCTTCATATTTACTGTGCAAGAAAGCAAATACGCATTAACACACAATCAAATTATCTTCTAAAAAAAGACAATTTTAGGAGTTGAAAATGTTGAATGATAGTAGGTCAGTGTCAGAAACATGAAAAATGATGATAATATATTAAAATATTAAAGAAAGTACACCTTTTTACAACCAGGCACTACTTTCCACACATCCACGAGAGGTTTATGTGGTTTGCAGCACCGCTTGCGGGGTAATTTGACCAACTGAAACAACCTCCAAAAACCTCTGAGCAGTCTTTTGTACAGTATAGTTTGGGATCTTAAACTCAGTCCTCCTCATGTTCTTCTCCATCCTGTTCCATCTCCCTCCACTGCTAAGCCAGGATATCGCTCCTCTTGCTGCACCAAACCACCAGGGCTATCATGGCCAGTGTGAGGAAAACAGGGATGAGGATAAGGATGGTTAGCGTGTCGTCCGGCGGGTCCACCCATACCACTTGCTCGATGGTGCAGTTGGAGAAAAAGTGCTTGTGTATGCGGATGATGTAACTCTCCACCAGCGGGTTGGGCCAGTAGCAGTGCACGATTTGGGACTTTGTCTCTGTGCAGAGTGTGAAGATGTGGTACTCACTGAGGAGAGAAGAAGAGAAAGGTTAAGGAAAATCCCAGGGGGTCAATTGTATAGATTTCTGATCTCATCAGTTTTGTACTTAAATTGCTTTTTTTAGCATACTGTAGCAAAAATGGACACAGTTCAGGGTGTGAAATGCATGTAGTTGTGCAGGTGGACAGTTTCCATGTATTAACACTCAAAATGACCTATTAATACACCAGGTTCTCTGAAGGGCACAAAAGCCATTAATACCCCACTGCGGTTAAGCTAGTATTAATCAAAGCATCAGAGGTTTGGAAAGTAATCCATCATTGTGACTGGGGATATACCTCCTTTTCCTTTTTTGCCCACTACTCCTCTCTTTCAAGAGGCGTTCACTGCTGTTCAGGTCCTTCACAGAGCTTTCCAGGCTTAGAGCTCTGCTTTGATAAATTCATTCAGCCAGCCCTAATCCCTCTTTCTCCATCCTGAATTCTCAATCCTCCACGTCCAGATTTTTCCCCATGACACTGAGGAGTCATTGATATTCACCAGCAGAACTGTGAAATGAGCAGTTGTTGTATTGTCTCAATTTATGCTCTCATTGGCTCCAAATCTAATGAGGAAATGTATGTATATCTGATATAGAGGCCCATACTGCCTACAACATGTGCAGGAAAAAAACGTATACATAAGTAATGTTATGTATCCATACCGTAATTACATCACAACTCATCAAATCTACCTATCACATCAGATAACTTTTTTTTTACATGATCTTTTAAGTCCCCACCACTTTTCAACACTAACTGGCGTTCTTGTTTATAACCATCAGAGTTTTTAATTTAGTAATAATGACAAACAATTCTCATAATGATAATCACAACAATAACTGTAGCTGAGACAATAAAGACTTAATGTCAGATACGGTTGTATTTGCGTTGTTTTTGTAAGGTACTGTCATATACATCTTACTTTGAATTTGTAATTCTAGGTTTCAAGGCGCAATATGTAACGATTTTAGTTCAAAGACATCCATGCGGTGTGTAAGATGTGTGGTGTGAACTAACTACGGTGTGAAGTTAGCATGCTAACCAGCTAGCCTGGCCTAAAAGACTCTTCCTCCCAGGGGTTCAAAGCTCCTGTGCTAGCAATGCAAAACACCAACACTCCCCCCTGGTAGACGAGCAAACAGTAGCTACAGTCATGGATGTATAAAAAGAATGGACTTAGCAACAGTTTGCAGATACTCCGGTGATACGCTGCTCCTAACTTTTGGGAGTATAAATTCAAGGTGGCTAAATCTTACATATTGCACCTTTCAGTTTTTATACTGACACACACCAACAAAATTTTGATCAATTAAGTAACTACCTATAAAACATCCACTAATCAGACGGTAAGGCTTTATTGCTGCTTCGTTTTATAACTAATAAAAAACAGAAGAAAGGAAAACTGAAAACAGAAACACCACAAACAAGACATCTGATACATTAACTGAGGCTCTGACGTCAAGCTGCAGCCATTGTCTTGAAGCCCTTTGCTAAAGTGCTGCAACTCATATAAACCATGCTGACTGTAGGGGATATATATTTATATCTATATTGTGCGGATGCTGTATATAGAGATATAATGCTGGGAATAGAGGCAACACCCCAGTGATAAGAAAAGTGTTTTGCTGAGAAAAGCTTCCTGTCGAATCTGAACTCGGCAGCAGTTTATTATAAAAAACAGTGAACGCTCATATTCACGTGGAAACTGAATGACTCTTGAGAAAGTTTAGCCTTATTTAGATGAATGGGTTAAGATGTAGGGAATATGAGAAAGCAATCTTAATATAGGCCATCGACTTCATATTTTGAGGGCTCCAACTTGATGGTATTTTCCATCAAACAAAATCGTAAGCTGAGTAAGGATCTTTCAGTGCCGACAGATCAAACGGTATATGCCACTGCTGAAATGAGAAAACGGCAGCAGAGAGAATACTGAGGAATATGAAAGGACGGAAGGGGGAATAAAAAATATATGTGTCTGAGCTTTGGGGCAGAAGTGATCAAAACATCAGCATGCAGGACTGGAGGGAATATGAGAACAAAGTTATTTTCCAGATGTAAAACACCGCAGCTTACAGGTTTTCAAACCGCCACCCACACAATAATCAGCTCAGAGGATAAAAAAGAAAAGCTTGACCATGTTCACAGTTGATTTATAGTTGAACATAAAGTAAGCACACTCACAAACTCATATACTGCACATATATGATGCATACAAAGAGCAAATTTGCGCATGTATGCACACGTAATAGGGTTTTTAGATATACAGATAGCTTTGCACTAACGCTCATCTTCTGAGCCAGTGTTCAGTATCTCATTTGAGCATTTCAATGCCGACAAGAAGAAAATGTTTTTCCTCAGAATGGTTTTCCATAACTCAGACCCCTGAGACGTCGAAGCTTCCACCGAAACCCACACTGATGGAACTGATCTTTGCCGCTCTGGAAGACAACATAACACAGACGACACATCCATTTAATGGCTGGAAGACTGTTCGCCTAAAGATTGGGGGTTATCTGACGCAGCTCCAGTTAAACCTTTTACAGAAGATGGATTCCATGACTGGTGCATATTTAAATGGCATCTATTCTACATCTGCAGCACATAAGAGACGCACAACGTATGAAAAGCTGCTCCTATCTTTCAGTTGTTTGTTTGTCTCCTGGGTCTAGCGACTTTGCCAACGAGTAAATCTGATTTATTTCCCCCCCTTTTGTTGCACTTTGTTTCATATGAATGATAAGCGAGAACTGATAATGGCTCAACATTTTCAGAAATACAGTTATTCACTTTCCCGCTGAGACGTAAATGTGAAGCCTCTAATGACTCTCGTGCTCCCGGCAAAGAAATAGTTTAAGCATGCAACACCAGAAATTGTCATTTTGACATTTAGGCTTTTGTGCAGATTAAACAAGCCGTATATTCCATGTTAATTAGCGAGCTGTTGAAGGTGCTAGGTGGCAGATTTAATTCTCTTTAAACAGAGCACGGCACTCTGTTTTGCCCTTTATAAGCCATCCGGCGGCTGTCTGTTCAAACAGGAGACTCGTATCATTCTTTCACTCGAGGCAAGAAAGCAAAAGCCTTTTTTCCAAACTGTTTCACTTTAGACCTAGTGGGAGAAAACACTGGAATTATGCTTCTTCTGTTAATCAATACTATACACACTGTAATATTCATGTCCTCTTCGTGTCTCTCATTGAGTAACTGCATTGATGCCGGAAGTTGGAACTTAATATTGACGCTTCATTTTCTGCTGTCCTCCAAAGTATTTTTTTTAGTCACTCTGACTCTGTTATGTTGCAGAGAACGTGAGCCCATTTTTAGAGGTGGCCTGACTGTAAACAAAGTCAGGGTGATGCAGGATTAGATGTAAAATTTAATGTGTTGCAGTTTTCCACTTTGCCAAGTGT
The DNA here is from genome assembly GCA_903131615.1 of Diplodus sargus. Classification (NCBI taxonomy): domain Eukaryota; kingdom Metazoa; phylum Chordata; class Actinopteri; order Spariformes; family Sparidae; genus Diplodus; species Diplodus sargus. Next base: position 1,458,594 of record CAEMYA010000212.1, read on the forward strand.
AAGAACTCATTTGTGACTTTTCCTGTTCTTTGGCACAACTTCCATGTACACAAGCAGACAGCTGGGTGCAAAAGCCCCTTATGTTCCAACTTGTATCCCAAGCTTTATAAATCCACCACATGAACGGACAGAGGTGAGGGCGAAAAGAGAGAAAGACTTGAGCGAAAAAAATGCAAAGAACCGGAGTTACTGGTGAGTTCTGTGATCAGTCAGAGGCTGAGCTGAACACACAGAAACGCTCCCACATAACAGACGTGGACAGTCTGTTTGTTGCTAGCTATCTTACAGCTAATGTCTAGCTGCTACACTGCTTCACATTTGTATATGCCATATTGACACATCTACAAAAAGTGTTGTATCTTGTTCACATTAGATGTTTCTGCCCTGACTCGGACCGTGATGGAGATACATTAAGGAAGGCTGCCATGCCAGTGACTGCTGTTCAAGACTGTGTTTCAACATTTGTTGGCTTGGAACCACGAGAGACCTCAGGACAATTCCAGCCATGTTTGCAGTGGCCAAACCAGATACTTAAAGTCAAAACATTATCTTTTTCTCACTCTAACCAAGCCATTTTTGTGCATAAGCTTAAGCAGACTATATGCACAGCACTGTCAATTTTAGTTATTTAAACCATTAGCCATCCTCTCCCTCCGTGGCTGCCTGGCTCGCAGTCTCCCACCAGTCGTGCGGGCCACATAACACACTCAAAATGGCGCTTGCTCATCTAAATTGTCCATTAGTCGTCATTAGCAGCAGTGGGGAAAAGCTTTGATGACTTTAGAGCAGCACCTGGTCCGTACAGGGACTGACTGTAATTCCAGATAGCGAGTATCAAGACAGACCAACACAACTGTTCTGCTTTTGTGTGATAACATTAAGGTGCTGCTTCCGGAGCTGTAAACCGCTCAGGGCAGAAAACCATGATGCTATTAAAGGTAAATGACTGAATGAAGTGTAAATTCACACTCACACAAACACACACACACACACACAGAGTGTCTTAGTGGTGTCTCTTTACCGTTTATTATGTGTACCAACAAGCTCTAACAGACTCATTTCGAACAATAACAGTCCCGCTGGCCGGGTGTTTGGCCAGCAGCTATCACTGCAGAGAGGCACGGCTCATTTGTCAAATGGAGGAAGCTTTGCAGGGGTCACTGCTTGTTTAAACACGAGGCCCCTCGCCTCTCCGAGCTAGAGCCTTCTCAACACTCTCTGGCTCTTTCCCTTCCTCTCCCTCTCGCCTCCTTATCACCTTCTCCCAGGCTCCAGAGTAAACTACTGCTGAAAGACCCTTGCACACTGGAAAAAATGCCACTTCAAAATTAAGTTTTAGAAATGATGAAAACTAGGTGTTTTCTGCTTGTAATAAGTACAAAAAAATTATAAAATTGCCACTGAAATGATATTTTTTTAAGTGATAGTGTCTTATATTAAATGTAGATAGATATTTAATTATAATTTAGACGAGTAAACTTTACGAGTATAGTTTTTACGATGTATTATCCACACTTGCTGCATGTAAATCAATTTTGAACACCCACGAGAATCATTTCTCTCATGAAAATGTGGCCTCGTGCTGGCAGAGTTCCTTGAAAAGCAAGTCACGCTGTAAATGCCACTACATGAAACACTCTTTATTCTTGGGTCTCTTCTGATCTTTCATCTGTCAGTCACGTTTGTTTTGTCAGGCATCACTGACGGATCAGATTTTCATTAAGATCCTTTAAAAAAAATCCCCCCTGTCCATATCCTTCCGTTTTAAATGAGCCACGCTGCTAATGCAGAAGCAGTAGTATGAGCAAAATGTGGAAAACAGAGTCCGGACACTGCACCACCCTTCCTGCTCTTCAGGTAGACCAAAACAGCACTTGAAAGGATCAAACTATTTATAGGCCTGGTGGGACAGTCTTGTGTTATGCTGTTTCCTTTAAAGCAGCAGGAAAGAGAGAAAGAAGACACGACTCTGCACGTCTCAAAGTGAAAGTCAAGCAGTCCTGAGAGTCCAACATCACAGCGGCTGAGAAACACACGATCAAATCGGCTGAAACCGTTTCACCTATCTATCTATCTATCTATCTATCTATCTATCTATCTATCTATCTATCTATCTATCAGGATCATTCTAGTTCAGTTTCTTTTTTTTCTTTTTTTCATTTCGGCAGGTTTGAGTACATTTCCCTAGTAGAAAATGAACTGTGAATTCCACCTCATCCCACAGGGTTGTGACACGTAGTGCAGCCAGCAGAACTGTTCGACATCAGACTAATCATTTGGACTCCAGTCGGAAGAATCCTGACATGAATCAAATAACTTCAGACCCAGCAAGTCATAAATCAGAAAAGACCTTTAACTTCCATTTTTTTGAATTAATTTTAACACAAATGGCTCGTGACTTCAGCTCTATAGTGTAAACAAATGACACATTTCTATACAGCCACGGTGGAAGAACCACAGTTGGACCAGCTACATAGTAATGTTCTCAGAGAAAGAACATAAATTCAGGTCAGTGTTTAATGCGTAATTGATAATCACTGGCAGCTGTTCTGATGTGCTTCTGAAGGACTTATTTATTTTGGCTGCCTCTGTATTCTGTTACGAGAGAAAAGAACTGAAAGAGAGGGATGGCTGACAGTAGGAAGAGAACTGGCAATCTTTTTTTAATACTTCCTTTCTCACAGAGCTAAAAAAATTCCATTCATATTTAATTATTTGTAGCTAAATCTGCATTTAACTGTTTGATGGACCACTCCGGGTAACTAGACTCTAGCTTTAACGCAACACTCATTTGGAGTGTGTCCAACTGATGAATGTTGGTCCAAAGTTCACTATTTTAGCTCCATTTTTGGTCTCCACCTTCTGTTGGAAATACCAGGTTCTTTAGCACCTGAATCTTCCACTATGTCAACCAGCTTGTCCCGAAATGTTTTAAAAGACCGCCTGCCGCAACAACAAACATCAGCGGCGGAACAACCCTACAAGAGCACTGAGGTTGAATCAAAACAGTTAAGCGGCAATTCAGACAATCAGAAACAACGAGCTGAAAGATGCTAAAATGCTGAATAAAGCTAAAGGAAAACTGCAATTTGTTGATAATTGTCTTGATGTGGTTAATTCTTTCTGAAAGGCTTAGCTTAATCTTACATTTCACCTTTCTCATAATCACCAAAATAAATCTGTTGGTGAGTGTGCAAAACTGTTTTTGTGTAATACACGGTTACTGGAAAACAGCATGAAGCTCTGACAGACATTCCTGGAAAGAAACATTAGTAAAAAAAGAAATGATGGATGAAGCTCTTGGTTCTCAGAATCTCTGAATTCTTCCCAAAAATCTTTGACTCAATCATTATTTTGACGTCGATTTGAATCTCCCATGAGAACGTTATTGCACAAGACACCAGTCTCATGGCTCTCTCCCCCCTCGCCTTCTGGCTGCGCTCTTAAAGAAAAAAAAACGTGAGAGGCCAAAGGTGAGTGGACGGAATGAGATGAAAATCTGGATAAAGATAGAAAGAGATGGGTGGTCAGGGCTCAGACACAGCTCTGGTTTTGAGAAGCAAACCTCCAACTGTGTTCTCCCACAGATATCCACCCAGCTGCAGGAGGCTGAGATGGATTACAGTTTTCATAGCAATCTGTGTGAAGGACTGACAACTTGTGAAACTACAAATATAGAGCACTCAGACAGAAAGACAACTATACTTGAGAGAAGAGGAGTATATAAGATAACAAAGCCAGACGTCCAGATGTCTTCTATCCTTCACGCCTTTCTTCTGGTCGTACAAAATGACAAATCTTGTCTGCAGTTCCTAGTAAAAGCGGCCTCCAGCGTAGTTCCCTGATTACCTCATTTATGAGCTCCCTCTGAAGGGGAAGGGATGCTTCTCTCTGCTGGAGTCTGAATAATAAGGAAAGCATTTAATGGCGCAGAACACCAGCAAAAAATTTGAGAAACCATCCAAATGGTACTTGCTGCTGTTCCCTCAAGGACACAAAGAAGAGTGTATGATGCTGCTGATATTCCGTTTGGGGAACATAGAAAATCAGGTTAGGCACTGATAAATGCCTCAGAATGCAATTACAACTGAGCTGATGCTGTGTGTGGGGGTGTGTGTGTCTGAATGAATGCCTCTGCTACATGTGATGAAGATAAATGCATACATATGCAGGATGTATTAGGGGTATAAATACATTTAAAGACATTATTTAGATACAAACAGATCTTGTGCTCCGAACAGATACCTACACTTGTTATCTACCCACTGATTTGTCATTGACGTATAACTTTGGAGCGCCAGACTTTTTGTTTGGGATCAACATTGAACCAAGTGAGGCTGTCTGCAGAGAAACAACAAGGCTTAAAACACTGAGCTGTAAATAGTTTTATCTTGATATCCAGAAGGTTTATCTGCATATATTTCCATCAGTTTTCAACAGATTTACTGCGCGGTGCAACATGAAGCCTGACAGGTGTTGCACAGTTTTATCATTGCCTCATGATTATGTAAGCACCACCTGGACCGCCTTATGTGACTTTACAGAAAACAAGTAGAGGAGACGTGAGCATCTCAGACCAACTATTATTTTCAATTCATTGTACACTCGACCTTTTAAAACTAAATACTGTGCGATATATGGCCCAATGAGCTGTCATGGCCGACAACAGGGCATCATAAAAGAAAAACGACCTCATAGGTCAACCCACAAGCAGTTTATTATGGCCCATGGTCAGTTTACTAAATTATAACAACAAACGAGGAAGTCAGGCGGAGTAGTATAAGAGCGACAAAGTTCACGTAGGAAGACGGACAGGCTCAATGGATGGGTAAAACAAACAGCACTTTCATCCAGGATAGCGTTGTTAATGTCCCGTGTGAAGCCCTGCATCAACTAAATCATCTTCCCTAGGAAACGTACTTATTTTAACCCAAACCACATGTTTTCCTAAACCTAACCAAGTTGTCTTGTCATCTAAAACAAACCAAGGTGTTTTGTTGTCAAGCAATATGTCCCACTGCAGTTCTGACTGAATTTTCCTGATCTATCTCCACCAGTCCTGTTCCTTCCCCCTGGATCATTAACATTCACAAAGCTGTGATTTAGACTCAGTTTACATAGGGTTATGTGGTCATACCTTATAAAGTGTGTGAGGTTACACCAGTTCTGTGGATCTATGTGACCCATGTCCCGCTTGAAGTCCTCTCCACAGACCTCCACCTCCCACTGCAGACGGGATTCATTGCAGGGTTTCTTGGGCCGGGGGGGAGTGGGCTCTATGTTGAAGCTGTCAGCGGCTGAGGGGACACGCAGAGGAAAAGAGCACAGCATTTATAGGTCATGTACCCTGCGTCGTGTGTGTGTTGCCTCTGATATAGTGACCCGAATGAAACATGACAAAGATGGATGTTCCCGGTTGTTTGGCTTGCGTTCTTGTATTATTTATGAGCTGTTTAAGCTTACCGCACACAATTTTTTGACATTTTCTTTTTTCTCATTACGTTCTGTCATAAAGCTGTAATATATATTATGTGTCTTTTTTTTTCATACTTACCATCACGAGTTTCATTTTTACCCACCATGTTATTGGAACAGTCTAAATGTCAGTTTGAATATGCCTCAATACCACAGTCTTCCCTTTCTCTGCTGTTTCTTGTTGTTGCTATTTTTCCGCAATAATGAGTTTTCCTCAGAGACTGATATGGTTTCATCTTATTATATGTTGAGTGGATGGATGGATGGATGGATGGATGGATGGATCGACGGATGAGCTTACCTGACAACCCTCTCATTATCCAGACATTGACTGTAAAGAGAAAACAGAAGAAATTCTTTAGAGCGAACTGACGAGTTAAATATGTTCAATAAGAAAACAGTCAACATTTCTTTCTTTACATTTTTGGTACGCAAACAAACATCACTGCTTTTTTCTGTAACCGTTGGACCTCTCAGTGCTCACAGGAGCCACGTTCGCCTATGATGGTCTGTGTCCTGACTAAATGCTTGTACCACTACTACCAGAATGGCAGGTTGACTGATCGAGAGTTACATCAGACTTTGGAGAGTTAAAAATAAATTTCAGTGAAAACCTCCCCAGGTCTTTAATCTGAATCTGCGATCTGCTGTGTTAAATTGCTGCTAATTCCAATTTCCCATCGATCTTGTTACACATTAAAAGCCTTTAATGGGCGAATCACATGGAGAACACGGCCCCTGCAGGTACTGCACTGTACTTCTTGACTGAAGATATGAATTGCTTCCATTCACAGTGATCGGTTCGATGAGGAGTTGCAAACAACAGGTTCTTTGTCGTTGTTCATATTCACAACAACATATTAAAAAATCTTTGCAACACTGGGACACATTGTTGGTGATAATCTCTGCAACGTGTATATAATCCATTTGTGTGAACATGTTCATGATTGAATGAATCCATTATTTGAAACACACACTGTGTTTTCAATTTTCTGTCCTTTCACTCCTAATATCTCTGTGGTGAATCTCCAGCAGAGGTGAAGAACGCTGGAATGAAAAAAGCCAGAGAAAGAGTGAGAATCCTCTGAGTTCTCTGATCCAACTTCCTGCACACGGCAGCTCATTGTTACTGCAGCGGGGTGTTACTAATGAAAGATGTGCCGCTGCACAGGAAGGTGTATCTCCCTTTGAAGAGGGCACGCTCACAAAGCGAAGAATCGGTTTGAAAGACGCCCCGCAGCAGGACACAGACTGTTACCAAGTTAGCCTGCTAAATATAGAGACTTCCCTGTTTGAGCATGTAGGGAGTGTTTGTGATGTGAAAAAAAGTATTTCTCCATGTTAGAACAAGCATGTGAGAAGGTTGTGGCCTGATTTTATTTTAGGTGTTGATGATTTCACCCTGACAAGACAAAAATAAAAATGGAGGGAACGTCCAAGGTTTTCTGACATTTTGTAAAATGCGCTTAAGAGTTTGATAAGAACATTGATACCAATGGCCCAAGTGGTTGGATGGGTCAGACACTGGACCTTACCTCCAGAGACTGGAGCTCACATCCTGTGTGTGACCAGGAGTTAAGAAGTGACATAATATGAGTTACGTCACTGACGTCATTCACATTACTGTAAGTTACGAGACAGAGCGTAGTTATTGATGCAGAAAGAATGATACTTCCTAAACCTAACCAAGCAGTTTTTCTGCCTAAACCTAACCAAACCACGATTATTTGACAACGTTAATAAGAGTTCAAAAAGTTGCATTATGTCACAATATGCAAACTGTTAGTCAGTAAGCCTTAATTTGAAAGTCTAACTGCACACAGCCTATAACATATTATAGCTAACGTGACTGCAGAGCATTTGATAGAGCATCATAGTTTGAAGCTTCGGGCCTCAGACTGTATTTGACGAGGTGTGATGAGAACGTGTTGGTTGTGCCTGTGTGCTAAATATAAAGCTACAGCTAGCTTAGCATAAAGATTGGGAAACAAGGGAACCCTATACATCTTAAGCTAACAATTGACACTTTGTCTGGGAGACAAGCTAGCTGGCTAGGGTTTTTTCAGATTTAAGGGGTAAGCTGTACTGGCATTGGAAGTGGGCATGGACTGGATGTTAAATGTAGAGGGTGAGAAATCCTGATGAATTATTTCTGTGATTTGGGTCCCTTAACTGTGCCTGTCCCTTGGCTCTTTTTCCCCCCAAGCTGAGCAGAGTGCAGCACAAATGAGGTGTTTTATGGCAGAGCTGAACATTTCAGCCAGGCCGCAGATGAGTTGCGATGACCTGAATAAAAATTAATATGGCTACCTCTTGGGACTCATTATGCACACTGTAATTTTAAGATTTGTGTCAGAGGCACACTTCTTTTAAATTAACCAAAGTCTGCTGGAGAATGGCGTCCTGAAAACAGCCTTGAATATACACTGTTCAGTTAGCTTCATATTTTAATGGAAAGCTTCCCCCTTCTTTCCGACAACCAGCTGTCCCATCTACTGCTACTCCCGTTAGGGATTTACATTCCCCGATGTGCCAGTGAAACCCTTTGGAAAACTGAACTGAACATTCCGCTTTATACTATTCAGAACAAAAATAAAAAGCCTGCAAAGAGCAAAAATTAACAGAATCCTTGTCAGTGATGTTTTTCGAGAAAAAAGAGGACACTAGTGAAAGCTTTTGGAGACCTTAAAAGGTAACAGGGACTCAGAACAAGAGGGGTTCTGAAGGTGACAGCCGGGTCAGCCTCAGCTGCACTGGATGGGACTGAGAGCCTGCCGAGGGCTCTGCCGGAGAATCCCCGAGCTAGTGAGGAGTCACAAAGTCAAATCCATCACATATCTCAAGAAATGAAATCCCGTTTCCTGTCATTTCTTCATAAGGGAATTTTAAAAAGATTCACAGACAGACAGAAAATCATTTCTCTGGTATTCTTAGATGCTCTGAAGTAGACGCCCGTCTTTGTATCCGCTAATCAACACATCAAATCAAATGACAGGGAACACTGCACTCTAAAAATTGCACTCTTTGAGGTATCTCATCACCGACTTCAGAACTTGGCTTGCAGCCCTCTGGTTCCCACAGGTCTCCTATTGCATTTCATTTCTCCAGACAATAAGCCTCATGCAGGCGAGTCCAAAAATAACATATCTTGTGTAACATCCAATATAACGACATCTTTGAGCACATAAGCTCCTGTGCGGCAGGAATCGGCAAAAACAAATACCCCACCTGCGCTCTTTAATAACAAGCCACTTACGGCGGCACAAGCTCGGTGAGAACAACATTAAAACAAAGATTACGTCGCAGGTTATTATGAGATGTGGCCGCAGCATTTACTGATATGTTACCTGTTTATTTAAAAAGTGAGGGGCAGAAATGAAGAAGCTGCCAGTACCTCTCTGTGCTCTACATTGAAAGTTGAACATTTGCATATCAAAGGTCCCCAAATGGTCGTTCAGTTTTCACCATTTTAATGGAGATCTTTGCGCTGTTACAAAAGCTTTCAAATTAGCATCTCTATTGAGACCAGTAATAATAATTTCCACAGTGAAGATAAATCATGATCAAACTCGTTAAGGCAGTGCAGATTAAGAGCTACATTTGTCACTGTAGGTTTAGACTACAAACAATAATAAATGAATATATTTTGTCTGACATTTACTATGTCTGGACTGTAAAGTGCGCAATTAAATTATCAGTTGCTTAAACCAAAATATTGTAAATCTGCTGCCCCACTGTCACTAAATGATTTATTTATCCATGGTTTTGGTGTTTGCAATAAAATTATAACTAAAATCTAAAACTATTTTGTCTCCTGGGTATGTGCCCTGACATGCTATTTTGAAGTTTATATTTTCTTCACGGACACAAAGTGCTAAGTACTATCTAAAATATTCAAGCAGATTAAATGTAAGTACATACAAATTAAACCATCAAGTTGCTCTGAATTTACATAATTCATTCTAGTATACTGAATATAAAAACACTGAAAAAATGCTACTCAAAAACTAGCTTAAAGGAGCTCAATGCAACATGTGACCATGTGTGCTGTAAAATGAGAAATGAGACTTTCCACTCTCTCTCAGTTGTTTATAAGAGCCTGTGGACGATGTCTTTGTGAAGGACTCTCATCGGGTTTTCAGCGGCATTCTGGCGGTTGTGACTTTTAAAAAATATAACATATAAAAATACACATAATGTGCAACCAATAAGCCCAATAATTAGAAGACTTAAGTGAACTACTGGTGATACAAAGATGGCGCAGCTCAGATATTGCCTGACCATGCAGGCTAATGTAAAGAATGTGAAGCCGGAGTGATGTGAGTCATCCTGCCGGGTCTGTTCAACAGCGTTAAAATGCATATAAACGCTGAAGTCCGCTAAGAATAATTGCCTGTTCCAGTATTCTCAGTAATCGCGTTAAAATAATTAAAAGCTGCGATGATAAATACTACATATAATGTGCTTTCTGTAGGGAAAAAACAGCCTTTTGTGCTGAGGAGAAATGCCAGCATGGAACAAATGAGTGTTGTTTTGCTGCGCGGCGTGGATGATTCGACCACCTGCGGATTCGCCACTCTAAATTAACTGATGACAGCCGATTCTGCTTCTTTGTCACCGCTGTGACGAGCCCGCTCACGCTTTCATCCGGTTCTTATTCCTGCTCGAAAAAAATTCTCATACGCTCTTGACAAATTTAGACCCTCCGAAGAGACTTGGTAGCGACTGTTTGTCTCCTACGTTATTAATAAACACAAGCAGGATGGAGGAACTGATGAAAATAACCTGTAACAACAATCTAGCAGCAGGATTCCCTTCAGCGGGAGCCCTGCGCAACAGCGGGGGGAAGTTTGGCACTAAATCTACTATGCCGGCTTAATGAAGTGATGGAACATAGGCAGATCTGCAGCGAGTGAGTGTGTGTGAGAGAGATTTGAGTTGATTTATAGAGTGACTCATGCCAGAGGATGAATTAAAGCAGCTTGGTGCCTCTCTCATCCCGGTGTGTGACGGTTTGCCATATCAGAAGCTCTCTGGATTTAGAAAGCAGGGAAAATTATCAGCGAACTTTTTTTTTTGCCACTTGGAGGCAGGGGAACAAGCTGTAAACACAACGCTGACACTGTCAACGTGTAAACGTTAACTTTAATATCAAATTTAAACTCTTAACATGCATCAATTAACCCCGATGTGACTTGCTGCCTGGCGACTCGACGAAAGATCAGAACAGTTGGCACACGCGGCCAACGAGAAGAGAACGAAGCTGTGAAGCGTTCTGATGCGTGACTGAGAGAAAAAAAACAAAAAGAAAAAAAACCTGCTCTATTTTCAGTGTACAAGCTACGACACATTATCCAAAAATGCAGCCGTGTATGTCTTTTTTTTATATAAGCATCTCTCACTCGATGGCGGGTAGTGGATTACTCGGTGTACAGTGCCAGAAAAAGGCATAAGTCATAAATCTGGAGAAATAGGGAAAAGTCCTGCGTATGACCCACTATTACCCAATTGCACTGCACTAGGAGGGAGCATCCAGAAATGATGCAGGGGGCTAACTACAGTGTAGGGCAGCTGACCAGGCTGCTGTATTTGACGCGTTGAGTGTGAGAATGGTCCTTTCATATTACAAGTAGGCATTCACGTTTCTATGTGTATAAAATATGGATTCATTATTCTTTAAGGTTTGCATACAGCTTATATACCTGTATGTTATCCTTTTTACAGCCTAGAAAAAGCATCAAGCTCTTCAACTGTAGCGCAGCAGAACAGCTGGGACTATAACCAACAAATTACCCATAAGAGCCTTCCAGCTGCATCTCCAGCCATCCCTCCGCAGAGAGGATGAATAGCAGCGATGCAATTTATCTGCAGCCGACTTATAGACTGCGAGCTGTAGATTGCAGCAATGCCTTTTCAATTCACTGAGACCATGGGTGTCCACTAGCAGCATCTCTGTGTGTTAGGTGTTTCTGAACTACTCGAGCTGAGCTGTGCGCGACGGATAACCGCCTGCCTGTGTTCGTCGTATGGCGTCACATGTTCTTCATATTTCACTGCTTGGAAAGAGTTAATTAAACATTTCAAAAAGCAATCAGTTTGACTCATTCATTCATTCACAGCTTCTCATTAGAAACAGTAATTTAATCTCGGGGTCCTATAAGCGACTGAGTCTCCCATCAGTCAGACGTGGACGGATGGTTTTCATATGTGTTCGTTCGCTGAGCCACACCCCATAGTCTCACACCATTTATCAGGCCGTCAGATGCCTCCTCGCTGAGGTTCACATGGCTGTGAACGCTGCTGCTGCCGACAGCTGGCCAGGCATCAGAGCAGCGACAAGTCACACTCACGCAGAGCTTCATGCTAATGAAGCCTTTCTCCTGCCACTGCGGACGGTGCTGTGGCCACGGATCAAGCCCGGCGCTTCACAGTATATTCAGATCACTTGTGATTATGGAAAAGGAAAGTGACTGCGCGTCAACATCAAAGTTTTTTTTCAACACCATAGTGCATGCCGAGTATCATGCTGGCAAATTAACATTTTAATAGCATATTCAAAGAGCTCTCTGGCTTTGAATAAAACTGTGCATGACTCTTGCCTTATCAGGGGCGCGCTTTAATTTGAAATTACACTACAACTGCTATTTATAGAGTAATAACAGACTCTTGAAAAGCAAGGAGAAAATCAAAATGTAAAAAAGCTGGGATAATTAAGTCTTATTTTGGTCCTTGATGTATTGTATAAAAGAAGGAGGTACCCGTACTGCAGGATACTCATTAGATTATCTGAATGCGGGGGTTTAAAATGAGCAGAACACCGACAGGCTGTAATTATTATCTTCCTTCAAGCCTCTTATATCAAATCCACAAAAAACAACTTCCATTTGAGGAGGGTGTTTGTACCTATAAGGAAGAACCTTAACGATTATTGCTACTACTTGTCGATGAGGGAAAACAATTTTTGAGTCACCTAAAATGCAGCCCCAGCACTACATTAGAAAACAGCATTAAACTTGTGTAAATTATGCAGGTAAAGCAGAGCTATTTTAAACCCGGAGCGGATTAGATCAAGGTGTATGTAGGTGTTACACACATTCTGAAAGCATGCCAGTCGAGTATCCGCTCGGTTGGAACGCTGTCATGCTGTCATCCACTGCCTGCTAGCTTGGCAGGATAAATATAGATGAGAGGAAAATAGGAGATGAAAGAAAGAAGATCAACTTCCAGCGCTGTCCAAATAGATTCGGATCACAGGCACAAGTGGCAGGTCCTGTTTAACTACCTCCACCTCATTTCAGGTCTGCCTCGTCGCCAACAACAGGAAGTTGTTAGTTAAAATAACTGTCAGATTTAATTGGGGAGGAGAAGTCTTTGCATGTGGCTGCACTTTTTCTGCAAATGGAACTTTTGATTTAATGACATTAGCTGAAACACATGGAGGGATTGAATAATGCATGCCGAGCAGGATATGAAGAAGGTCTTATCCGACTCTGTATCTATGCCCAGAGCAATAATGTGTCCTCTGTTTAACATCTAATCTGAACACATTAAAAAGGGAAATAATTCAGGTGCCCCCTTGTCTCCTTCTCTTCCTGCTACACCATCTGTCTTTTCATCTCTCTGCACAGACAGACAGACTGAAGTCATGGAAATCCAGCCTAGGATTCTACAGGCAGAGAGAAATGCACAGCGTCAAACTTTTCCTACTCATAGTCTCGTTTGCCTTTAATCAGACTAAGATAACCGTCAAACGTTTCTATTTAAACAAAGAAAAGTATTAAAAAATATGTAGTTGAGATGGGTAAGCAGGGATGAGATTCAAATTTTTTTTTAAAGATGGCTAAAAATAAATTAAGAAGTTAATACATTGATCAATAGTTCAACGTCCAGATACTTAAGAATGTAAATGTGTAATCGACTCTGACAATTTAAAGTCCCTCTGTGTATTGTTGACACAGAAAACAGGATTCCCAATATTAAAATACACTACTTTGCATTTAGTGACTAGCACAAAGATAATATACTTATATTGAAAATTTTAATGGACCTGGTATAGAACCCTGGGGCTCACTTTAACAAAATGAAGAATGAAGAGGGAGAATCAGCAGCCCCACACTCATTACCTCATACTGCAGAGTCAGATAAGATGACATGGTTATCTGTGTCAAAATCCCTCGAAAGGCAGTCAGTAGAGTGCATACCTTTGCAGAATTCCGAGATTAAAGTCAGAACTCTGAGATTAAAGTCAGAATTCTGAGATTGAAGTCAGAATTCTGATTTTAAAGTCAGAATTCTGACTTTAATCTCAGAATTCTGACTTTAAAGTCAGAACTCAAAAAAAGAATTAACATGTGGCCCTAATCCTCTTCAATAGGGCCTAGACCCATCCATCTGAGTTTTTTTCATTTCTTTTCAGTATTTTTTGTTTAATTGTGAGTTAGTCAATGACAAGAGTCTCACTGTATTTTTGCAAGTGCCTTAATTATGTCATTTACCAAATTACGGTCATATATTATGCTGATTTTCATGTTCATACTTATTTTGAATGCTGCTAGAAAGTGTTAACATGCTTTAATATACAAAAAACGTATTATTAGTTATCTCTCACAGGACTAAGCAAACACCATACACCTTGTCTATGCATTAGTTTTGCCTATGTTTTTGCAACCATAGCAGTGCTGAGGGGCGTGGCCAAGGGTGGTGACATCACCATCCCCGTCACCGTCACCATCCTGACAGCTCGTTTTAAGGCACCGCTTCAGAATATTCCACCGTGAATTGTGTTTTGATCAAATATTCATATTAGGGGTCGGCAAAAATATCGATATGGCAATATATCGCGATTGTGGGATTAATTCCCATGAAATTTCATGGGAATTAATGAAATGGAGGGGCTGTTTTGAATGAAATAGTTTTGACTCAATATGTCCTCTGATCAATATCACCTGATGTACATATATAGGTACTTGTGTTTTTCTTTATTTATACCGCGATATTGTGATACGTATCGTATCGTGACCAAAGTATCGTGATACATATCGTATCGTGAGGTTCTTGCCAATACCCACCCCTAATTCATATAGCAGCTAATCCTGCTGCATAAATGAAAATAAATATAAGTCTCACCTTTTAGAAAAAGTAACCTTAAAGAGCTGTTTTTGAACAAACCGCGTACACATGTGAGGTAAATCAAACAACAACTCTGCATGTCCTTCACAAATATGAAGCTCATTCTCATCTGCGTGCGGCATTCATGAATAAACCCTGACCGGCCCCCTCCTCTCTGATCTTTGGAGATGCTTTGAAGATCACTGAGTTCTTGGCTTTCAAGCTGACCACCACCCGTGTTCACCATCTGCGCAGAAAAAAAGCAAGCAAAGCTAGATCAATGAGAACCCGAGCCTTTGAAGGAAAATGTTTGTTTTGTTTGTATTGCAGATGCCATCTGAGCAGGGGAAGCAAGCGAACAGAATGGATACCTTATTTTAGAGAAGAGGTCAAATGAGTTGTTTGTGACAAGCACACGTTTTTTGGACAAGAGTTTGAAAATAATAAAACAACTAAAAGGAGCTGCAGGGACCTAAAATAGTGGATTTTATGTTGCACAGAAAACCATTCTTTTCCACCTTGTCTTTATTGAGATAAAACATTTAGAAAAATGTCTTCTTTCACGAGGGGATGAAAGTTACTCCTTTCTCCTCTGTTATGCCATCTCCTCTCAGATCCAGGGGAATTCACAGCCCCTCAAACAACGACGGAGGTTATCAGACCGAGGTCACCGAGGCAGACAGCTACAGGGAGCTTGCTTTTAAGGAAAGATTTCGCTCCCCCAAACAGATGAATAGAAATCCTTTTAACTACGGCAGACAGAAGCAGAAAGTGAATGTCAGGCGTTGAAGAGTGTGACGTGGGCACACAGGGAAAAAGCAGATGTAACACAATCTGACGTCTGGAAAACTCTTCAAATAACACGTGAACCCATCATTTCTATTGTTATATGACATTTTAGGACTTAATTTAATTACTTTAATCAAATTAGGCACGATGAACAAACAGAAACTTATGATAAGTAGCCTCACACATATGGTAGCTTAAGTGTTTCCCAGATTCTTCCTGCCACAGGGAGGAAGTTGCGACTTATCTCCCCTCTTCCTCCTTGAGATAGTTTATTTTTCCTGTGGTGTTGTGACTCTGACACCATGTATAATTCCAAATGCTGCAAGTTCTTCCTACTCTGGTTCGACTGCCTTCAGAATTAGCAGATCCGCAGAGGATGCCATATCTACTGCCCTCCACTCAGTCCTCAGACTCCTTAACAAACAGCTCCATCAGAACGCTGTTTGTTGACTTCGATCGACTCGAATAAATGTAACCTTATAATAATGATGCTGATGTACCAAAATTGATGGGTTGATATTTAATTCATGTTGGCAAAAGATACACAGCAGCTTTCAAATTAAAGCTGGACAGAGATGAACGAACCTGAAGGCGGAAGCTGGAGCGCTGTTTTCCACAAGCGTCCGTTCAGTTTGACCTTCCAGCAGTTATAACCCTTGACGGGCAGTGACAGACCGTCGGTCAGCCCTGTTATCAGCAGAGTTCTCTGGCAGGGGAACGAACGACCTTGTAGTAGACCTCTACCACAAGAGGCCGTCGTGGTGACCTCATTTGACAAAACAACAAGGAGAGGATGTTGTTGTGATAGAAACGCTGACCTGCTCTGGGCTAACTGGGTCGCAGAAAGTCACTGCAAATTGTTGTTAGCTTATGAAAGCAGATCTTTGCTCGACCAAGCTGAATAAGAGAGGCAACTGGGTAAGAATCTAGTATTAACCAGATCCTTCCTCATGTTGTTATAAACTGCAGTTTTATGTACAACAACAAATAAAACGAAATCTTGCCAAGTTTTGCTCAGTCTGAGAAATTGGTCTGTGTCTCAACTAATAGAAAGATATTACAGCAGATGTAATGTGTTTATTGTCCTAGCACCTACTCATTTATATCTATTAGGGTTTGATCATAAAAGGCTGTACCAATACCTTGTGCTGAAACGGCTGGTTAATATCACTGTTATCTCCCCCAAAAAATGCTCCATCATTCATCATCCCCCAACCTTTCAAGGTTGAAAAGCTTCTGAGGTAGCATTAAGGCTATCATGGATGGACGACGTAGCGCTTCCCAAAACGGCAGTCATGAAGGACCCTCCTTCACACTGAAAGTCAATCGTAACTGGCTGATATCAGATATTAATGTTTTCAACATTTTCTACATGGAGGATGAAATGTGGTCGACAGTGAGGATTGTGGATCATCCTGAGCAGGCATTGTTTTTGCAGTGGCAAGAATGTCGATGACAAAGAGTTAAAGCTGCATTGTTATTTTTCTTTTCTTTATTGCTACTTGCTGTAAACGAAACACTGACATGATAAAGGTTTAATATTACGTAATTTTCAGGGCTCATCATTTATTTTGGTTGCCAGTAGAATAGGTTTACGTGCTTTAATGCTCAGAAGACACATCAGTTTTCTCATACTGTCCAGTGCTGCAGCAGCGTATTCCCCATATGTCTGGAACACCCTTTTCAAGCTCCTGTCTCTTTAAGCCCCTCCTCCCAAATACCCAGTCTGCCCTGATTGGTCAGCTTATGCGTGCCTAAGCCAGCGCTGCTCAACGCGTCTCCAGTCAGGTCTGTTTTTGCTGACATGGTGACGTAGGATTGTGTCATGGAGTTAAAGGCGGGACTACTGATGAGGCGTTTGAGGCAGCGTTTTCTGTGGGAGACATGAGTTGAATTTAGTCTTTTTAACTTTAAAGGCCTTTGATATGCACAAGAATCTATATAACACACTGAAGGAAAGGAGAAAATCAAAAAGGCATAATAGTTCTTCAAGTCGATGTGTCTAACAACATTAGGACGCATGTGGAGTCATGGCGTGATAAGCTGTTGTTTTCTGTTAATAAACTAAATCTTGCACTGACTTGGGTAACATTTTTGCAGTCCGAGAAAATGGTCAGTGTTTCAACTGTCAGTGCTCAATAGCTTGTATTTTCTCTGCTGTTACCCAAAAATGCTACATCATTATCACACAAATTGCATTTCCTTCTCTGGGCTGAAAATGCTCTGCGGAAGCATTAAGGCTATTACGGGTAAATAACTCTTCACTGGCACACACTAATAACTTATGAGAGCGAGATTCATTTTAAAACTGGTTTTCTGTAGCTGTGGTCCGGAAGGAAACCTCCTCCACTGAAAGTCAATCTTGGCTGGCTGATATCAGATACGATGGCGACGTTAA
This sequence comes from Diplodus sargus, assembly GCA_903131615.1. Taxonomy (NCBI): domain Eukaryota; kingdom Metazoa; phylum Chordata; class Actinopteri; order Spariformes; family Sparidae; genus Diplodus; species Diplodus sargus. The sequence continues at coordinate 1,476,364 of CAEMYA010000212.1, forward strand.
AAACCATTTTAAAATAAAAGGTATTGATTACCATAACTTTAAGTTAAAATAATGGGTCATTCAATCATTGTAAGGTACATACTGTACCTTATACCAAACGGACAAAATTGTTTCATGTTTATAAATGTATATGTATTTTTTTGGGGGGATTTTGTATCGTCCTGATTTGCAATACATTTCATGTCTTTATTTTATGTTTTGTGTTGTTTATGTAGCCTTATTTTCAGCACAGGTGACAGAAGAGTTTCATGGCAGTGCAGTGAAAATCAGAGGCAGCTGCTTTTTCCTCTAAATCCTCTTCGTCTGTTGCTCTATCTATTCCAGCTGTTTCTGAGTCAACAGCCGTCAGGATTCCTATCGTCATACTAATTAAAAAAAAACTTCCAGTGTTTGATTTGAAGGGGAAAACAAGTATTTTTATAGCACCACAATCTGTGGAAGCAATTTGTCTGACTGGCACAGCTAGTTGTTAACATGTTTGCCAGATCATATGCCACAAATTGAAGAACATCATATCAAAGTTGGATGTCATCCGTCAGCGAGTGAGGCGATGTTAAAATCTTGATTTCTCCCCGGTTGACCATCAACTGTCTGCTGCTGCTCTGAGGCCTCGTCCTCGGTGACAAGCTTCAGATGTTTATCACACTTTTCTGAAAATGCCCGCAGCAACAGGAGAAACAAACCTGGCAGGCACGCAGTGTGACTTATTCAAATGCCCTCAGCCCAGTTTGAAGTTATTTTGCTCACGGACAAAAGCAATCACTTCCTCGTCAAATCCGGTCTGTAGGATTCACAGCGGAGACGGGCCTCAGTGATTGACTGCCGGGTGATTACTATTCACCTCCCGGCTGATGTGGCAGGTGAGGCGGACAAAAATTAATTCAGATGGAGAGTAAATAAGGGAGGCGATGGGAGAAAGTAGAAAGGGTGGGAGAAGGTGGGAGAAGTAGAAAGGGGGTAAATCTGGGGGCAATTTATGCACTGAAGGCAAAATATTGTGTACTTATGGTTTAGCACACGTTGCCACAGATTTGATTTTGATCCAAAGCGCATTGATGATGAGTATCACTTCTTGGCCCACAGGACTTTTTCTTTCCGTGAGGCCTCGGCAGAAGTGTCCAGGCTGTGTCTGTCAGAGTGGACTCTAATAGGGGTCAAGGAGAAGGGAGAGGAAGAGGAGACTGGATAGTGACACAGATGTGCAAGACAGAAGTTGGGGGGGGTGAACTCTGGGTACTTGGCAAACAAAAGCAGGAAGAGGGGGAGGAGGAGGAGAGGTGGGACACTGGACGACATTGACGGAGAAAGACAGAAATAAAATGCCAGCGGTGGAGAAGAGAGAATCAATTATAGGGGACTTTCCGGAGAGCAATGCTCTTTTTTTAACCTATTACACTGTTTGCATGCGTGTTGGGAACCAGACGATAAGGTGGTGCAGCAGGTCGGCTTATGATTGCGGGGTTGGCGATCGACAGCGCGAGGCGGGTGAATGTGAGGCTCCATGAAGGGCTTTTGGGATAACGGCTCTATATAAATGCCGTCCATTTACCATGTGGAGAGGAAAATTACAGCCAAGCTTGAGCGGAATAGGCCCCCGTGGAGAAAATCCATCTGTCTACGAGCTATCATGGCCTGTTTGAGCTGCTGCACCGAGCATCTCGTCAACATTTAGTCGGCACTGGAGCATCTAAAACGAAACGTCATTAAAAATGATTCTTTTTCAGCATTTGTCTTGTGTAAAAGTGTGTTCATATGAGCGTTAACAATTTCAGATGCAGAGCGCAGGCTGCTGGTGATAGATAACGGGCACGGACACAGTGAATTGGCAGAATCAGCCCATTTTATGAATTCCCAGCCGCTCTACGCTAAAATAGATAATTAACCGGAAAAACAGCATTAGACAGTCTACGCAATCCAGGCTCTCATCAGTATTCCCTGATGCATTCTTCAACTCTAGACAAGCGTTTAATTTTAAAACATAAAAGCCAAAAGATGGCCTAAAGCCACTCTGTATCATCCCCTCTCTGACAAACCACAAAAACAAGCTGGAACACTTGCATCCAACAAAAGGCTAACATTTGTTGTTTGGAATCACATCATGGCAGGCGTTGATTATCCCCTTTATGTAGGCTTTTAGAAAACCACCAAATGCTTCGAAGAGGACTAACAGTCGCATGGCTACACGGACAAGACGATGCTATAAATTCAGACATTAGGTCGAAATGGGCCGCTTTCTCCTCTCGGACAAATAAGCTGTTTATATTCAGGCTCGGCACAATGATACAAAGTTCTCAACCAAGCCCCTGTGCCCGATCACTGAGGCTCGATTTTCTGCCTCCTTAAGTCAAAATGGCAGATAGAATTGATGCACTTTTCCTTAAAGGTTCACTATGTAGTTTTGGGGAAGATATTTGGTGGACCCTGCGACCTTTCTACCTTCAAACAGTGTTCTGGGCGCCTTATTTTCGTCTGAGAACAGCTTGTTTATTCCCTTATGGAAAAAAAATATATATTTCTGAATTTGTATTATCACATCATTAATATTGTAAATATCGCAAGCCTGTGTTTGAATTTGCTCTCCAAATCGACAGTGTGCCCCTTTCAATGGCCAACCTTGTTGAGAGACAGCAGCAGTAAACACAGCAGTATGCACAGTGGTAATGCAGACCTCCACACAGCTGATCGGTAATAAAGGTGTCAACTTGTTTCTGGGCACGAATCACTCTCCCCCGCCACAATCTGTGTGATAAAAGCCAGAGCACAGCGGAGGAATGCATTATCACTCCGACACAGCTGATGGATAGACAGACGCACTGACGTCTGATCAGAACACAAATATGTGCACAGGGAAGGTCGCGTCCCTCCACACCTATTACCCCCATTAATCTGTGTAATTTAGAAAACGCAGTCACTTGGAGGTGACATCTACCAACCTCCCTGTTTTTGTCAAAATCCATTAAGCAGCTATCTAATATAACCAGTTTCCTGCATGTAAAGAAACTGAACAAAAAGGCCTTATTTCTGTCAGCGGTCCGACCAGCCATGCCAAGGACCTCTGCCTCGGAGCCAGTCAGGACAGTGCCAACAAGCTGTTCATCATCCTGTCTGAGAGACAAAAGGGCGAGAGAGAAAAGACAGCAGAGGAGGCAGGGAGGAGGACAGACTGAGATAAATTCAGATTGCTACACCAAGTCGGACACTGTGTACAGACTCGGGTGTTTTAAGGTTATTAACGAACCTAAAACCTTCACTGACATCTTCGTTAGGGTCCAATACCAGGGAGAGCTTCTGCAACAAGTGTCTCTCTCTGCTGTCTAGTGTGTTAATTAAAAACGAATAAAATCTAATTGTGACTCTAATCCGACTTCCGCTTGAATAAACACTTTGTCTGACTTGTGCAGCTGTGTTTCTTATGGAGCCAACTGGCGCTAAAACACATGAACCATAAAAGCATTGGCAATTTGGAAAATGTACTCAATTAGGCCTTCTTATTGCATACTGCTCTGCGTAAAAACTTTATAAAATCTATCAGCGGCAAAGAGCCATTAGTTCATTTCCATTACTCTGCACAACTCTGTCCGAGCTGCCACTTAAAGGCCTCCACACACACACACACACACACACCCAACAGTAAAGACAAAGTTTATCCAGCAGCCGGCCTAAAGTTTTAGAGGTGTTTACCTAACATAGACAGCTAGTGTAACGTTAGCCTTGGTGTTAGCCATCCAGATGTGCTGTCATCACAGTGAAGCCTTAAAACTCAAAACCATCCCGGAATGTCGGGTTATCAGGGGGGAGATGACGTTAGCACGAGCTCACAACGTAGCTCCAAGATAGCATGTGCCAGACCAGAAGACAGAGAGACCAAACTGACCAGACTCTCTTTAAGACAGCTAGCAAAGTAAAAGTGTTATGTAATGAGTAACTGTAATCTATCACTGAAGTTCAAATTGTAATGCCTTGCACAACTTGTAATTATATAGACTTACACATGGACCTTAACCCTAAGAGATATAATTCAACCACATCCTCCCAATGTAATACATTTGTATTAGTGACTAAATTCATTTAGCCACTAACAACAAAAAATAAAGCAAGAAAAAGAATGTAAAGATTAAAAGAGAGCTATAATAGCACAATGTTTTAGACATGAAGGATCAAAACTGATAGATGTCTGTCTGTACACTGTTTTCCACTCTCGATTCTTCCTTGTGAAAATCTGGTGCCGACATTGCCCACGGCGCAACTCGAGTGGCGACAGCTCGGTCCGATCTTTGTGTGTGTTATTCTTGTATCCGCTAATGTGGCCTCGAGCAGAGATGACTGCAAAACTCCATCACCAACAACCACTTGAGGCGACTCAAACTCACCAGACTTTAAACCTACATACAACCTTTTCCATACATGCAGTCGCGCCTGCAAGCACACATCGATGTGTACAATCTGAAGAGCCCTTTGTTATCAGACTGATGTTTCCATAGAGCCACCAAACAAACCTTTTTTTCATACAGTTCCTTAGTGATGCATTTCTGCAGACATTAATTGCTGACAGTTGTTCGCCTTCATTAAGAACTGCTGCAGACTCCTTCTGTGGTGAGGAAATGTTAACAAATTGCTCTCCTAAGAGCACTTGAACATGAGTCAGGGTCTAGGTGTTAATGAAATGTCAATCTCAGCTTCAGAGTATTGACCAACAACTGACTCCCACAGGGAGCAGCAGATTGCTGCCTAACAGGCTGGTAAACTGAGACAGAAACGGAAGAGTGGAGTATTTCCTCATTCAGTTCGTCTGACGGCTTCCACTCATTACATCATGTCTGCTGTTGTCATTTGAACTTAATGTAATCTCAGTTGAAGAAATTACTTTTGGCTCGCACGTCAGTAAAATTGCATGTGATTATGCGTGGCCCTCTCCTGTTATCATTAACTCATTTCAGGCCATTACCTGTCATTAATTTCAGTCGTCAGTTTTGAGTAACACATCCAATACTCCGTTTTAATGGTGCTCATTACAACCTTTTCTTTTCTGCGATTGGAAATCTGACGGGCCTCTGACAGAAAACCACCTCTCTGTCCGCTCTCTCATACTCTGATATAAAGAGACAACTAATGACCATGTGGCTCCACCTTTGCCCTCGTGCTTCTTCTTCCAGGAGACAGTGCCAGGAAAGAGACCAGATAATTAGGTTGTGCTCTTGCTGCTTCCTCGGTCGATCACGTATTATAAGACATTCTCGTTTGGACAATTTGCCATAGCGCTGCTAATAACTAGAGTTTGGATTGTCGATTCATTTGCTGATTATTTAATTGAGTAATCAGCTGATGGTTTAGACCAGAGGTGTCCAAACTTTTTGTCTGTGGGGGCCAAAACTGAAACCACATGGTGGACCGTTGGATTCTTGTTGTACATGCGAAAGCCCAGAGAGGCAAGTGACTTCTCTCATGTTTATGACTTTAAGTAATAGGTAAACATTTTAGTAAAAACAAATCCACAATTAACTAAGATTATCAACAGGATTTGAAGAAATAAACAATGTCTATGTATTGTCCAACAGCGACCTGTTGAAGTTCGCATGCTAATCAGGTAGCCCCTAGCTACTCTGTAACTCAGCAGGTGGCAGTCCGATCAGAGTATATATTACATGTATACATATAGATTTTGCACCTTTAAGATCAGTTGAAAAAAAAATTGCCAGGATAACCTTTCCAAGTTCCTTACTTTTTATTTTTCGTTTGCCTCCTTGGGCTTCCATAGTAGGATCCCAAGTTCCCTTAACTGACAGATTTTCAGCACCAATTGTGTCATATTTTCAAAGAAGTCAAACAAAGTTTGTGGATCCTACACAGGCCTATTTAACTAACAACAAATAAAACAGCACAAGCAGCGGTTATTTTTTTATTTTATTTTTTTTTTTAATAGAAACATCTGCCGGACCAAATCAAACATTATGGCGGGCTCCACTCTGGGCGGCCCTGGTTTGGATGAGAACTGGTCCACAGTACAGTGATAACAATCTGATCACAGACCAAGTAGTCTAAGCAGACTTCTTTAAATAGTGACTGAATGTTTGGCATTTTTGCTTTGACTTAACAAAACAAAGATGACTTAGATGAATGAATTAAATAGTTGTTGGCTAATCGGTTAATTGGCTAATACCATTATTTGCCGTGTGTGTTACGCAGTTTTTTTAACCTAAACTTTTCACTAAGCGGTGTTTGGGTGCTGGGGTCCAAACAGATGAGAGGTCCATCTTTAAAGTGTAGAAGGCCTCTGCAATCTGCTGACCACATGGCGCTCAGTCTGAAAAAACAGCCTCTGTTTCATGGGGTCAGGCTGACCTCGGCATTGGGCTGTGATATCAGCAGGATGAGTGTGGAGGACAAAGTTCAAGCCCCTCCTGGTGCATGAATCTTTAACAGGCAGCTGAAAGATTAATAATGCTCTTAACATGCTCGCACTGCGGTCGAACTATGGAGGAAGCTCTCAAATGTGACAACGTCTGTGAAACAGCACAATGTTTTAACTGTACATCTATAGGCTTATAGGTTTGCACCGGTTGTAACGGCAAATATTCCCTCTCAAACGCAGGGAGGTGGTCATCCACGTTTCAGGTCAGCAGGCTGAGAATGGTAGAATAGATTATGTCCTGGATAATCTTGTGATAATTAGCTCTTCACGCATTTGTGGAGCAAACACCAGAGGCCTCACAAGGTGCTTTTGTCAAAGTTTTCTTGCAAGGTTGGATGGCAGACTTTCTAAACTCTGACTGAACATCCTTTCTCTCAGTCCATGTAACCTCTGTCGTTGAAACATGGGCTTGAAAATATCCTTTCCATTTCTTGATTTTCACCATTAAAGCACACTCTTGCATTAAAGATAGGCATGAGCTCCTCATCGCCAATTTGCGCGCGGAGTCTCACGTTGCATTATTTACGATACGTCGCCTAAAGGGAAGATCCATGCGAGGTCATTCGACCAATCAGCGAAGCCACTGTTAGCTCCGTCACTCTGTTGGCTTGTTAACAAAGGGTGGAACTGGCGGGTTAATAAGGTTTTGTGAAGTCTGGAAACAAAAGGAGGGGACATTAAATACCGCAGTAATGGACACCTTGGAGATCAATCTCAGTCAAAACAGATTGTCTCTCCCTAGTCGAAAACTTAACCAACAATCACTGTATCAACACCTGTTTTTGGCTTTGCAGCCCTCTCACCAGTAACAGCACCACCATCACCATGTCTCCACCTCCTGATAGGTTGGGTCATAAACATGTGTTGTGAACGTGATATAACATTTATTGGAGAAATATCATTATGGTGCATATGACAACATTTTATCATGGCGACTGGGCGTCAACGCCTCATATTTCTTCACTTAAGAAATAATTTGCCTTTAAATGACTAAACTTAAAAGCATTTCTGGCCCAGAATGTGCAGGTGATAAAAGCACTGCGTATAACAACATCCACGTGTAAGGAAACATATGGACCTCAGACACATGCGCTGAAATGAGCTCAGCACACTGAAATCCCCTCACCGGTCTATGAATAGTACTTTCAAAAAACATTTTCTTCACAACAATGTTTTTGTCAGATGGCAGTGGAGGAGAAACACCCCAAGGCATTTTCCCTCGCTGCGAGAGAGTATGAATAGCTGTTTATTGGGGTAAGCAGATGCTCCACAGTCAGTGGGAATCACTCGATGCAGATGGGGACCTTGCACTCTACTTTACTGCTGCATCCACCACTCCGGCCACTGAGAGCAAGGATCAGAATGCCTCAGTCTGAGTCTACGAGTTACGTTCTGGTTTTCTTAGAACACAATGGAATCCATCTCCTTTCTTCCCAGCGGGGGATCTTGATGGGAAACTCTTAGAGTCTAGACAAGAGCTATCACAGGAAACTACTGCTACTCTTGACAGCATGGGAATACAACCTCCCATTGCTTTGATAGCAGCAGCTGCTGTGAAATCGCGCCATTTGTCATTTCTGGACACTCGAAAACACAGATGAAAGTCAGCTCGATCACACATAAATCTTTTTTTTTCTCTGCTGCCTTCCATTACACTGGAATCGGCATTTTGAAAGAAAAGGGCCATCTGAGCTAGTTCTCTGCTTGGCCTTACAGCGCTGTGGGGCCACAGCTGTTAGGTGGCAGGGATCCAGGGGAGTCCAAGCTGGAGGTCCTGGCAGGACACAAAAAACACGTCTTCTTGTCTCCATACACTTGAGCTGCAATCTTTGGATTCAGTCAATTAATGGATTAGTTGATCTGAAAATCGTTTCAGTCTTTTTTCAAGCTAAAATGTCAAACGTTTCCTGGTTCCAGCTTCTGAAATGTAAGCTCTCGTTGTTTTTTCTTTGACATTCGTGACAGTAAATGAAGAGACTTGGGGTTTTGGACCATTGGTTGGGCAGAAAGCGGCAATTTGAAGACTGTGGGAAATTTTGTAGACTAAACCAGGGGGTGCCAAAACTGAAAGCTGAATGGTGGACAGCTGCCAAAAGCAAACACCTACTGTGTAAATATGCTAAATGGTACCACACTGTAAATAGAAGCCCTGAGAGGCACGTGAGGAAAAATAATCTTGTTTGTTTAAGCATGAAAATCGATTAATGAAATGACTTAGTGCACCTTTAAAGAGCATTTTTACTAAACAGCATGAGCAGGCATTCTTATTATATATTTTTTTCATATTATGTTCTTTAAAAAGGCAAAGAGCTTCCTAAAATGTGTCGGCTTCACGCTTCAGTCGTATTTCCCACTTCAGGTTTCACCCTCCTGAGACGCTGACAACAACAGTCCTCTATACTCACAGTGGGTGAAAAGAATCTGAAGACAATCGCTGGTTCCAGCTTCTCAAATATAAAAATTTGATGCTTTTCTTTAACATTCAGGAAAACAAATGAAGAGTCGTTGGGGTTTTGATTGTTGTTTGGACAGAAGAAGCAATCTGAAGATGTCACTTTGGGTTCTTTTGGGATATTTTTCAAATTTTACAGACCAATCGATCTAGTTGCAGCCCTACAACATGCTTAGCTCTTTTCAAAAAAGCCAAAGAACGCCCAAAAGTCTGTTGGGTCGTTGCTTACGTCGTTGATCCAGCCTCAGGTTTAACCCTCCGGAGCCTCAACTGCTCTCTACAGTCACCACAGATGAGAGTCTGAGTTTTTTTGAAGTCCTGGATCACCTGGCTCATGTTTCCACATGGGAGCAGGTCATTTAAATCAGCGTCAGACTAAATATCAGCTCACCAGCTGCTCCCTCAGAGCGCTCGGCTCGCTTCACCTTCTCCCAGAGAGACTCTGCGCTGAAAACCAGCTCAGTATCTGAACTCCTCGTCATCCCTGAGTCACAGCGCTGCCACACTCCTGGGTTCTACAGCAGATTATGCTTTCTGCCTCTTCTCAATCAAGCATCCCTCTGGCGCCGAGCAGGACAGAGCAGCAAACACCTGAGCCCCGACAACAAGTTGGAGTCATGCGCATGCTTCAGCGAGAGGGCTCACATGTAGCATCATTTCATACATGATTTCATCCCTGTGCCACCGGTTAATGAGCCAGATCCACAAATTCCCATTGGCCACGATATAGGTCAGGTCTGTCCACTGGGGCGTGATGCCACGACACATCACTGTATGTGCGCCTCTCACAGCACGCCCTGAGAGATGGGATTGATGTTCCTGATACTGCTTAGCAATACTAATTATGTGCACATTGCAACCTGACAGGCAGCGCCCAGGGAGAAATAACGTGGTGGCTGGAGGCATGTGCAGCCACAGCAACACACACTGGATCCAGTGTGTGATAGCATGGAATCGTTAAACTGTTATATATTAGAAATGGGACTGGTGGACAAAGTGGAGCAAAAGAAACCGCACACAGCAGAGCTTTCGGGCGCTGTGACATTTTGTGCCTGTAATACCACCATCCATCAGTGTTTGGGTGAGTTATGGGGGGATGGTTTCAGTCGCTCACATGTGCTCTGCAAATGAAAGAAATGCTGGAATGAAGCCATACTCACCTAAAATCCCAAGAACAAAAAGTTTCAGCACCGCGAACTCATTTGTATCCATCACGCTGTGGGAATCCAGGATCACTCTGAACGAAACCTCAGCTGCAGCTCCGTGGGAATGAACATTTGTAGCGGACCATTATTGACAAAAAATAAATCAGTAAAAGAAATGAAAAATAATTATCCCAAACGTGCAGGTCCGACTCCCATCATGGGTCGACGGGAAAGTGGATGAAGGATTTGGAAGGAGGGAGGTGGTGGGGAAAAATAGAGGACAAGAAGAAGAAGAAGCGAGAGAAAAAAGGGATCCCAGAGCGCGATGTGTGACTCGGGATGGTCGCGACCACTTCTGTGAGGAGTCAGGGCTCAGGACCAGTCCCGCTGTCCTGCATCCTCCGTGGGAGGAGGAGGAGGAGGAGAGGGGAGGAGGGAGGAGGTCTACTGAGTGACTGCGCGCACTTAATCCCTCTCATTCCCCCGTTCATTTCCATTTCAATGTGAGATAACATACAGAGCTTTACGCACAGAACCATTAGGAATCCAGCAAAAGCGCCAATAAAATGGTCACAAGGCACAGTTTTAATTATAACAGACATCTGAACACACACACATACAATTACATTTAATGGAGCTGTTGTGTCAAGCATGTCCTGTAACAATTTTTCATCAAATCATGTTGATCGAAAACAACACGTCATAACGCTAATATGATTGATACGTGATCATCTAACGTTTAATCTCTGAGGCTGCATCTCTGAACAGCTGTCAGAGTCAGACCCTTTATTTTTTTTTCTCTGTGCAGCAACACTGACCTCTGCTGGTGGCTGGTGAAATTGCACCTCGATCAGACATTTAGTCCAGACTGCCTGGATTCACTCAGAAGAACAAACCAAACCAACAAACAATTCTAAATTCTATTTAAGTGGTCATATTCAAAGGTGCATTCTGTAGTTTTAGAGAATAAGTTGTATTCAGGAGAGCTTAATTGACTGTTTTGTTGTTGTTGTTTTTTTATGTCCAAACAAAATAAATAACTGTGACAGAGAGTTTGATTATTAAGTTTATTCAGGCATTAGAAATTAGTCAATGAAGATCTGAAGATTCTCTTCTGATTAACATATTTCCCCAAAACTACAGAGTGCACCTTAGAAACCGAGCCAAGAGTTGCTGGTAGGTGATGGAGAGTGTGGAAGTCTGAAAGACAAAAAAGTTTTGTCAGTTTGTCAGTCTGGAGGAACACAGACTCTCACAGAGAATTATGAACCACTTATCAGCAATAAACTCTTCACAGGTAAAATAAACATGTCTGCCAAAACACGCTCCACTATTGCAACACTGCTTTTAAATGGCCCACAGCACAAAAGCCGTCATAATAAAGTCTGTGCACTACTAATATGGAGTTTGAGGAATGAGGAATAGTTGGAATCAGTTGTTCTATATTATCTTAAAGCACCAGAGGCCATATTTGAGGTTTATTTTTATTTATTTTTTATATGATGATGTTGTATGATTGATTTTAATGACTAATGTGCCTGAGAACAGAGTATTAATGAGTTTGGGTCATTGCGTCATTAGTCGTGTTGTATCATGTGTTTTAGCTTTACATGAGCTTTTATTTAAGGATTTTCACAAACCAAATCTGCTGAAACATGTAGATTTCTGGCAATAATTGAGCAAACTTGGTGTCTCTGTAGCTGATCAGAATGTTTGATAATGAGCCATCACATGAAAATGATCATGCTTCCAGTTTTTATCTATATCAAATTTTAGAAGACATCGTCACCACAATTGGTCTGTCATATGATGTCTTTGGCTCCTGACCAATCAGTGCTGTGGTGGACTCTGTAGGTCTTTAACTTGCGTATTCTCTTGTCATGCCACTTTCTCCTTCCTCTTCATGACATCACAGAGGGATACTCTGACGTTTTAGTTACTAGCTGTTTTACAGATGATTTTTGCACACATAGCAGTTGTATAATGTTTGGACTCTTGGCTGGACAAACCAAGAACTGTGAAGGCGTCACTTTTGGTTCCAGGCAGTGGAGGAAAGAGGCCAGAAAATCTGTAACCAAGTATAAATACAGTTAAATTACTCAGAGTTTTAGTTACTTTTTTAATGTCAATAATAAGGTTTGTGTTTTTCTTAATCTCCAGTCTAAATTACTCTAAACTCCTGCTTTATTCTGCTCAGTGGTCATGGTCACACCTCTAAACCGAGTTTCGTTTCGTTGTCTGTATATCCCGATCACGATCAGATTATTTAGTGGCTGCAATTGTGGATGAATGGTTAAGAAATGAATTCCAGCTGTACTCAGTACTCAGTGTAACTAAGTAGATTACATGGTGTGATGCATGCTTACAGTAAGTTGGCTGTGGCTCAGATGTAGACCTGAAAAATACTCATTAAAGTACAAGTACCCCCCAAAAATGACCTAATTACAGTCATATGAGAGGATGTAATCAGTTACTTCCACCCCTGATTCTGGGTAACTGTGACTGCATTTCTCACTATTTGTTTTTGTTTTGTTTTGTTTAGATTTTTTCACAAACCAAACAGCCAATAAATAAGCAGAGAAAGTAATCAGTAGATTAATGAAAGTTGCAGTTCAATACAAAATAGTTCAACCAACTGACTGTGGGGATCTTGCTTTAGGAATAATAAAAGAGTGATGATAATGCAATCATATAATATAAGCCTATAACAGCCAGAGAGGACATTTTACTGTATACTTAAGTGTTTAATATTAACTGGGCGACATTTTTTTTTTTACTTGTGCGACATTTTAAATGCAGTAATGTAACTTGTAGCACGGTGTGATATGTGTACTTTCACTTGAGGACGGGATCTGAATAGCGCCTCCAGTCAGAGAAGGAAATGGCCGAAGGCGGCTCTTTTCAGGAAAGGGACGCAGCCGCAGGGAATCAGCTGTCTGCCTGCCAGGAGGTGTTGAACTTTCACCTCCACACTGATGATGGTGATGCTGAGAGGCACCGAGTTGACACTTCGCTGTGAATTCCTCTCCACATTTCTAAGATGCGCCGGTGTGACCGCTGATTGCTGACCGAACCGGTTAAAATAGGATGTCAACAAGTGACGCAGGAGAGTCGGAGCTCAGAGTTATTGTAGGAGGAGAGACAGCTACGCCTCAGTACGGGACAACACGAGCAACATGGTGTACAGCTGCAAGGTACGTCCACAGGGCTTCAAACTGGCCATTAACAGAGATTTTATCATTGCTTTGTATGCGCTGCGCTTCTTTTCAGCTCGTGTCATGTCGCCGAGCACTTTTTGTGACTCTGTTTTAGCGTGCTGGAGACGTGTGAGCCGGGGCTCGAGCGCTTTTCTGAGAGCCCTCGCCGAACTCCGTGTACAAATCTGCATGTTTAATGTTGAAACGCGTGTCCGGACAAACTGCACGACTCTCACAGCCGAACGAAGACGTCTCGCGGTTCGACGCTCGGTTCGAGTGAATTCGGCGCTAAGCTGTTCCAGGGATATGACATTTTATACCCGGTTCTCAGCTCGGAACTGCCCACACGTTACTGTGTTTGACAGCCGGATGCGCGCATAACTTGTGAAGAATGTTTTTCACTAGAGAGTGTTTTGTATGCTACTTTGTGTACAAGCAGCTGTGCTGTCGGTCAAAAGTGGCCGCTCACGATTCTTGTGCTCCTTGGCGTTGTGTTGGTGTGCGGAAGTTGCCAGATTTTGGACGGGGGTTCGGTGGGACACGCGCCTCTTCCCACTTATAAAGCGTGACGTATCTGGCTAAACTTGCAGAGGTTGAATGTGGGAAATATGTAAGCAGGTTTTTGGACTGAATGCTGTAGTATATGAACTCAGTATTAGTCTGGTTATGCAGCTTACATGCCATCCAAAACTAGATTTTCATGGGTGTTTTCAGTAATCCACATAGGCCTACTGCAAACCAGCATCGTTTGGTTGATGTATTATGGAGCAGTTCAGCTTTAGTGGCTTTAGCAGGCGAGCTCATACATGCACATCCAGGCTTGCAGTATCACAAAGATCCTGCCATAGATGCACTGTGTAGCTGCCTGTGCACGTCCAGAGCCTTACCACCGTTGCGTATCTGCACATCCTTCTGGTAATTCCCTCTAAACCTATCTACTGCATACCCATCCATAGGCTCAAAGGTAAACAGCTCTGCTGGAAGCCTGGCAGACGCTGAAGGTGTGGCAGGCAGCAAACAGGGCAGGTCTTACTTTGTCCTGCCAACTTGTTGTTACCACTCATTTAGTCAGAACAAAGTCATTAAGATCTGCTTGGATGAGCCTCAAGAAGTTTAGGGTGTAAATAATTTGCACCAGTTTTGAACATCGCATGTGTCGAGCACACACCCACACTTCGGTTCAGGCTGGATCTTAGCGGTTATGTAAGTGTTAGCTGGCAGATAGAGCGGGCACACACCCACAGCGAGGCTGACCTCAAGTGAAGAATACACCGACATGCTTGTATGAGACACACACCGCACATAATGGTGCAGCCCAAATAGCCTCTCAGAGGATAACAATTAGTCATCAGCTCGCAAGGCATGAAAACAAACTGAGAGACGGTTCACACGGTGCTGATAACTGATGTGTGTCACATGGCTGCAGCAGCCCTGACTGGTGGTTACAGGTTGTTTTATTTCGTCAACACCGGATTAGAGGTCACTAATGCCTGAGATTAGTTTTGGGGATTTTACTCTTAAAATGGGATATAACTATAACCTTCAAAAACATTCTGTTAAATCCATAGAAAATAAGGGTTTCCTTTTACCCTAATGCATTTGAAGAAGTCAGGCTGCACCCAACAATTACTGTCTTTGCCAAAGAATCTGTCGGTTATTTTTTTAAGCACTTGTTTTGTTTATATAAAGCTAGAAAATGGTGACATTTTTAAATCCTCTGCTTGACTGACTTGTGATCTGGAAAATCAAACAAGTTAAAAAGAATTAACTGAGAAAATCGTGGCAGTTGAGCAGTTTGAACTAGAGTATGTTTGTCTTTTTTTCTTTTTGCTTATCAAAATTAACTATCAACTCATTTGGCAATTCCCAGATGGGGATACTTGTACTGCCAGACTGTCTGTGGCATTGTCAAGGAGCTCCCTGGAAATATTATTTTCACAATTAATTAGTCTGGGATTTTTTTCGGCTGACACTGATAACTGATAATTACCCGCGTTTATGCACACGTGAAAGATTAACTGATTAAAAGTTTGATCAAGACTTTGTAAATGCTGCATCTGGTTTCATCTCAATGTCGTTATTCGTCGACTACAGTTTCACAGATACGGAGAAATTGCTGATTACATGAAATTCCAAATATTAGGCTGACAAATGTCATGCATGTATTCATTGAAAGCTGCAGCCAGTGATTGGCTACACACGATGTGGGTTCTCTGCAATGAACAGAGGTTGAAACAACAGGAAAGCAAACGGCAACAACTTGAAAATCGATGGATGGTTCAAGCCATTTTTCAAGCCAGAACACCAAGTATTTGCTGTTTCCAGCTTTTACAAATGTAAGGAGTTGATTCTTTTCTTTGCCATATAGGACAGCAAGCAGAGTCTGAAGTCTTTGGGTTTGGGACGGTTGATTAGACAACATAGACAAACTGAATATGTCAACTTTGGTTCAAGAGAATTATGATGGGCATTTTGTGACATAATATGGACTAAACCGTTATATAATAATCCACAGATTCACCGATTATAGTTAAACTGCTGCCTCGATTACAGCACTGATATTGCTGTGACATGATCTGCTTTCTTCTGTTGCCTGCGGGAGAGGTAGGATTAAAAACACTCAGTACCATCAATATGGAGGGCGTGTTGGCTTTGGCACGAAACTGGCTGTTGAAGATCTCCCTCCCGCCAATCCTCCCTGCTCATTTTTCTCTGTGTCTCTCTCATGTCATGTCATGTCAGGCTTTTTCACAAGCTTAACAGATATTAACAGCTCTAATGGGGCCCATGAGTCGTCCCTGAAGGCAAGGTGGATCGGGATAGGTGGAGACGTTCCATGGGATTAAGGAAGGTCAACAGAGACAAACCAAAGGGCTTCACTCTTTGATCACACGAAGCACGAAGACTATTGGTCCTAGGTAGCAATTTCCATCCACTTATAAACCTCTGAACTGGATAAGAGAGAGAGAAAGGGATCCTGGAATGTCCTGTGACTGATAATTGCTGTAGCTGAATTTGTTATGTTTAACGTACAAAGGTTTCAGTGACACGTACATCCATTTTTAGATAACTGCCTCATCTGTGTTGTGGTGTGATCGTCGTGCTCGGCAGTTGGAACACTAGCGTGGGTTCAGCGTTGGGTTGCGGCAGTAAATGTGCATATGCATGCTTTAGTGACTGTGTGAGTGGGTGTGTTAGCTCTGCGCTCTGGTTGTAAGAGAGAAAGTGTGGAGTGAGCAGAGTCGAAAATTGTTATATAACCACAGCTTATCAGTCCAGCACTGCCCTGCTGATAAGATGAGGGAAGCATGACCGGTTGAGCTTCCTTCCACGAACCTTTAGCACTAATTACATTTTTATACAAATCAGATTACAAGAAAGGGAGAATGGTGTATGTAAGTCGGCAGCTTATCATTCAAACAGTTTTATTTCAAGCAAAAACACCAAATGTTGTTTTTGTGTACAAATGTGATGCTGTACAGCCCTATTCGCACACGACCAGCATTACCTGGGAACCTCTCGTAATGTAATTGCAGATTAGTCTGAGACCCTAATCCCATACAAACCTGCTATGTCTGTCATTTGTAAAGTCAAAAAATTCTGCCACATATTTCCTCCCATATTTTGCCAAACAAAGAGTTACTGTGATAATATGTGTCTTGTTTTGTCAGACAACTGAACTAAGGCATTTAATCACAGCTCATAATCAACAACTGTGCTATGTATTATATGAGGATGGCTATATTGGCATTTAAGGGTGATGACACAGAACATTCGTGTCAACATATTCAAGTACAGCCACAAGGCATCTTTTACTAATAAATAACTAAAAAATAATAAGCATAATTGTATTTATGCTTGTAACACATGCAGAAAGTAGGCAAATTAAATCTCAGTTATTTGATGGTCTTTGCTTGTCTTCTGAAAATAGACGTCACACAGACATATTATATGCATGAAATAATGTCAGGAAATCCAAGTAAAATACAGACTTTGCTTATCCTGTGCTAATGAACCACACAAACACAATTGTTGGTTGGTACTTTCTATATTACAAGAGGTCTCCTGGTAAAACTAGGCCTGTGCAAAAAGGACTTGTTACAGTAAACAGAATGGTTGGTTTTGGACTGTTGGTTTAAAAAACAAAACAATGAGCCAAGAAAATGTTCACCAATTTAATGCTGCGCCAGAAATGGGATACTTAATATTTAAGCTTGATTACCAAATGAGGACTACAAGAACAGTTTCTAATGTCACTGTGGGGAATATGAATAAGGCACAATTATGTGTGATACATGTGTGTAGTGTTGTGGTGGTGCTGTAGACAGGTGACAGCTATAAAACCAAACATAAGATGCAGGTACAGTATCTACAGTAGGACTATGGTTACATCCTTGTGTTGACCCAATGTTGAGCTGTCCCTCAGCAAGAAGCTCTGTCCGAGCTGCTCCACTGTGGCGCTGCACAGTCGCCTGCAGGATACGAACTGGAGCCACGATAAATAATCCTATGCTTTTGAAAAAAGTCTTTAATAGTTTTAGTAATAGTAACTTTTTTGCTTTTTTGTTTTTTTTCAGAGAACAGCAAAATGAAACATTCAGTGAAAGGTTCAGGAACCATTGTGATGGAACCGCAAATGGACAGCAGTGTCACCCATCAGCCATCAGACAAGAAGAAACTCACAAAGGTGACGCACAAAAATCACATGCACATGATGCACACATTATGTCTGTCAAATGTTTGAATTTACAGCAGCGAGCAGAACATAATCCCCTATTCTGGATCTATTACAGCACTAACGCGGGAAGAAGCCGCCCGTTGTGGTGATTCACAGGTCCAGACCCAGAAGCCAACTGGACTCAGATTCACCTCCTCTCTCGCCATCAGATTCTCCAGGAGGCTGGGCCCTGACAACCCAGAGCCAAGAATCAAGAATAATTTAGACCCCCATCTACACAGGTAAACAAGGAATAGATATACCCTGTGACAAATGTTCATGAAATTGAGCACTGACCATGAATGCAGACTCAATAAATGATTTCCTCCTGCGTCACAGTTCTAGGCATAACATGACTTCACTCTTCAGTTAAGACATGGGTGTAGATAAATACTTCAAACATTCATCAGGGTCCTTAGGCCATTAAATATTTCAGACCAGGATGAGAAGCACCTGGTCCATGACAATGGTTTCTGTGATATATGCGTTCGAAAAGACAGCAGCAAGTTGATAGGCTAACAGTGATAGTGTGACGCTGTGCTATTAGATAGACATGTCTGGCTGATGTTAGCAGCTGAAATCAATTGACGGCCCCAAATAATGACAGGCCAGTAAGAGTGAGTATAAGTGAGAGAGGTGAATGAAATGGAGAGTATGAGACTTAAACTAAATACTATGCATGGGAAAAAGTAGTCCTTGTGTCTGAACTTTGACTAGAGCTTCATTTTACAAGATTTATTAGTTGCTTGTAATTAATTTTAAGAAGCTTTGCTATTCTTTCTTGAAAGATTGTATCTTGAAGGAGAATTGTTATTAATCGGAAATGTAAAAGTTCTCAACTAGGGGGTGGGGCAATATAAGATTTTTCTGCAGATCACGATAAAAAGAAATGGTCAGAAGTAGCACAAGCTCAAGTTTGTCGTAATGTAATTCCATTGTTTGGATAATCATAAATCAGAATTATTGTAAATATCCTCACGTCAGTGATTTGAAAAATCTGTCTAGTTTGACAACCTACTTATTGACTTTAATTTATATTCAAATGCTGGAGGCAAACTTGGCCTGTGTTGAAATGGATTCACAACAAAAGGAGGACCGGAAGATGAGGCACCCATCTGCTGAACCCACCCAATCATGGTTTGCCTAGAGTTTTCCGCCCCTGGTTGTTATCTTAAAACAGGTCTTAACCATTCCCTCATCTTTCCGAACAATGAGGTGTTTCATCATGATTTCGAAGTTGTATAAGCCAACATCCCAGGAGCGGTTTCTGTGGTCTGGAATAGGTACACTTCGCACTTATGGTCGTATCATTGTCAGAGTTGCTGAAATCACAAGTCATCTCGAAAATTTAGTCAAACAGTAACTGAACCACTGAACCCTGTCTGCACACTTTAGCCTGTGACACACTAACTAGAGCGGACAGCCCCTTGTATAAACAAGGAAGTGCAGATTATTTTGTAACCCCTAAGAGTAGGTTGGACATGATTGTCGTTTCATGAGTTGACGCTATGTTTGTATTGGTCTGCATTTGAACGTCACACTTCACGCCCTGATAGCCAGTATAGGAAGATTAAAAGTTCTTACCGCCCTTTCAGCAGCCCAGCTTTACAGTCTTTACCCAACTTATCACAAATAATTTACCTGCATGCTGTGTCTTTGCCTGACAGTACTCCCTGCAGTCAGCAGTACAAGAAAAAAAAATGAGTCCTATTAGGTTAGACGTGTTGCTTTTTTGGTTGTATATTTGCTTTAGAAATTGTGTATAATGGAAAAAGAAAGTATGTGCCAAATATTTTCATGAAGCAGAAGAAGAATACATGTGATGCCAAAGATTACATTGGGCTTGTGACCAGAGGTCAATGATATAACTGGCTTTATAGGCTCAAGGGAGAACACACCCGTTTTTTTCCTGCCAGCTAGCCACCTGCATTCTTTCATGCCATCCATGTCCTTATAAAGACATGTACTGAGTGCGTGTGATCATGTGTCGTCCAGGTGCCGCCATGCACCTGAAAATACCATGCAAGTGCTGTCATAATTTCATTAAAAGGTGTGACTTTAGTGCACCTGTGACAGTGGGAAAACTGTTAAGTAAAGAGAGAGAGAGAGGGAGGAGGAAAGGAATGCTGACCATCCTGTTGATCAGCATTGCTGTGGCAAAATGATCTCCATATGACCCGTCTGTGTTTAACAAAAACATTACAGTAGAGCACAGAAAACTGTAGCTGATCAAAATTAAGGGGATTTTTTTAAAAGTGGCAATGTTTTATTTTCACTGTCGTGTGCATACCGTTCTGAGCTAGTTGTTCCTAGTGCTTATGAAATTCTGTCAGTCACCTATCTCAGTATCAAACATTTCACAGTTCATTATTGTATGAGTTCAAACAAGTGTCTATTACATGTCTATTACATATGTATGTATATATATATATACGTCACTGTAAGTACATTTACTGTAAACACATAAAAGAGTGCAGCTTGCATGACAAACTCAAGTCACCTAGATTATTAAATGTTGTGTCATGTTTCTTCCATACTACATTTATTTTTGATGTGCATATCACATCCAGCAATAATGGTAATAAAGTCATATTTATTCATCTATTTACTTCTTTAAAGGAAATCCAACTGCTGCCCAGTATGTGAGAAAATATGTGATATATTGATCAGTGTTGCTCTCATAGCTCATATTTAAGGGATACCTAATGTTTTGTGCAAACTGTACATTATGTACAAGATACATTCGCCGTAGGTGACAAGTCTAATCGCAGACAGTATTCCTAATGGGTTTCATGACTTCTGTCTCCTGTTTTACCAGTTTAACTGACACACAGAGGACTGAGACTGAGATCAGCAGCTGTCAGGTAAGAATTAGCCACAATCTTGATCATTACTAATGAGTGAATGTTGTCAAGTGACAAGTTAATAGCCTGTGATATTCTTTGAAAACCACCTGCAGCAGCTTTCTGTGAAATCATCACAACATAATAAGTGACATTGTGTACTCTTGAAAACATGAGTCTGGTTATCATTTTAAGCGTTAGAAAAGACAGGGTGTGTGTGCTTTTGTGTGTGTGTCCTTGGAAATCTTTTATGTCTTTCAAAATAACCTGTTTGTCAGGGCCTGAATCTCTTAAATAGCTACACCATGGGAACAGACACTTCAGCAAAGCTCTGGTGTCTTCAAGCACACAATTTGAATATGAGATAGGCCACTGTTGCATGCAGTAAATTGCAGAAAGCATTTTACTTTAGTGTGCCACTAATTTGCATTCATATGTTCAGATAAGGTCAAGTTGACATATGAAAAGAGTCAGGCTTTAATGATACAGCTAGACATATCTAATAAGTGGTAATCGTAAAGTAATATAATGTGGAATGTGGTGTGCTCATGTGAATTGTTTGCGCAAAAATAATTTAATACAATTTATTCATAATGAAGATTCTAGTTTGGTAAAACAAAAAAAAAAGTTGACATCTGGTCAATTGCAATAATTCCTCTTCTCTTTACAGGTTAATGGACAAAGATCACCAACAGACGTCTCTATAAAGGTAGTCGGTGACTCTACATCATATGAAAGGATCCCAGCCAAGAAGAGACAAGAGTTTATCACAGTTGGGGAAGTTGGACCATACGAGTGCGATGGCTTGCGCACACTTGATTGTGGGTCACAACCAAGGACTTGCACTAGATCAGTTGAGTTCGAGGAAGATATAAAAGAACATACAAAGCTTGAGAAACGAACTGATCCTGTGGGATTATCTAACTCGACTAGAGCCATGCTGTCTTCCACTGTGGTAACAGTTCTTGCCCCACACTTGAGTGGCCGACTAAGACGGACCAAAAGGTTTGACGGAACTAGCAGTTTAGAAGCCCAGGGGAATTTACAAGATGTGACCAACACTATGGAAAACCGTACACAGGAACGCTTTCAGGGGACTATGGACAGGCTATTGACAGAAAGATCGCCAGCCCATTCAAGGTTGCCTTTTCCAGGTACCAGGAGCAATACAGTGGGCTGGTCAACTAATAGTGGTCCTGCAAGTTTGGACTATGAATCCAAGAGGAGAATGATTCAGACTGTCTCTTTGGATGTAAACTCTGGAAGGATGGGCAGTAGGAATAGAGATACAGGTGCTTTGAACCCTGTAGCCGCAAATGAACCGCCTGTGTCTCCCTTCTCCCCTGGCTCAAATGAACAAAGGAGGAATCCGCAAACAGGTCATCAAGGTGAACTGTCATCTTTGAACTCAAAACCAACAACCAGCAGTCTACTACTGTCTTTGAGAAGAGTTAACTCCAATGGCAAGAACTCTAATGCACCCCCCACTGATCGAGATGGAAAAGTATTCACAACATACCTCTCTGAAAGCGTTAACAACAATAATGTACAGGATAGGTCAAAGTCCCTCCTCTCCCCATCGTCTTATTCTTATAAGACAACTGAAACTGGGTCCACCCTCTCCCCATCATCTTCCAGTCGAAGAGGAAGGACCACATTTGACTCACAGTTCTTTCCAGCATCACCTACAAACAAAGATGCACAAGATGCACCATTTACCCACCAACCTCAAACAACATATAGGACCCAGACTGGTCTTTCATGTTCCAAACAGGCATTTCTAAGGGGGGGACCATCCGAGATGCAACAAAGTTGCAGGGGCTCAGACATAAGTAAAGATTTATTCGCAGAGAGCTCAGTCTCCTCAAACAGACATACCACACATGACCTCTCTGCCCTCCAAAAAACACACTCCCTCCCTAGAAGGACCACCTTGACATCCACTTCCTGGTGGAAACAAGTTACCCATGACTCTGGTTCCCCCCTAAAGCCAAATGAAGCAACTTACATCAAAGACAAGCCAAACACACCCATTGTTTCACCCTGTAATGATAAATATGACTTGGCTTCTCCAAGTCCACTTGACAACAAAATATTTAGTAGTTCAATCCCCAATAACAGAGACAACAACAACACAACAGAGTCAGTTTACAAAGGTAACATGAACCTTTGTACGAAGACACAGGGTGGAACTCACAACCTCAAACAAAGAAACGCTGAGGATTCACGTGACCGTGAATCAGACAGGCTTGTCAAACAGCATCATGGCTCCAATTTAAATATCAGGGAACCACAAAAGCCTCACAGTTTGCCTGATGTTTGGTCCGATCTTAAAATTAGCAGAGCTACAGCACAAACAATACTGAGTCACACAGAAGATCTCACCAAGCATGACGCAAGTAATAGTGCATTAACAGCGAATGTAACTGATTTACCACCTACTTTGCTAAATCCCAAAAGCCCAGAAACACCCACTGAGAGCAGCAGCAAATATAAAAACAGTCATTGTACATCCAATACCAACACCACCCCCGCATCTCCTCACACCAGGAGCCCTCAAAGGTTTACCAAACCATCTCTTTCTCTTACTACCACCACTCTCACTAGTCAAGCTCTTTCCTCTAAAACTGCCTCTGGTCTCCCCCTAACTGGAAACACTAAAACTAGTTCCTCCTTTTACTCCAATCCAGTTGCTTCACAGAGCAATATTCATGCTTCGTCATATGCCGGCTCTTCTTCCCAAACACCCAAATTCACCAAATCAGGTAATGTCACACCTCTTGGCTTTGAAAGATCCTATGCTTCAGTTCCAAAGCCTTTTCACCCTAAAACGATGTCCAGCCTGATTCCCACAGTCAATACTATGTCTAAAACAAACTACAGTCAAGTACAGTCTACTGCTTCCACCATCTATTCATCTACACCTGGCAGCCATCCTGCAGCCACAACTGTCCCCAGCCAATCCCTTCTTACTCCTCCTCTCACTCCTGCCCTTTCGTTTTCTCCCACCACGTCTCTCTTAACCCCCCCTTCCACTCCAATCATTACCAGCCCCAGCTACTCAGACAGGTCCAGCCCTAAGGAGGGGAGGACATTTTCAAGCGGCCAAGAAGGAGGCACAAAGAAACTGCGCCCCAATGGGGAGGCAAAGAGGGTGAGACGAGTGACATGGGAGGACTCGGTTGATCTGCAGCATTCTGAGCCCACCAAAGTTGAGATGGCAGAGCCATCTTATGTCCCAACAAGCTCCCCATCTCCTTCCAGGTCCTCACAAGGCATGAGAGCACCATCCATCTTTTCCTTTCTAAGATCAAACAGTCCAACCACAGGTACATCTTCTCTTGGCTCTACTACTCCTAAGACCTCCAGCATACAGGTTGTGAAAGGAGGGCAGTATCGATCCTTATCATCTGACTCTGCTGATTTAGTATCCAGAGAGCGTGAGAGATCTATGCAAAGACCTAGTGACACTATGATCTCTGACATTGGAGGAAGGGACACACCTAGACAGGAGAGGATGCCATCATTAGAGTCTGGCACAGTTCAGTGCCATGCCTCTGCTCCTCTCTCCCTCCCTCCAGACTTTTCAAGTGGTTATAAGCTTCGATATAGCTCCCCACCTTATTCCACTCTCATGTCCTCCAGGTCATCACAGGGAGAAACTAAGACAGTAACCCCCAGATCACCCCTTTTCCAACAGCCCTCACAGTTGAATTATACCCCACATCTTACCACACATACTGACTCAGTTGCAGCCAACACCTTACTTATGTCCAAACCCCCTCTGTCACCCATCAGTCTGCCAAGGCCCCTATCGTTGTCATCTCAAACCAAAACTGCCACCAGAGAAAGCTTAAAGTGTGGCGTTTCAGAAACTGATCAACTCAACAATAATCTGTGCAGCAACAGCCAAGACCGCCACAATGACCAGATATTATTTGTCAACAACAGAGTTAATATCAGCTCACAGTCTCTGCCAGGTGATCGGGCACACAGCTCCCCTACATTTGTAACTGAAACCCTGGTTTACAGGGTGAAATCTAAAGTAGATACAGCTGCAGCTGCCCCAAAGGACACCACACCTCTGCAACATGTTGCAAACGCACCGATTTCTATGGAGACAAATTTAAGTCAGCAGTCACACAGGGCGCAGGGTAAAGAAGTAGCAGGTAAACCACATAGTCCTTCAGATCAAGGATCCAGTGGAAGCAGCTCAACAGGGAGTCAGCCCCCTGATGATGAAAGCTCCAACAGAAGAATGAAGGAGAGTGTACTCGGTAAAAGCAGATTTTTTTCAATGGAGAGCAACAATGAACAAAGCCCGAAGAGAAGCCGATTTGTACTGAAGAAAAGTGTCAGCACACCAAACACCAATCTATCAAGATCAGAGTCAGACAGGGCCAATAAGACTAACAACAAAATGGACCAGGTCCTTAACAAACTGAGACAAACATTCAGCACTAGACGGTCTGATGATGACATGTCGTTCCCATGGAGGTGGAAGCGAGCCTCTCAAACACCTTCTGTAAGCGGATCGAGTGACATCAGCAATGTCAGCGATGCCACTGATGACAATTCCAAAACCCCAGAGAAGCGAGAGCAGGAGAAAGGGGTGATGCTGAAGGACAATGAAAAGGTAACTGATGTTACGAATAGATGGGCACAAAACAGATACACTCTCACGTCGCCCTCTGCTTCCGGGAGCACAATGACAGGAGATAAGTTTTACATTTGGTCAGAGAGATCAACCACAGAAACTGACCAAGATGAGCAACATACTTGTGCAGAACACAAGTCTGAAAGTAAAAACAAACCTCATTTGACAATCCACAGCCCAACAACCGACCAGTTTGACTTTTTCAAAGACAACAGGACAGATTATCAACCAGCAAACCAGTTCCTGTCTTGTAGAGACCCCAGTCCTGGAAGGAGCTCTAATCTCTCTTCTGCTTGTCCTACTCAGTTGGGGAAGTCTGCATCCAGCCCCAGGAGCCCCTTCTCACCCTTCTCCTCTCTTTCCCCTGTCTCATTTCCTTCACCTGATAATACAGATGACAGTGTCTTCTACAGCCCAAAGCTACAGCGTCGCAGAGAATCCTCCTCACCATGTGAGCCAGCAGAGGGGATCAGCCTAGGGGGTTCAAGAAGAAGCAGGGCATCCACTGGTCCTCCAAGTGCAAGTCTAGGACATGACAAAGAACGCTTGGCATCCTCCTACGCAGACTTAAAGTACGGTATTGAGCCTGGGAGGTCATTTTCAGTTAGTTCGGTGGCGTCAAGTCGACCATCAGGGCCTGGTCGCATCTCCACTGGATCCAGGTTCATGAGTGTGGGTGACCTCTCTCAATCTGGCTTGACTTATGGAGGCACAAGTAAGGATCTAGATCACTGGTCTGTTACTTCTGATTGGACAACACAGTATGATTGCCAGCCCAGTAAGGACGGTCGAATGTCGTATTTCCCCAGTGACCCTGGTAAAATGAGATCGAGATCTCTTCCTCGATCACTGACGAGGTGCTTGTCAAATTGGAGCTCCGGGGTCTCTGCTTCTCCGCCTGTAAATACCACAACCTCAAAGCCAGCGCGCCTTTGGAGCCCAAACATGAACATTTGTCACTTTGCATGGGATACAGAAGGCCCCCCGACCCCTCCTCCAACACCTCCTCTGTCACCAGCATCCAGGCGAATGTCCCAACCTCCCAGCCTGTCCTCCCCTACCTTCCCAAGCTCATCAGGAGCACAACAGCCAGCGGACAGCCAGTCCTCTAGAGGACGTTTGCCCTCCAGAGGTTATGTATCCAGCCTTAGCACTTTTGAGGAGTCTTCAGACAGTGGCTCAGACACAACAACAGATGATGAATATTACTTAGAAACAGCTGAAGGAGAGGAAAAAGAGACAGAATTGTGAAAGCGGAATCATTTCTTTAAATCCTCCTTGCTGTCAAGTCTCTGTGATCCTGGACTTCATTATCTACAAAGAGGAGAGGGACGTGAGAACTAAACATCCACAAGAAGACAGATGGGCTTACATGGAATGTAAAGTGACCTCTTCCTGGCTCTTGTTTTTTTGGGGTTTTTTATGTTTACTCTCTCATTGCCACAATGCGTACGTGAGGAAAATAAGGACATTTTGTTGCCTGCATGATTTGCTTTTCTAAAGTGGTGGTTGCTTTCCTGTCAAAGACACTAAATGAGCAAGCATGATATTATCAGCATAGGTTTAAAGATGTGTGTATGTACAGTGAAGTAAATATGATCTGCAATCTAAGGATATTAAATATTGTTTGAGACTTGTTTAACTTTTACAGTTAGAACAGTTGCATGGCACGATTGTGGAAATGTACATCTGTTTAGTTGTTTTAATGATTCAACTACTGTGTAAGGTGAGAATTTTGACATAAGGCTTATCTTTAGGTTTCCATTTCATCCTGCTTCTTAGTAAGTTGCTGAGCTTATGTGGATTAATGTGGTATCATATGATATTTCATCTGTTTTTCTTCTGTTGTTTGAAGATTGAAATTAATCATGGTAAATGTTTTAAGTATAAAGCAGATCCAATTTATTTTCTTTGACACATATTTTTAAACGGGCAGAGTGTAAAAAGTTTTGTTGAAGAGGTTTTTTAAATTCTGCGATTAAATGAAATCACACTGTATGTCAGGAAATAACATTTTATCAGATATTATAAAAGCACTTTATACAGTGCTTGCCCTTATTTGCACACTGACAAATTTCAAAGTCTTAATATATGTTTTATAAATAAATGTAATATTTCCAACAAGAAGTCCTGTTATTGGATTTATGTTTGTGTTAAATTTGTGTTTTTACTTTACGTGTTGGAGACATTCTTCCTGCTGCTTGATGACCAGCTTTAACCAGCTTGAGTTCTCACCTTTTTCCCATCCCGCATGCCAAAAAAAAGTGAAAAGCTACACGGTGTATTGGCATGACAAACAGATGATTCAGTGCCCAGGGCTACATTCAATTCTGCAGGGGATGCCATTAATCACAATACTGTGCTGGGTGCCATCTACTGGTGTCCGCCATGGGTGGGGCAGATTTGACAGTTTCACATTGTTCAAATGGGTGTTGCCTTTGTTCTTGGCTGTGGCAGCGCATAAACTGTTAGGGTGATGGCTAGATAAAACGTGCATTAGCCTGGGTGGATTGAGTTGTTACGTTATTGCATGTGTGTACTTTGTGTCATTACTTTCTCTTCTCGGTATGTTTTTCACCGGAGAGACAGTCACACTGACACAATACAATCTGCTTCGTATTATTAGCCATGGCATCATCAGGGAAAGGCATGGCTGCTTCACATCATGTGTCACAGCCTTCAGAGCAGTGATTTTGGATCCGTTTTTCCATCTTATGTCATCATAACAACAGCACAGCTCTGGTGACATGGCAACGGTGCAACTCCTCTCCAGCCAATAGCCTCATCCAGAGCCCTAGTTTCTTCTGGTAAAGACTTGGAAAAGGCACAAAGCTGAGTCTGTGGGGGGCTGATAAAGGAGAATGACAGGGTGTAGCTTGTATTTTGTGCTGGACTGGACCACAGGCAGGAATATTTAAGGCTTACCATAGGCTATTTGTTTGGTCTTTAGGAATGTACTTGGATTGTATAAGCCAACAGAAACAGATTTTTCTTGTGTATAAGTTACTTGAGTTAAATAAATTTACATTCAATAATTATTTCTTTCACTTTCAGATTCTTTAAAACTGGGTTTTTTTAAGTCACTCAGCATCACATTATATAAAGTCTGTTAAGCAGCAGGCCCTGCAGTGTAAAGGTTAAACGTGCACACGACCGCAGTATCAGCTTTCAGCCAACAATGAACTGCCTCGTGGGAAGTTGCAGCTGTTCGCATGGTCATACCAGAGGATTGTTTTGTGTGTGTGTGTGTGTGTGTGTGTGTGTGTGTGTGTGTGTGTGTGTGTGTGTGTGTGTGTGTGTGTGTGTGTGTGTGTGTGTGTGTGTACATGAATATTGGGCTGTGCAGAGAGTTTAGCAGGTGCAGTTGTCCAATATCAACAAAAGACATTACCAAACCAGACGAACTGCTTTGAACACCAATATAAAGGAGTCCAACCATGTTTTTCCTTGTCTTCAGTGTGTTACATAGATTCATGTACATGTAAAAGGTCAGAAAAAGTTAAAAAGCCAAAAGTTTGTGCCAATGGGAGCTATTCTCCCCCACAGAAAACAAAGTCCCTGAAATGCCTCGTCAGTAGTCCTGCCTTTAATTCCATGACTGGTTGACATCACACTCCGTCACCATGTCACACATTTCCATAATTTATGCCTATATCCACAGTAGAAGTGGCTGTTTATTTCTTCATTAACCACAACACTGGACCGACCCCCCAAAAATACAATAAGACAAAATGACTTTTTCTGTTTTTATGGAGAAAGAAATTCTCACGAATGGAGCTCTTTGACCATCTAGTGGCGACTGAGTGTAATACACTTCAACTGCTTCATGATGTTGACTTGACTACACTCCAGTGTCTGCCGCCCTCCCTTTAAATATTTGAACATATTTTCTTATAATGAATAAAAGAAACATGTACAGTAAAGGGCTATGTCTCATTTTGTTTCCAGGTTTGCAACATGAGTAACAATTTCAACGGAAAAACTCCCCACCTGGAATCACTTAAAGACCACTCGAGTCATGAGGTTGGTGGTCTCAACCACCAGCAGGTGCTTTGAGTTTACTCGAGATTTGTTCCGGCTCATTCCCAGCTGTACCGCCCGCTGCTCAAGCTACCAGCCCGGCAGTGCAGGCCATTGTCTTATTAGTACAGGGAGTAGTGGTTTGAACTCCTCCACTCTTGTCATGTCACGTCGAAACACGAAAAGCAACTCTGTTTTCATTTTGCGGTTTGGATTCTGTCGTTGGGAGTTGCCGCGTTAGTTTTCGTTATTATTGTCTCACCAGGCAGGCCACTACTTTTTTCTTTTTTCCTTCTCTCGAGGTGACTCACTTTCTAAGTCATTTCTTTTCACCTTTTTCAAATACAGTAAAAAAAAGACAACAAAGTGGTGCTTTGAAGCTGTATTTATTCTGTTATCCGCTCATGTTGCATGGAGAATAAAGAAACTAAAACACTACCACAACTAAACCATGTCCTCGAAGATCCTGTAAAAGGCTTCACTCTTCCTCATGACCTTTCTGTAAAACGAAAACAATGCAATCAGAACTTTGTGTGCCTGACAAATTATTAGGGTTACTCACTGTGCACGGCATCATTCTGAGTGTTTACTGACCTTAGAACCAGCGTCACGGCTCTTTGCTCTCAGCTTGTTGACCTGACTCTCTGCGATGTCGGCCCTCTCCTCAGCTTCCTCCAGCTCGTGCTGTAACTTGCGCAGCTTGCCCAGATTTGTATTGGACTGTTCCTCCTAAAAAAAAAAACATCATCAAAGAATTTGGAAAGAGCTGCTGCAGCACAGTTACTGATAAAAAGGCAAATGGAAAATATTCTATTAAATGAAGGTGCAGAGTTTTGGCTTACAGCCTCCTCTGCTGTACGCTTGTAGGATTTGACTTTCAGTTGCAGCTTGTCCACCAGGTCCTGCAGACGGCTCAGATTCTTTCTGTCCTCCTCCGTCTGTTAAATTAGGAAAAACATTGCTTATTAAGGCAGAACTTTTTTATCGTTTGGCGGATGTTTATGACCGAGTCTGTAGATGATACCTGGTAGGTGAGCTCTTTGATGCGCCTCTCATACTTGCGCACACCTTTCACTGCGTCACTGCTTCTCTTTTGCTCCAGATCCACCTCATTCTCCAACTCTCTCACCTTGAAAAGAAACGGTTATGGACACAGCTTCTGTTAATGCCATAGATTGCCATAGAAACCTGTATTGTGCAATATACTGCAGACACAACAGAGTGGAAGTTAGAAATTCTCACCCTGGCCTCCAGCTTCTGGATCTGCTTCTTGCCACCTTTCATGGCTATTTGCTCAGCTTCATCCAGACGGTGCTGCAGGTCTTTGATGGTCTGTTCCATGTTTTTCTTCATGCGCTCCAGGTGAGCGCTGGTGTCCTGCTCCTTCTTCAGCTCCTCTGCCATCATGGCAGCATCAGTAATGGCCTTCTTCGCTTTCTCCTCGGCGTTTCTGCACTCCTGCACCGCCTCCTCCACCTCATTCTGAAGCTGAGCTGTGTCGCTTTCAAGCTTCTTCTTCTGGTTCAGCAGGCTGGTGTTCTGCGCAGAATTGTTTCACAGTGAACACATAAATAACTTGGACGTATTTGCATGTTGTCATACTGTACTAATGTACAGTGATTACAGATCTAGACATACCTGAGAGTGAAGCAGCTGAACTCTCTCACTGACATCCAGCAGTTCCTGCTCCGCCAGTTTACGACCTCTCTCGGTCTGCTCCACCACAGACCTCAGCTCGTCGAGTTCAGCCTGCAGCAGGTTGTTACGTCTCTCCACAATGGCAATGTTCTCCTTCAGATCATCATTGGCACGGAGAGTATCATCCAGCTGCAGCTGAGCATCCTGTCGAGGAAGATAATAAGGTTCTGTCCATGAGAAAGTGAACAAAGACAATAATCCACAAACATATTCCCAGCATTGGTAGACTTAAAAACTCACCTTCAGATGAGCATGGACTCCCTTGAGCTGCTTCTGAGCCTCTGCTGCCTGCCTGTTGGCCTGGCTCAGCTGGATCTCCATCTCATTGAGATCTCCCTCCATCTTCTTCTTCACTCTGTAAGCCTCATTTCTGCTGCGAGTCTCGGCCTCCAGGGAGCTCTGCAGAGTGTCTGTCACCCTCTGATGATTACGCTTGGCCTGCTCCATCTCCTCGTCCTTCTCAGCCAGCTTCCTCTCGATCTCAGCCTTCACCTGGTTGAACTCGAGCTGAACTCGGAGGATCTTACCCTCTTCATGCTCCAGAGAGCCCTGTTTAAAAAAAAAAAGCAAAAGAGATCCGTGTATATCTTTCATGGTATCAGAAAGGTTAATTCCAGCATAATGATCAATGAAACAACGGCACGCTCAATAGACAACATTCGATTTTTGGTCACCTCAGCTTCCTCCAGAGCAGATTGTATCTCAGCCTTCTCCTGCTCCAGCTGTTTACGGATCTTCTCCAGCTCATGGATGCTCTTTCCTCCCTCACCAAGTTGCTCAGTCAGGTCAGAAATTTCCTCTGTTTGGTCACATGAATTTGATTTATGTTTTCCCAACCTCACGATTGTATTCAGTATATATTAAAAGATACATTAGGTGTTGTAATATCTTCCTACCTTGGAGATTCTTATTTTCTCGTTTCATGGTCTCCAGATGTTCCAGAGATTCTTCATAGGAGTTCTTCAGTTTGAAGAGCTCAGTGCTGAGGGAACGAGCCTCTTTCTGGGCACCTTCCAGCTCAGTCTGGGACTCCTCATACTTCTGCTTCCACTCAGCAAGGATCTGGTTTAATAACATATTCAGTAGTATATCATTAGATTACATTAGATCGGGTTATTAATTCATCAATTCACCTCAAGTGCTGTTTTTTCTCTCATTACCTTGTCAAAGTTTCTTTGTTTCTTGTCCAGAGCTGCAGCAGCAGCATTCGATCTCTCCACATCCACCATGAGATCTTCAATCTCACCCTGAAGCCTGTGTTTGGTTTTCTCCAGGGAGGAACATTTAGCGTTAGCCGCTTCAACAGCTTCTTCTGCATCCTGTAAGCGCTGAGCGAGCTTTTTCCTAGTAGCAAAAATGAAAGTATCAAAGTTACCTCACAGATAAAATGGGCATATCGTGGTAACATTAACAAACTGTCTACTAGTGATGGTTCCTGTTTTCAGTGTTGATATAACTTGTCTAAATGCCAGAAAAATTAGAGGCAGGCCCTCTCTAGTATAATTTATTGAATCCTTACTTTGCTTCCTCCAGCTCTTCTGTCCTTTGGATGGCGTCAGTTTCATACTTGGTTCTCCACTGAGCCACCTCAGAGTTGGCCTTGGACATGCTGCGTTGGAGCTCAGCTTTGGCCTCTTGTTCCTCCTCATACTGCTCCCTCAACAAATCACAGTCATGGCGTGCAGACTGCACTGCATGGGCAAGTGCATTCTTGGCCTGGAAGGAGAAAGCATAAGCTTTGATAAAGTAATATTTAAAGGAAGTATTCATCTGGAAACTTCATTCATTGTAATTTGAGGTACCTTGACTTCCTCCTCTAATTGTCTCTTGAGGTCTTCAATCTGCTGAATGTAGGACTGTTTCCCTCTGGTCAGCTGAGAGACCAGGGAGTCCTTCTCCTCCAGCTGCCTGGAAAACTCACCTTTTAAAAAATAAAAATGTGTAAGGCCCCATATCAAGCTTAAATTGGTGTTATATATCAGTTTGTACCTTGTGTTATTAGATTTTATATGTTATTTGTATTTTATATATTTATGCCTTTCTTCGACTCCATGGATTAATCCTCAGGAGCGTGATGCTAAAAGTCACGTATTCAGTATCAGTAGCAGTATGAAACACTCACTAAAATGTGAGTATACGATAATCTGCTTACCATTTTCAGTTTGAAGCTTTGCTTTCTGCATGGTGAAGTCATTGATGGTGCGCTGGCCCTCCTCGGATTTCGCCTTGTATTCAGTCATTTGATCCTCCAGTGTGCGGCACATTTTCTCCAGGTTGCTCTGAGTTAAATTACATTTTCACATTAGTTAGTTTGCCATTAGTCATAGAATTTATATGACCAAAGCAGAATTTTCTTTATGTTATCATTTATTAAATAGCATAATATTTTAGGACATACATTTACTAGCCCTCCATTTGGAGAATTAGAGCAACATTATGTAGGAATTGGTATTTTGAGTGCATTTGGCATATATATGGCAGTTACATGCAAATACAAGCAGTTGGGGTGCAGAGCAAGACTGACAGACACCATTCTCCCTGTAACAAGACTGTGTACCATCAAATTATTTTCAAGCTGTTACTTAAAAGGTAAAATAGCTACATAATGTTGCTTAACATGTACTAAGAAGATTAATACCATGTGTATGTCTCTGTGTTGTTGTCTGTATTTTTGCGTTTTCAATGTGTTACATATTCAACAGATATGTAAAAATAATAGTTTGTGGTTTTACAGCAAGTTATGTGCTGTTCTATTTCTTGGCAGAAAGCAGCAGGCCGGTGACTTCCTGGATTCTTGTCATCTCTGTTGCTAGAAGCTAATGCTAGCAACCACTTACCTAAATTGAGCACAAATACAGGAAACAGGAAAACAGCCAGCCTGGCTCAAAATACTTACATATGCATTCAATGAAGACTGGTTTTGTTATTCTTACTTTAAGTTTGGCGATCTGCTCCATGTTGGAGACCACATCATCCAGCTCCAGTCTGAGCTCACTCTTCTCTTTCTCCAGCTTCTGTTTCACTCTTTGTAGGTTGTCAATCTGCTCTCCCAAGTCAGCCACGCTATCTGCGTTCTTCTTTCTCAGGGTAGCCGCGGTGGCTTCATGCTGCAGAGTGGCCTCTTCAAGGTCTCTACGCATCTTCTGAAACTCAGCCTCCCTCTTCTTGTTCATCTCGATCTGGGCAGCAGTGGCTCCTCCGGCCTCCTCCAGCCTCTCGCTGATCTCCTCCAGCTCTCTGGCCAAGTCGGCCCTCTGCTTCTCCACCTTGGCTCGGGCAGCTCGCTCTGCTTCGAGCTCTTCCTCCAGCTCTTCAATACGAGCCTTGATGACATTTATTAGATGATCATACATTGTGAGGAGGAATTCCCATTATGAAAAGGTGATAACACAACAAATGAAGCCTGTGAACCATTTACCTGTAACTCCTTCAGTTTCTTCTGGAGTTGAGAACTTATGGCTTGTTCATCCTCAATCTTACTCAGCTGCTGGCTGATTTCAAAGTCTTTCCTACAAGAAATGGCGAAATGGTTTGAATTAATAATCAGCTTTTTGTAGCATAACGGGCTATTGTGTTTGTTTGAAAATAACATCTTTACTTTTTGAGTTTTTCCTCCAGCTGCTGCTTGTCATTCTCCAAGTCCATCAAACTTTCTTGGGTCAACTTTAAGTCCCCCTCCAGTTTTCTCTTGGCTCTTTCCAGATCCATCCTTACTTTCTTCTCTTGCTCCAGTGATCCTTCGAGCTAATAGACAAAACATCGCAACATTTGCTCTCTGAGTGTGTGTGTGTGTGTGTGTGTGTGTGTGTGTGTGTTTGTGTGACGGTGAGATTCAGACTTAAATACCGTACTCACATCATCAACTTGCTGCTCCAGCTTGACTTTTGCCTTGGTCAGAGTGTTGACTTTGTCCTCCTCACTCTGCAGGTCGTCCAGTGTTTGCTGATGAGCCTCCTGAAGAGCTTTCTTCTCTTTGGTCAGCTTAGCAATGATTTCATCCAAAGCTGCCATCTCTTCAGTCAGGTTTTTAACCTTAGCAAGCAGATCATAGCTGGTGTGAAGTCAGGTATTTAGAAGCATTCTTCATGAATACATGTGACAGGTTTGAACTTGCAATAACTGTTTTTTGGCAACCTGTTAAACTCTGTTTTGCCAGAGAGTGGCAAACTGCCTTTATGCTAAAAATGCTACAATATTTGCAATATATATATAATATATATATATATATATATAATGTTTGTTGTACTAATAACAATCTCTCTAACCCTTGAACATTAGTATCATAGGTGCATTCATTACCTTGTTTTCTGTGGCATGCTTTTCCTTTTCCACTTTAGCCAGAGTCAGCTCCAGATCATCAATGTCCTTCTTGAGCTCTGAACATTCGTCCTCCAGCTTCCTCTTCTTGGCAGTCAGCTCTGCATTCATCTCCTCTTCATCTTCCAACCTTTCTGTCAGCTCTTTGGATTTGGCCTCAAGCTGGATCTTACTCTTGATCAGACCCTCACAGCGCTCCTCAGCATCTGTGAGATTGTCTTGTTCCTGCAGACAGAACATTGTGTTATTTATCACATTTTTACAAGTATGCATTTGTCTGTTTGACGTAGAACAAATGACAGATCTTACAGATTGGACTTGAAGCTGCAGGTCGTTCTTCTCTTGGAGAAGACTGACCATCTTTTCCTCCAGCTCTTTCTTGCGTGCTTCAGATTTAGCATAAGCCTCTTTCAGCCTTGTGAACTCCTCCTTCATGTTTGCCATCTCCTTCTCAGTCTCAGCAGATTTCAGCAGAGGTTTGATCTTGAAGTACATCTTCATCCAGGGCCAATTCTTGACACCCATGAAGGCACGGATGTTCCACTGGATCACCAGTAAGGAATCCCTGAAGATAAAATCAGTGAGCTTGAATCGTTTTTTCTGTACCTTTTTTTTTTTTACATCAAATGTTAAAAGTTATGCTCTAACCTGCGCTCAACAATTTTCTGGAACTCAATCCTGGCGAGTAGTCCTCTGGATCTTGCTTGGATACCAGTAATGATGAGAGCGAGACGATCGTCTCTCATCTCCTCAAGAACACCAAGCAGACCGGCTTTGAAGAACACCTGAAATTGACATAAAGTTCTTCTTAACCTCACCTCAGGGCAGTTTTTAATTTCAAAATTGAACCCTTCTTATTTGCAGAAACAGAACCAACCTTTGTGTGACCTAGTCTATACTGCTCATGGTCAATATCCAGAGAGCCCAACAGTTTTTCTGCTGCTTTCTTGTTGTCAATGAACTGTCCCTCTGGGATAGCATTAGGGTTCAGGATGCGATATCTGAAATGATACAACAATAAAAATGACTTTGGCTTTAAACCTGAAAAACATATCATGGGCCAAGTCACTTTGGATCCTACGACATCCTCTCCAGCCCGTTCAGCCCTTTATATTGGCATCTGGCAGACACAACAGCATAACCTGGTAAATGGGAAATTTGGAGGATCTCATGAGTTGCTGTGCAAAGGTCCTAGGTGCTGGTGGTGAGGACAATAGCAGATGCTACCTGCACAGGGATTACCAGCAATAACTTCATCCAACAAGAAAGGAAGCTTTGTTAAAGAAAGGAAGAACCTTCTTGGAAGGCAGCTGTAGTTTCCAAATACCATCTCAAAGACTGCTCTGAGGCGAGACATGGTCCTTACTCCTAAAACAGCACAGAAGGTTGTCCAGCTGGAATTGACAGTCTTCTGGGAAGACTGGATAGCAGACTGAGGAAGCTTTGGTTGTTGGCCAGGGAGCTAGAAATACCTGAATAGAAACTGGCAGAAGATGCCTTTGCAGCCAACTTGCCAAATTGGCACACATTTGGGACGCCATCCTTGGCTGTAAACATCACTGATAATACATATTTTTTCATCATTTGGGCAGTGGAGAAGCACCGCTTTCTATGGTTCATAAGAGGTCAGTGATGGACCACATACATAACTTGGACACAAGCTGGGGCCAGACAAGATTGATCACTGATCACTGTATTCAAGCACATTGAATGATTTGTGAATGAGCAGTACAAAAACATTGCTTGACTTGCCTTTGTTTGAAGTCTCCATACTGGATCCTGTTAGGGAATCCCTTCCTGCAGATCCTGATGCCCTCCAGCACACCGTTACAGCGCAGCTGGTGCATGACCAGAGGATTCTCCATCGCCCCAGGAGTCTTGGTCTCATTGGGGATGATGCAGCGTACAAAGTGAGGGTGAGTTGACCTGAGGTTGGTCATCAGCTTGTTCAAGTTCTCCTGTAAATCAAGACTATAAATATCACCAGGTTCCATACACCAAACTTACAACTTATAATCAACTTAAGACACATTTTACCCTGTGCAGTGCAGACACAGTCTGGAAGGAAGAACCTTTCTTCTTTCCTCCCTTTCCTCCCTTGCCACCTGAATCAGCTGTGTGGAAAACATACATATATAAGTGTAATTGTTTTTTTCCTGTTTCCTGTTATCCGGCATAATTTACTGATGAATAATCAGTATGGTCAAAGACCCCTTACTGGAATCTGCACCAGCATATCCAGCAAACAGGGTAGCCAGTAACTTGAGGTTGGACTTCTGATACAGTCCAACTACTGTCTCATTCAGTGGGTCCTTGTTCTTCACAAGCCAGTTACCAATGTTGTAGTCAACAGTACCAGCATAGTGAACCAGGGAGAAATGAGCCTCTGGTCTCCCCTTAATAACCCTGGGCTTCTGGAAGTTGGGGCTTTTACCCAGATGGTTGTCATACAGTTTGGCTTTAAATGTTGCATCGCTGGCCTTTGGGAACATGCACTCCTCTTCAAGGATGGACATGATGCCCATGGGCTGAAGGAAGGAATTGACTAGAATTAATTACTGGTAAACATGCCAGTTTGTCACTGTAATTCTGAAATCTCATTAACTCAGCACTAACCTTCTCAATGAGTTCAATGCAGGCTGCCAAGTCCATGCCAAAATCAATGAACTCCCACACAATGCCCTCTTTCTTGTACTCTTCTTGTTCCAGCACAAACATGTGGTGGTTGAAGAACTGCTGCAGCTTCTCATTGGTGTAGTTGATGCACAGTTGCTCAAAGGTGTTAAACTAGGAAGGTCATTCAATGGGAGAAGTCAGTTAAAGGCCTGATTTCTACCCCAACCCCACATTTTCAAGTGCCTCCTTGCTGCTTAGAACTGTTACAAGAGGTAACGGTTGAAACGGACAACCCTTCAAGACCCTTTGTCATCCAGCACACCATCTTCAGCTGTGGTGACTTGTCATGCATTATTATGGTAATTCTGGTTTGATCAAAATGCTAATTGCCATTCATCTGGTGCAGATAGTAAAGCATGGATGCTTGCAATTCATTAAAAAACTTCACTCTATCAATCAAGCCAGTTAATCAAATCAAAAATAACTCTGTCTCATTACCTGGCCAACCCCTATTCCTCCACTGCCAGACTATACTGATATTTGAGGAGCATTACCGAGTTCAGCAATTTAGCAACTAGACTTCAGTCAAGGTTCAAAGGTTGGGAGTGCCACTTTGAAATATGACATGACATGAGCAAACTAGTAGCATTTGTTTTATGCCCACCCCTCTATCCAAGCAAGAACCGGGACACCCTATGCCAAAACGTAAATGTTGAACAAAGTGATAGAGGCAAGGGTGTATATCATATATGTTATAGTCACATGTCCATAAAATCTTTCATACTCACATCAAAGATCTCAAATCCAGCAATGTCCAGCACACCGATGAAGTACTGGCGGGGTTGCTTGGTGGCCAGAGATTGGTTGATTCTCACCACCATCCACAAGAACATTTTCTCATACACTGACTTAGACAGTGCACTAATAGAGTAGTAGACCTAGAACATTGCAGAAAATCAACGATATTAGATATTAACTGACATATTTATTTAAACCCCCAATGGATTTCAGTGCACTGCCTCCATTTTCAACTTACCTGCTGCACATTCTGACCTTTGGTGACCCACTCGTTGCCCACTTTCACTCTCGGGTGACACAGGCCCTTGATGAGGTCAGCAGAGTTCAAGCCCATCAGATATGCAACTTTGTCTGTATCTGTACATGGATTTTGAATCGGGGAAGCATTTATAAAGTTATTTCTGTCTAAAAGTTTCAGATTCAGGTTGCAGTTACACTCTTGTTTACATCTGTTATTTACTATTATCATGATAATGGTTTACCCTCGGTGCCATCAGGCTCTGCTTGCTCTTCCCTCTGCTTCTGTTTGAACTTCATGTTTCCATGATGCATAATGGCACCAGTCAGCTTGTAAATGCCGTTCTTCTCCTCTTGGGTGAAGCCCAGGACATCAAAAGCATCCTTAAACATTGAAATTAAATTTGAGTTAGTTGTGAAGTATGTGCATTTGTTTTAAAGTTGCGATATGAAAAAAATGGCTACTTGTCTTATTTGTATGCCAAACTACTAAAAAAAATACACCTCAGTGTGTTTGGACTGATGGCAGACGGGACTCTACAGTGACTCACTATCACAACTCGTGGTACAAGGTGGTATTACAAGACAGGACAGATTGGACAGCAATGGAGAAAACTGGCTAGTACGCTAACTCCAACAAATGTCTCTGGAATACAATACTACATAGATGTCTGTGACATCAAGATGGTTATTTCTTCAGATTCCGTTGATAACTTTATTTATTCATTAACTCAAATATTGCTTCTTCAACAAGCTGCCTGTTTCACTTACATCAGTAGCCATCAGCTCTTCTGAATCATTGATGGAAGCTACAGTTGTCTCTCCTTGGGAGATGAAGGCGTAGTCAAAGGGGTTGTTGGTGATGAGCAGCATTTCTGTTAAAGAAAGACAAATTTCAGTCTGTTTGCACAGGACATGTCTTAAGGCTGAAATATATTCCATGTTTCATCCAGTGCTCACCCAGCAGCTCCGGTTTCTGTTGGGACAGAATCTGGTAGAAGATGTGGTAGTCTCTCTCAGCCTTGAGCTGATAGGTGACACGGGATTTCTCCAGCAGATCTGACCAAATACAACATTGGTGTTAAAGTTTATTTCTGACCTGTGATAACTATTTTCCTACCTTAAATAAATCATATATTGTGAACTTACAAGTTTCAATATCAGCTGAAGACAGTTTCCCACTAACTCCAAAATGGATTCGAATGAATTTACCCTGTGATGAGAAAACGTTGTTTGTACAGTCCATGTAACACAGTCACATCTGCACGTGTACTCCCTGGAACCAAACTTACAAATCTGGAGGAGTTGTCATTTCTAATGGTCTTGGCGTTTCCAAAGGCCTCCAGGGCAGGATTGGCCTGGATGATTTGATCCTCCAGGGTGCCCTGCAGGTTTAACAGGTGCCAAAATGTATGTCACAGAAGTACATTTATTATATATAATAATCCACTTATATCAGAAAATTAGTGAAACCAACCTTTTTCTCTTGAGCAGCATCCTTCTTGCCAGAAACAGCTGCGATGCTGGCAAAGTACTGGATGACTCTCTTGGTGTTCACAGTCTTTCCTGCACCAGATTCTCCACTGAGAGTGAAAACACGTCATGAAGACAAAACATAAACTCTGCTCTTCAAACTAAATTCAAATATAACTTCTATGAATTACTCACGTGATAAGAATTGACTGATTTTCTCTGTCTGTAATAGAAAAGACAATGTTCAGTATGAGGACAATTTCTGAATCATGTTAATGTTTACAAAGAGCTGAACTCACCTGCCAGCATGTACTGATAAGCATTGTCAGAGATGGAGTAGATGTGAGGAGGAGCTTCACTCCTCTTCTTTCCTCTGTAGGCATTGACCACCTGCTTATCGTACACTGGCAGCCACTTGTAGGGGTTGACAGTCACACAGAACAGCCCTGAGTAGGTCTGCGGACAAAGACACAAGAAACATAAAACACGTCAGCTAAAGATTTCTCACAGTGAAGAGATGAGTAGATTTGTGGTCTTTACTCACGTAGATCATCCATGCTGCGTAACGCTCTTTGAGGTTAAACAGCACAGCTGGTTCATGGAGGAAGGTGAACATCGCCATGTCCTCAATTTTATCGAATTTTGGCGGGTTCTGAGGGTGGATATCAACCTCCTTATGGGTGACAGTCTGAAACGATTTACCACAGAGAATATCTCAATATAAATTGTTGCAAAGGTCATCAAAGCTGTTTGACTGCTGTGTCACAACCACTGTCCTACTTCTATTAGTGAGTGTAAATCTGACTTACTTTTCCATCCTCAGTTTCAACGGTGGCTTTGTCGCCATCTCTGCTGGTGACTTTGGCTTTGATGTACTCGACCTCAGGGTCGGGCACAAAACACTGCCTCTTTATGTCAAAGGGGCGAGTCTGGGCCTCCAGACGTTCCCTGTCCGACTTTCTCAGGAAGGAAGCAGCAGTCCCAAACTCTGCCATGAGGGCGTCACCCATCTTGAAAGCTGTCAACCAGGAAACTTGGTTTGAAAGTATTCTAATACATGGCCCCGGAGTAGCACTGATTCATTGTAAGTTTATGATTTAATACATTTTTGCAGTATGCACAGAAAAATGTTCTGAAAATCACGGGAAAGATTGTAGTTAAGAAATTTAAGTATGTAGAAAAGAAGACTCTGAAATTAAATAACTAACATTTTACAATCCAAATATATCAGCTGTCTTTTTTTTATGTATTTGAAAAAAGTTATCTTGATGACTAATTCACAGAGGGTTTACAAACTGCCAGGTAATGATTTTAGTGTAGTAATCATCACATATTCATTTTATTTTGAAAAACAAAAAGCATGGAGCTACTTACTTGTTTCCTATCCGCCTTGATAGATCTGGTTTGGTGGATCCTTAGAAAGAAATAACAATAAAGTATTTTAATTTCAATTCAATGAGTGAATTTGTCAAGTCATCATCATACATCAATCTTTGTATATTTACCTGTAGGTGCTGTGTTCCTGTCTCTCCTCCTCATCCTAAACCCCTCTTTATATACTGTTCATCCAGGAGGCAGAACACAGCTGCCCTATAAGGTATTAGTGAAAAAACAAAGGACACCGATCAGAAAAGGAGAATCTGTATTTGGAGATAAAGGAGTGGACAACAATAACTCTCATGTCATCATTGGTTAGTCTATTAAAACTTATAATCTGGTCTTGGATCAGCATCTATTTTTGTTTTGTCCTTAAAGTGACAGCAAATTTTAAAAATAAAAAATATATATGTCCTTATATCTATTTGATTTTATTTGATATTATTTGATATTTATTCTGACATAAAGGGATGTCTGTTGTTATTCACATTATAAAAACACTTTTCAACATATTTCCTAGCCAGGATATTTTCTCAAAAGAAAAATATGTTTTTTTGTGGTTCTATTATTGATATAAGTCTATATATAGTCTGAACTTTATCTGAAATTCAATCTTTTCCTAAATTAATTTCAACTAAGGACCCCATTGCACCTGTTGGTCTGTCACTCCCACATTAAGCACCCTCCTGGTGTCTACAAACAACAGTATAATCTGTCTTCTATTGTCCTGGAGGATAAAGATAAACTTGTGAAGTTCCTTATCCTCGTCCTTGTTTGTCTGTCAGTGAACCTCAGCTGACGCTCTATCCATCTATAATAAAAGATTTGGTATGACAGCTGCCTGCTTTCAAATGTTTCATCACTCAAACTGTAAATAAATACCTTTGGGTCATACAGTACACTTATCACCTTCCCCCATGTACACATTATTAACGACGACAGGTCAATGCTTGTAATAACTGGGGCTAATGGAGGAGATCCTTAAATCATGTGTTTATTGAGTGGACCACCTGAAGACCTCCTCAAGAGGCCCTTTTGACTTTAACAACTTCGCACCTCAGGGTTTCGCCATGACCTTGTAGGTCCTGATAGTTGGCTGTCTGCACCCGTTGTACCATTCCTAAGCACATCAAGGGCAGCTCTGAGGCTGCTATTCCCAGCTGCTTGTGTCCTTCTGCAGTCAACACTCAGTGCCACTGAGTGCCAATAGCTTTCCTATATGTGTCTGTTGGTACACAGTACTTAGACAGATATGGCAGGTGGTAATATTCAGGGTCTTCCCTGTCGTATTGTTGTGTTGGTTAACTATCTTTGCAGGGTTAAAAGAAATAATATTAGAGGAGAGTTGTCAATATAGCTTTTGAATTGGTTTGAGGGTCACCCCACCAATTGTATACATGAAGTTCAGTTTGTGCCATTGTTTTGGCTTTTTAGTCCAGTCATTTCCTCTTTCATTTTTGTAGGTTTCGTCCTTGTGTGTCATGTTTTTCTTCACACTTCCTATCTTTGTCTTTTTCCTGCTTGTTTTCTGTGCTCAATGGTATTTTATTGGTTGATCGACCCCAGTGTATTCAGTCAGACCCTTTTTCAGTCTTCAAGTCGTCTACTGCCCCAGCACTGCATTTAGTCGCTGTGTTTCTACAGTGCACGGACGTGCACAGGTACAGGTCATTGTTGCTTGGGCAACAGCCCGTTTGACCTTAGTAGCTGAGCTGCCCCTCTGGAAAGAGTGTCTTTGCTGTTGTGTCCACATCAATGCAATAAGCCCATAATTGGTTAAGTAGAAGTGTTCAAACAAATTGAATCACCATATAATTCAAACTTTTTTTTCTGTAATCAAAAAGTTATTTTATTTTTTAGCGATGCCCTCTGCCCCTCCTCACATGACTTTAATCTGACACACTGAACACTGCGGGTGCACAATACAGTTTGTAGATGTACCAGAGGGAAAGTTTGTCAGTCAGGTGAGTTTTAGAAGTTATGGAGATCACAAATGCTCTGTGAATAATACAAAAAGTATCCACTTGACCTTGAATACTGTGCAGTTCTTAAAATTTGCCTCACTTCACGCAACATTGCCTTTTATTAACGTTAGCCTATATGCTAGTAACATGAACCAAATGAAGTTAATTACATACATCCCATGATTGGGAGCCTGAATGGTGTTTTGTGCTCCCAACGGAGCCTTCAAGGCAGCTATTGTGATGATTAAGGTTAATGAGTTTCACACTAAGGTAGAAATGTGTGTTTGTGTGTTA
This sequence comes from Diplodus sargus, assembly GCA_903131615.1. Taxonomy (NCBI): domain Eukaryota; kingdom Metazoa; phylum Chordata; class Actinopteri; order Spariformes; family Sparidae; genus Diplodus; species Diplodus sargus. The sequence goes on from CAEMYA010000212.1 coordinate 1,520,578, forward strand.
AGGCAGGAACACACCGGCCCAACCGTTGGACATCTGAAGCGTTTGGGGAGACTCGGACGAGGTCGGGACTAAATCTGTTTGATGTGTTCAGCTGCGTTGGAAGCCTTTGGAGCCGAGCGGACGTTGTCTGTTCCGATTCAACATGCGAAATATGAGGAGGTTGGCGGTCGGTGCGTGGTGCCCTTTTTCCAGGTTAGAGCAATAGCCCCTCCAAATGTCTGTGCACGTCCCTGCTTCAGTGTTCCTGTTGCTCCAGCTTCTGTTGAGAAATCACTAACTACCCATTGTAAAGTGGAAAATATAATGAGTTTTCCTGTTTCCAGTCCATTGTGCTAAGCTAAGCTAACTGGATGCTGGCTGTAGATTCATATTTATTGTACAGGCTAGAGAGCAGTATCATCTAAGGCTATCTCTCAAGATGTCAAACAAGTCCTTTTCAAGCCGCTGCAGGCGTTGTTGTCATTGGAGCTAACTCCCTATCCGTTTCACAATCAGCAGTTCCCCACGTAATTTATTAATTAATTTTTACTGCATGAACAGGAGAAGGATAGACATGGGTTACTGAACAAATACTCTATCACAGTGATTCTTCACTAAACATTCTTCACTTACAGCAGCTTTAAGGGGAGATGCTATTGACTAACACGGTCAGAAATGTAGGAGCTAGACCAATACTAGGGACAAGTGCAACACTAAATTGCTAAATATATTTGATAAACTGCAAACAAAGCAAACTGACACTGTAAAGGTATATTATTCAGCACTGATATTATGTTTATGTCATTAATATTAATTTCTTAATTAATTAATTAATTTCTTAATTTCTAATTATACAGTACAACCAATCTATTAATGGATACAGTAGAGAAGTATATCTATTAATGCTGTCTTAAGGACATTGGATCACTTCAGACCTTATTCTCATGCATAGTTAATGATTTTAACTACTAACTAATAGTGGACGCAAGAATGTTATATATGCATTCCCTGTGATCTCTCTTCTATTCACAGACTCCAGAGCCCTGTGTAATGTGAGTCAGCACGTTTCCTACTCAATGTCTTGAAAAGTGATCACAGTGGACTGAGCAGTGTTTCTGGCACATTGTTCGCTTTCCTTTGTCCTTGAGCTCGGAGATCACCACATGACATTCATACAGCCACAACAAATGCCGTTGGCCCCTCGAGGCAGATTGCAAAGGCTCAGTGACATATTATATCAAACTTAGACTCACACCCTCGCACTTATTGGCTCCTTCTCAAATGTACACCACAGAGCACACCAAATATGAAGCTGCTATTAAAAGACATCGCCGCGTCTTCACTAGCAGCATCCTACGCAAGTCAGTCATCAGCTTCCTCTCAGGAGCAGCTTTGGTGGTGGGCAGTTCTGGCCAAAAGAGAAGAGCTGTTAGGCAATCAGCCACTGAAAATGACTTCCGTCTGTTGCCACCTTGTTTTTCCAACATTCAAGTATATTTCTCTACAATTTCTCCACCTTTAACAGGGCGATCTATCATCAGTCTAACTGTACCATTTATTATATTTACTTAACCAAAATAACAAAAAAATCTATTTAGGCCCTAATACCACAATAGTAAATTATTCAAAAGTGAGGTTGGTAAGTTATTTTAGAAATCAATAAATAAAATATTCTGTCAACAAAAAAAATATAATAATCAGGTGATTTTGGCTGTTAATTATTCACATCAGTTAATAAAACTACACATTTTGTTTTTGGACAGTAATCCGTGAATTACATTACTGCAGCGGCGTCTGTCTGACATAAAATCTGAGCTCTGTGCCGCTTGCCCGCCGCTCAAAGTTGAAGATTGATTGACAGGTGGATGGCACGATATTATTGGTTCAAATCAGTTAGTACCAGCTTACGTAAGCTCACATGATGTTTTACAGGAAGAAATAGAGGATTCTATTTGTAACATTTATTTTATTTTTATTCAGGGAGATGAAGTCATAAAAGATGAAGAGAGTCATTCCATGTGCCATAAAAAAATACCTCTAGGAGTTCAATATAAAAAAAAAATGTAGATTAAAATTAAAATGGATTAGTCCTAGTAATGGTATTTAGAGAACATCTGACTTCTTACTTTGATAGTAACTGAATTGTATGCTTTATAAAACTTCTAAGCTCTTTTTAAATACTTAAATGTGCTTGCTCTTTCAGCTGCTTGTGCCGCTGAGAAGATATAGCAATGAAAGTTTGAACATCGTCATAGTTGCAGCTGTTGTACAAAACTAGGCCGGGTCGTCACCCTGTATACGGCATTAAGTTCTAGTTCATACTGTAACATCACACTCCTTGTTGGCCTGGCATTGTCTCCTTCTATCTACCCTTGAGGACAAAGATAACCCTGTGAAATCGTTTTGGAATTCCTTCTACTGACCTTAAGTGAAAGCCCTGTCACGTGTCACTGTGGTGAGTTTGTTTGTGTGTGTGTGTGTGTGTGCGTGCGTGCGTGCGTGCGTGCGTGCGTGCGTGCGTGCGTGCGTGCGTGCGTGTGTGTGTGTGTGTGTGTGCTCTTAAACTGAGGAGGAAAAGTAGTGTTTTCAGCCTCTAGTTGAGTTTCATATCATATGATATACTTAAAAGTAAGCCATCACAGATTTTGTGTTCATCAAGATGCACAATTGAGATACTCATCCAAGCAGTAACCCGACTGTTGACAATATAAGCCAACATCTTGCACTCCAAAACAAAACAACTTCTTCTTTAAATATTTGGCGTCTTTTGGAAAGTGAGAAAAGTCTTTGGATTCACAAGTATCTGCAGTAACCGCTGGTGTGAAAACCAGCTATTTCTGCACCATGCAAAGTGTTAAGCTGTCCACAACGTGATAATTTGTCTCAGACATAGCTGGAGACGAAATCTCCTCCTCCAAGACCTCTGCATTGCATAACAACCCTTTCAGCACTCCTATCCCTGAGCACTCTGATTAGCTTTCCCAGCTTCCCCTGTCTGCGGTTCCATTCTCAGCTGTTGTGAAGCAGTTGGCCTCTGACATCGTCTTGTGCTCCTGTCATTCTTCATGTCACCCACCTGATGTGTCTGTCTGCAACAAGTTAGCAACCCGTTTCCAGACTTCCTCTTCAGCACAAAAAGAAGTCCTGTCTGATTGATTAAATGGTTTATTAGACTATCTGAAGGTCAAGGTGTTGATTGGTTGAATTAGGAATTAGGAGAGAAGAGACTGGTGGTCTTGGATAGAGGCCTTTACTGTAGTGGCCGGTAGCCCCACTAAATTTTTGGTAATTTTTTTCAGTTTCGTTGCTGAAACCGTACTGCTTAGAGCAGAAATACTGTCATCATCATTGGAGAAGAAAGCGGTTGTTTTGGCTAGACTGTTGTGGCCACAGAATCCTGTCTCCACCACAACATCTCAGACCAAGCTGCTGCACCTAGCAGACAGACCTAAATCTGAGCCGACAGAGCGCAGGCCGCAGCTGAACGAGGCAAGGTGGACGCTGTGTTTACAACATTGATGCCTAATGCTCACACACAGTCAAAGCTCATGGACATTGTTTCCCAGATGTCAAACTTTTCATATGAAGATGGCAACCATATTATCATCGCCATCTTGTTGCTGCTGCTAACATACACACAGAACCCAAGGACATGCTGTGGTAGCGACTAGTCAACCACATGGTAGCCCTGCCTTAAAGCACACTCTGCTCTATCTACTTTTTAGCTCTAAATAGGATCATGATTTACTAAATAAACATCACGCTGTATTTAAGAAGACTTGAAACTAGAGATTGAGACCATAAACTCTCTGGGAAAATACTTACTGTGGTAATAAATCAAGTTAGAAGTAGGGTAATTTTCTCATAAGCTTACATACAACCAAACCTCTTATTGTAACCAGTGGAGCCGCACCCTGCTGGTTTAAGGCACTTCTGGATTTTCACCTGGAGGCTCTGTCCACTCTTAACACTGCCTGTGATACAGACAGGAGTTTTCTGATTACATTCAACCTTCATTTTTGTACCTACTTAACATTTTCACAGCGACGCTGCTAATATGCTGTGTTTTTTTAGCAGGTGCAATGTTTAATGTTCATTATCTTAATCAACTTCTGTTTGTAACTTGCTCACGTAGTAGGTAAGAGTGAGAGCGCACACATTGAAATCTCGCAGCATATTTTAAGCCGGCCTCTGAATTCTAACAACCTGTCGTGATGTAAATAACAAGGTGCTGAGCTCAGCGCCACGGGTCCTGAATTTATGACTCAAACAAGTAAAGGTCAAGTGAGCTGTCGTCTGTAATGTGCCTCTGGGAAAGTGTGCAGTCTCTTTACAATGTGATAATGTGTTCCTGTACGACTGGAGGAAGTATGGCGACCTATACTCCGTCTTGCCCTGCACTCCTCATCACTCAGCTTTCACAGCTTCACACCTCATGTTCAAAGGGCCGCTCTAACCTTGAGGGCATTGTTTTGCTACCAGGGTGGAACATACCAGTCTGTGTTAAGGCTCTCATTCTCAGCTGTCTCAACCCACAGACACAGACAGACTGGACCGGTTGACACAATGAGTAACTGCTGTCTCAGCACTGAGGAGTATGGAATCTGAAAATGCAAGGTGGGTTGTGGGGAGACTAAATAAATCTCCCTCAATATAAATGACAACACCACCCTTTTATTTTGTTGTTGCAGATCCTGACGATTTTTAAGTTTAGTTTAGTTAAATTTGGTTTGTTTAGTTTAGTCTTTGGTCATTATAGAAATAATACATTTTCACCAGTTTGTTAGTGCTTAGATGGTGCATACATAACCAGAATATCCTGTATGAAGAGCACTGTTGTAACATTAATTAAAGTGTGAGTTGTATTAGGGATACCAGAATCAGTAAATTGTAAAAGTAGCTGAGAAAGACTGCCTGCGTTCATGTTCCTAGTGTGATGTTATAAATGATTCCTCATTCATGGCCCGTTAAACAGTGCAAGTGTAGGTACTGTAATAAGCAGTGCAGCCTACAGTTTGTTCACTGTTGTTATGTCTCCATCTTGTGGTTCCAACAGGTGCAGTCCTCAGCTGACAATGGAAATCTCACCTGCTACATTAATATTACTGTCAAAATGACAATAGGCACCCTGGTCATGAGTGTTGCTTAAGGTATGGATGACAATAAGCTCTTTCACTTCTGTTAATTTGTTTAATCGTTATCATGATTATTTATATATTTTTTATTATTTTCATTATTATCTGCTGTTGGTTTGCTGCTCTGTTTGGATCTCAGAGGACTAGGACTCCTCACCTTAACAACCGTGACAGATTTACACACTGTGACTTCAACAATTTTAACCTTATAGCCCTCCTGTGTGTCATGATGACACTAATTTATAACTATAATTGAGACTTCGTTTTGTTTTTTTTTATGTGATTTTAAATTTCATTTCAATTGAAATAAAATGGAAGTGATTTCACTGCTCTTGTTATTGAGGGCAACTTTTAAAACTTAATGGTTTCTTAATGGTGGCTGAGAGGAGGGGGGGAAGCTATTTCCTGGTCAGTGTCACTGATTAAACTCTGACCAGCTGTTCCGTATTTTTAAGAAAGTATATATATTTCTGTTCCTGTTTTTAGTTTTATTTCTCAGAATTCTGATTCTTATCAATAGTTCCTTTTATGCCCCTGCTAAAGTTCTTGACTGTTTTTTTCCATGTATCTGTTCTTTGTGTTTTTGATAGAAGTGGCACAAGGAAGAAAGTACAGAAATAGACGGGATGCAATGTGACGCCTCTAACTCAAAAAGATGAGTCTACATTTACTCTACGGTGTTTTAATTCTATTCTTTCATTGCTGAACTCAACACCTAAATAAACTATTAATCCGTCTTATCTGCCCCCTGTTATCTCCCCTCTTACCCTCCTGTTTCTAAAGATAAACATGAATTTAATAAATCCGTCATGTCTTCACGTTGTTGCTGAAGTTATCAACTGTTCTTCACTCTTGTTTGACTTTATCTCTTTATCACTATCTCTGCTCCCTGCTTCACTCTGTCCTCTCCCACCTTGAAAACAGTAACACCTACGTGAGAATGCTGTTCATCGACTTCAGTTCAGCATTCAACACCATCATCCCCTCCAAACTGATCACCAAACGCAGTGACCTATGCATGCGTCTCTTCTTCCTGAGGAGACTAAATAAAGTCCATCTGTCTCTAGATTCTGGTGAACTTCTACCGCTGCACCATCGAGAGCATCCTTACCAACTGTGTCACAGTATGGAATGGCAACTGCTCTGTGTCTGACCGGAACGCACTGCAAAGGGTGGTGAAAACGCATCGCTGGTTTCTCACTTTCCTCCATCGAGGCTCTCCAGAGAAAGCAGTGTCTGTTAAAGCCTCGTAGCATCGTCAAGGACTGTTCCCACCCCAACCAAAGACTGTTCTCCTGTACAGTATATACTGCATCTCCATTTAGTACTGCCAGTAATATTCATATACTGTACATACTGTACCTAGACCTACGACACTCTATTTATATACTGTACATACTATAATATCTGTCTTGCTGCACTATTCATACTGAACACACTTTGCACTTAACTGCTTTTTTTGCACTTCTGGTTAGACACCAGCTGCATTTTGTTGTCTCTGTACTTGTACCGTGCACAATGACAATAAAGTTTAATCTAAAATCTAATAAAAACAGTCTGTGTACTGATGGTCTCACATCATTCTCCTTTGTTATAACAAAGGGCTTCCACATGAAGTCGACACTTTTAACTACATGTGATCAATATATGAATTTTAATATTTGTTAAACATGTCACTATTTGTGTTAACATCTACAAAAAGATGATACATAAAGGCTCCAGTGAGGCCTGTGATCAAGTCATATTTAAAAATAACTAGTGTGCATTATAATGAGCTGACAGCGTCCTCACTCAAAAGGTGTGAACAGGAAGGATGAAAACTTCTCTTATTTCTGTTCTACATCTACATCTTTGTCGCCTGTTGCTTTGACATAACAAATTCTGAGCAGGGACGTCTGTTACTGGGTCTGTTGCAGCGCCGCTGAGATTCACAGATCTTTTTATTTTAGAACTTATTGTTTCTCGGTTTAATCTGGAGGATCGTTTGGTAAGGTAAAATGTTACTGCTTATTATGTTTGAACTTTTTAACACAGCGAGGTTTTTATTTAGCTGCTTTTCATGAAAAGACTTGATATTTTTTATTTGGTAGGTTGTAATTTACAAAAATGCCTCAAAGAACCTGCATTTGAAAAAATATTAATAATGTTTTACTAATTATTGAGAAGTAATTCTTTCTTCTTTTTTTTTTTTTTTACAAACCCAGGTGAGTGTCGTGTCATGTCAGTCCTGTGTGTGAATATGGTGACAGCCAACATGTTGCTAAGTGTCTTCTTTGTTTCAGGTGAGCTGTTTGTTCACTCACTTTTATTTTGGAGACATTAATTATTTACACTTTACACTACAGTAAAATCATTTATGCTGACATTGTTAACAGCATACATCATACTGTTACTTAATTTATCATCAACTTTCCACATAATGTTAATCATGATCCTGGTTTACAGGTGTTTTGGCTGATTGTGCTGAATATTCAGACCTCTTCATTACTGCACCAAAGAAGATGGAAGCACTGAGTGGATCTTGTTTGCAAATCCCATGTAGCTTTACACCTAGAGATGTACGAGAGTTTGACAGCAGAAAAGAAATCTTTGTGGCGTGGATAAAACATCACCACACAGTTAAAGATAATCCAAACAATGTGATTTTCCGCAGCAGTGGGACAAATAACATCTATCCAATGAAGATAACTGGAAACCTGAGAGAGAAAAACTGCACCACTTTATTTTCCAGTTTAGTCACTAGTTACACAGACACATACTACTTCAGGATTGAGAGCAAACTGTTGATGGCAACAGCTGCTTGTGATCCTCTTCAAATAACAGTTAAAGGTAAGAGAGTTTTATTTCTTTCAGTCCGTCTACAGGGGCGCCGCCAGGGATTTTGGGCCCCATGAAAAAAAATCTAGTTGGGCCCTTGTATAGTTTGCCCTAGTTTCAAAGGGCCCCCTGTGAGTGCCGGGCTCTTGGAATCGTCCAAACCTTTCCCCCCCTGGCGGCACCCCTGTCCGTCTATAATGTTATTGTTTCATAAAAAGACATTCTTCACTTTGCAACAAATTTAAGTTTTGGTGAATTTAACATTAAAGTTACTAAAAGCAGAACAAACTTTTATTATTACTTTATGCAGTCTCAATAAGTAAGTGTGAGATTCTGTGTGAGCTGTGTTTTATAATGTGGTTTTGTAATTTCTACCTCACTATTCAAATCTGCGTGTGATTTGAACCCACAGATTCTCCTCGTCGCCCCACAATTGAGATCTCAGGTGATCTGAAGGAGAAGGAGTCTGTCACTATAACCTGCTCAGCTTTCACTCCCTGTCCACACTCCCCTCCTAAACTCACCTGGAATCTCCAACAAGACTCTCACAACAAAATAGAGGAAAACACAGATGGAACCTTTACAACTAAAATCCAGGAGACCATCACTCTGTCAGACCAACATGATGGATACAACATCAGCTGTTCTGCCACATATCCTGTGAATGAAGGAAAAGATGTCAAGACAGCAGAGGAGACAAAGACTCTCAGTGTTTCATGTAAGACAAGCAGAGTTTGTTATTGGATCCTGTCAGCACATGATACAAATAAAGGATCTTATTCAGGCTCTGATGTTACTCTCATATCTCACATCTCTGTCACATTTTCCTCAGATGCTCCTAAAGACACCTCAGTGTCCATCAGTGCATCAGCAGGTAGCTGGGTGAACCTGACCTGCTCCAGCAGAGCCAAGCCTCCCATCAGCTTCACCTGGTTCTGGAACAGCAAAGATGGACTGATGTTGGTGTCTGAAAGACACTTTCACAGCTTTAATGTGACAGATGAAGGAGATTATTACTGTGTGGCCACAAACTATCTTGGTAGGCAGATGGCATTGTGGAGGAATAGTTCAGGTAAATGTAGAGCTGGACTGAATCTGCCAATTTAATCAATTTCCTTTTTCTTTTTTTCTCGTTCTTTTCTGTTCATGGATGGCTTGTTTGTGTGTTTTAGTATCCTGTGAATTTTCTACTGCATTTTTATGAGTTTATTCTATATTAAGAAACTCTCACTTAGAGAGAAAAAGACCTGCTCAGCATCTCGTGGTGGCTGGAGAGCATTTATTGTTGAATAAAGTTTGTTCCATTAATGAAGTTCAGCTTTGTGAGAACTCAGTCATGGAAAGATGCTCTGAGAACATTTCAGCTGAGTCAGTTTGACTCTCAGTGTTTCATGTTAGACATTTTATTTTGGTTAATGAAGTGCTGCAGGTCGTGTTTTATGATGTGCAAGTTTACATTTGAGGTCAACAGAAGTAATTAAAGTTCAGGATGTTTTAGAGTCGTAACATTTCCCATTAAGGAGAAGGTGACCGTGCTGTCTTGTTGCAGAGTTTGGGCTTTCCGTCTACGTTACAGTGAAGATCCTGGGAGTCATAATGCTCTGCAGTGCAATCGTCATCTTTGAGTGGTGAGACCAAGTTCTCTATGATGTCATCATTTCCAGCTACAGACTTATTGTTCTCTTTAAAATGTTTCACATGTATTCATGTTTATTTATTCCATCTTCTTTTCTTTCAGCTGCTTCAGATCAAGAAGCTGCAACAAACCAGTGAAGGTAAGCTACGAGATGAGGACAGCTACATTATTCTATCAACAGTCATCTCATTGACCTGTTTAGCCCGAGTGGAGCCAGATTGGGCTATATTTTTAGCACCTATGGTATTATATAAGTTAAATATATAATTTTGTACCCGATACATTTGGCACATTGGCACAGATGATGCTAAAATGTGCCAAACTGCAAGCAACTGGGCTTGTTTCAGTTTCTTGAAGACATTTCACCTCTCATCCAAGAGGCTTCTTCAGTTCTAACCAGGGGCGGTTCTAGGGGGGGGGGCAATGGGGGCCAGTGCCCCCGTAACTCTGAGTCTGGACCCCCCTGTGGCCCCCCTGACAGGGAGTCTGCATCAGTAACACAATGACAGATTTCTTGCAATCATTTTGTTCTGAAGGGAAAAGCAGAGATAAATTGTCTCAACAGTTTACTACCCAATCAAAATTGCTGAAATTGTAAACACTGCTTTGTCTGAATGAGAGATTTATCCTTTTTTCTGGGTTGTATGTGCCCCCTTACAAAAAAGCCGGCCCAAATCTGGCGCCCCTACTAAAACTGGTCTAGAACCGCCACTGGTTCTAACTAACTGGAGAGGAGTTAACTGGATTTTACTCTGTGTGAGAGTGTCCTTACAGAGTCATTAAGGACTCTGTGAGCTCTGAGTTTCAGAGTCGTTAGGGCCACTTGTGGGTCAGTGGTCAAACTGTGGGTTTCTAAGGCAAGGTGAGCCCAGGTGTGAATGGTTGTTAATCTGTCTGGGAGGGAACTCAGTACAGCATTGTAAGTGTAAGTAATGTCTTAGGCCACCTCCTCTGTTCAAAGACAGTCGTTCCAGTTTGACATAGATGGATTCCTTTACTCCTCTTTCAAACCATCTGTCTTCTTTGGCCAACGTGTTTACATTGCTGTCCTCAAAGGAATGTTTTTTCTCCTTCATATTTAAGTGGACAGCAGAGTCTTGACATGGAGAGTTTGCCCTGCTGTGTTGTGCCCTTCATTTATGGAGAGATTGCTTTGTTTCCCCAATGTACAAATCTGTGCATTCCTGCCTGCACTGAACAGTATAAACTCTGTTTATGCCTGGGTGTTTCGTCCTGTGAATGGAAAAGTCTTTATCTCAATGTGTTGCTAGGTTTAAAGTGAACCAGGATACGATGTTTATTAAAGATCCTCCTGGGTTTCGCAGTTGAGTTGAGTTTCTCAGATGTTCCTGCGACACAGGGAATGACAATGTTTTTACGTTTTCTCATCTCCTTCTCTCTGTCTGCTCTGTATCTTATAGCCATTTTGGTTTAAGGTCCAGTTTGGTAGCCACGGGTTTTAAGAGCTCCCCTTATGGGCTTCTGTTCCTTCTTCCTTCCCCTCTGACTCAGTGGGTAGGGTCTCAGCCTGATGGTTTAAGGTTGAAGGTGACAGGGCAGTCTGCAACAGGAGACAATCTGTGCGAGGGTGATCAGGGGGAGCAGGCAGAGGCTCTGGAGGAGGATGGATGGACTGAAGTTGAGAAAGAGGAGGGGAAAAAAGCATAGGGGTGCTTGGGGTGCCACCTGCACTGGGGAGAAAGCAGGCTGGGGTAGAAAGCAGGCTGGGGTAGGTGTCTGAAGGAGAGTGGGGTGAAATGGAAATGTCTCAGGGGGATGAAGGAGAAGCTGAGCTGTCAGCCAGTCAGGCAGGTGAAGGTGGAGTTTACTCCTTTGCGGAAATTGATCAGTTTCGGGGAGCTACCACTCAGCTGTCATATGGAGGTCCTTACTCTGCTACCCATAGGGGATCTCAGTGACTTAAGGAACTGGCGGCCATTGGTACCGCTCTGTACTGACTTTAAACTCTTTTCCAAGAGTCTGGCAAAAGCGGCTAAAGTGACACTTGGAGACAATGATACGCCATAACCAGACTTGCTGTGTAGCGGGACATTCAATACATGACAACCTGCATCTTTTTCGTGACATGATGGACTAGCAAAACTGTCAAATGTGAACTTTGGTTTTCTTAGTCCGGATTAGGAGAGGGCCTTTGACAGGGTGGACCATGGGTACCTGTTTAAGGCTTTACATGCTTTTGGAGTGGGTAAGCGTTTTGTTTCTGGGGTGAAGATGCTCTTGGGCCTCAGATCTAGTAATGGTAGATGGGAAGGCTGTGTAGGCCATTGAACCAGGGGAAGAGTGGGGCGCTGTTGTGTGGGGGGTGGAGGCAATCAGAGGTCCCACAGCTACCAGTAGGTATGGGGTGGAACAGGGAGGGGTTGAAGGTTTTAGGGGTGTACCTGGGCTCAGAGGGCGGGGTCAGTATGAACTGGAAAGGGACCGTGTCAGCCATAACCACTAGGCTTGCAAAGTGGAGGTGGATCATCTCTAAGGTCTCCTACAGAGGTTGCACACTAATAATAAACAACTGGATATTTTCTCGTCTGGTCATCACTTGCTCAGAACTACGCCGCTGTATCTGCAAGTACATGAGGGTGGCAAAGGGCTGGTGGACTTGCAAAGCTGTAAGCAGCCCAAAGGTTACTATATCTTGCAGATATCTGCTGGGGTGACTAAGCACGGGTGCTGTTGCGAAGGGCTAGTGGCACTGGGCTGGACCAACAGATCTTCTTTTTGAAGCTGGGGGCTGTTGACATCATGAGGCTGGAGCCATTCTACGGTGCGGCCCTAAAGAGCTGTGATGCTATGACATGTTTGAGAAGGGGGAGTGGTGCCAGAACCATAGGTGTGGGAGGGGCCCATCTTCCACAACCCTTTCATCCAACTTGGTGGCACCTACTCTGGGACCCTTGGCAGCTGTTTTTTGAGGGCTGGAATGGAACGGATCATTTGTTTATGAGAAGGTTCTGTAACAGTTTGAATTTTTTTGTATTGTGCGTGCATGTGTGTGTGTGTAGGGGGATGTACAGTGATTTGTATAGGGCTCAGTGACGAATAAGGTTTCAAGTTGACGTAAAAGTTGATGTAAAAACTGCAGATCAATGTAGTTTTTACCTTTGTTGAGGATTTTATTTACTCATTTTTAAAATCTCATCTTCAAAAAATGTATTTTATTTGATGACACCAGTCAAAAATGTCATACTGGATAACGATAACTTTAATTAGTTTTCCCGTATGTTTTTTAGCGTTATCCCATATGACACAGGATTTTACTACGTAGTGTACCAGTGACTGAAAAGAGTACACAAAGCACATTTTAAGAGAGACTTTTTAACCTTTCACCATTGTTTGGGGGTCCTTTTGGGTCTTCCTGATGGCCTAACTTCCTGTCTGATCATGTGTGCCCCAAAATGCCCCATAAATTTGCTCCAGATTGCTTGTTATCCCGGATGACATTGGCTGACATACCAGTTTTGGGACAAGCTGCTCCAAAGCATAACAATCCACTGGATGTCATATTTTTTGTAACATTTTCATATATCAAAGACAACACTCATACAATAATGCCTGGAGCAGAGATTTTTAAATTTATTTTCTTTTCAACTACTTTGTAGCTTTGTTGCATTTCAGCATGAGGTCGGGACAGTTATCCGGTATGACATTTTGTGACCATTGTGTCTAATAACTCTTAAACTTTGTAAAACCCTCAATACATTTTCCTATCATTAGATAAACAGAGATTCATAGATTTAATTAATGTGTTTTTTTTTGTTTTTTTTTGTATTTTTACTCCATAAATGTGCTTTGGACATCAAAATTGCACGTCACGTCATTGTGCCATAGTGATGTGATGAATACATAGACATGTTTTAATAAAGATGGTTAAAAGTCAAAGTCTGTCTCTCTCTCCCTGCCTCTCTCTCTGCCTGTCTCTCTCTCTCTCTCTCTCTCTCTCTTTCTCTCTCTCTCTCCCTCTCTCTCTTTCTCTGTCTCTCTCTCAGGACACAGATGAAGCAGACTGTGCCAACAGAGTGATTGAGATTCAAGCATCATGAAGGAGAAGAGGACGACGTCATGTTCACACGTCTTTAGAGTTAACTGTCTTTTTGAGGGACAGAATTTTCATGAGGTTTTCACACCGATCACAAAGAATGACACACTCTTTTTTACTCCAATAATTGTATATGAGAGCTTCATTACCTTGTGCATTATTATGTAAATAAGTCATCATGGTCTGATCTGTATTTGTGAGGAGATAAGACGCTTTTCACTAATTCCTTAAGTACCCAGGACTGATATTGTGAAAACTTTAATCCTTAATTATCATGAGTTTGTGAGGGTTGTTAATTGTAACATTGTTAATGCAAATAGATAGGTAGGTAGGTAGGTAAAAATATCATTTATAATGTAGACCTAAATGTAGCTTAAAAATAGATGAATTAGACACAAATCGGTTCTATTCACCATCTTTATAATTTTACATGAACTGAAAACCCTTTTTTCAGCTGTGTGCTGCTAAAAGTGAACAAATCTCCCCAGTTCTTCAAATCTTACTTCTGGTGTGCACTTATTTGTTTGGTTGTATTTTGAAAAAATCACTACAGATTTGACGTGATCCAATAGAGGGAGCCGCACCAGCTGCAGTGATAATCGTCTCAGTCTTTATCCACTGCATGTCACTGTCCTTCTTTCAATAATTATTTGATTTATTTTACTATTGTAATATATATGGCTGATAAACAAAAGAGGAGTGGTGGGCTGTGAACCGCTAAAGTCGTGAAGAGAGTTCTAAGAAAAACCTGAGAACTAAAAGGACATAGGGAAGTTGGTTTGCTGATGCTGTCAACAAGTCCTCCACACACCTGTCTTTAGCAAAAGGTCTTCATCATGTGCTCCAACAACTGTTTAGTAACAGCCAGGGGCGCCGCCAGGGATTTTGGGCCCTATGAAAAAAAATCTAGTTGTTGGGCCCTTGTATAGGTTGCCCATGTCTCAAAGGGCCCCCTGTCAGTGCCGGGCCCTTGGAATCATCCTCACCTTTCCCCCCCTGGCGGCGCCCCTGGTAACAGCTGCTGGTTTGTTTCTACACTTTTTTAGTGGCTGTATGCGAACGATTTTAACATAAAAAATTAGGGTTAGGGTCGCCAAGTAAGTGTTTTGTTTTAGTTGTTTAATGCCAGCTAACAGCAGCTAACGTTAGTTTAGAAATGGAGTCCGCTAACATAACCGAAGGACCGGCTTCAGGCACAACATGAAAGTTCTGCAGAGCTGCTTTAACTTGTATTATTATACATTTCCTACAGAGGAAACAGCTGGTTGGTTGCTGTGTGATGATGAGTCTTTGGTGATACAATCTTCCTCTTGGGAAGTTTCTCATATACTGTCTATGTCTAATAAAACACTCTGTCTGTACTGATGGTCTCACATCATTCTCCTTTGTTATATATACAAGTGATCAATATATGAATTTAATATTTGTTAAACACTGTCTTTGTTAACATGTACTACAAGAAGATGATACATAAACGCTCCAGTGAGGCCTGTGATCAAGTCATATTTCAGAATAGTTAGTGTGTATTCTGATGAGCTGATGACTTCCTCACTCAGAAGGTGTGAACAGGAAGGATAAAGACTTCTCTTATTTCTGCAACATCCTTGTCGCCTGTTGCTTTGACATTACAGTCTGAGCAGGGACGTCTGTTACTGGGTCTGTTGCAGCGCCACTGAGATTCGCAGATCTTTTTATTTTAGAACTAAATGGTTCTCGGTTTAATCTGGAGGATCGTTTGGTAAGGTAAAATGTTACTGCTTATTATGTTTGAACTTTTTAACACAGGGAGGTTTTTATTTAGCTGCTTTTCCTGAGTATAACAAAAATGAGCCTCAAAAAAAAAAAAGAAAAGTCTTATTTTTAATTCATGTTTAAATTGTTTTCAGTTTAACTCTGCATATGTTGTGTTATCTGTTTGAATAAAGATGTTTTGGTTGAATTATTGAGATGTATTTTTTTCCCTTTTTTTTTTTTTTACAAACCCAGGTGATGAGTGTCCTGTCAGTCCTGTGTGTGAATATGGTGACAGCCAACATGTTACTGAGTGTCTTCTTCGTGTCAGGTGAGCTGTTTGTTCACTCACTTTTATTTTGGAGACATTCATTATTTACAGTTTAGACTTCAGTGAAATGTTTTACACTGACATTGTTAACAGCATACATCATACTGCTGCTTTGTTTATCATCAACTTTCTACATAATGTTAATCGTGATTCTGGTTTACAGGTATTTTGGCTGCTTGTCACCATAATTCAGGCATCTTCATTACTGCACCAAAGAATATGGGAGCACTGCGTGAATCTTGTTTGCAAATCCCATGTAACTTTAGAATTAGGTCTGATTTCGAAAAACTGTTTAACAGCAACAGAGAAATCTTTGGAGTGTGGATGAAAAGCAGTCCCTATATAGAAATGAGCACAGCACAAACCAGCAATGTGATTTTCAACAGCAGTAGGACAAATAACATCTATCCAATGAAGATAACTGGAAACCTGACTGAGCAAAACTGCACCACTTTAGTTTCCAGTTTAATCACTAGTTACACAGACACATACTACTTCAGGGTCGAGACAGAATCATTCAAGGCAACAGCTCTCTGTGATCCTCTTCAAATAACAGTTACAGGTAAGTGAGTTTAGTTTCTTTCAGTCAGTCTATAATGTTGCTGTTTATAATAAAAAGACATTCTTCACTTTGCAGTAAATTCAAGTTTTGTATGTGTTTGATTTGAACCCACAGATTCTCCTCGTCGCCCCACAATTGAGATCTCAGGTGTTCTGAAGGAGAAGGAGTCTGTCACTATAACCTGCTCAGCTTTCACTCCCTGTCCACACTCCCCTCCTAAACTCACCTGGAATCTCCAACAAGACTCTCACAACAAAATAGAGGAAAACACAGATGGAACCTTTACAACTAAAATCCAGGAGACCATCACTCTGTCAGACCAACATGATGGATACAACATCAGCTGTTCTGCCACATATCCTGTGAATGAAGGAAAAGATGTTAAGACAGCAGAGGAGACAAAGACTCTCAGTGTTTCATGTAAGACAAGCAGAGTTTGTTATTGGATCCTGTCAGCACATGATGCAAATAAAGGATCTTATTCAGGCTCTGATGTTACTCTCATATCTCACATCTCTGTCACATTTTCCTCAGATGCTCCTAAAAACACCTCAGTGTCCATCAGTGCATCAGCAGGTAGCTGGGTGAACCTGACCTGCTCCAGCAGAGCCAAGCCTCCCGTCAGCTTCACCTGGTTCAGGAGCAGCAAAGATGGACTGATGATTGTAGCTGAAGGACACTTGTACAGCCTTAAAGTGACTGATGGAGGAGATTATTACTGTGTGGCCACAAATGATCTTGGGAGTCAGATGCCATCAGGGATTCCTCTACATAGTTCAGGTAAGAACTGGACTGAATCTGCTCATTTTATTGTAATCTGCTTACCCGTTTTCTTGTTTTTCTTATTTCCTGCTTCAGCCTCACTTTGTGTGCTTGCTTGTTTGTTTGTTTTAGTATCCTAGAAATCACTTTTTTTTACTACATTTCTATTAAATAGTTCCAGATTAATAAACTCTCACTTAGAGAGAAAAAGACCTGCTCAGCATCTCGTGGCGGCTGGAGAGCATTTATTGTTGAATAAAGTTTGTTCTGTTAATGAAGTTCAGCTTTGTGAGAACTCAGTCATGGAAAGATGCTCTGAGAACATTTCAGCTGAGTCAGTTTGACTCTCAGTGTTTCATGCTAGACATTTTGTTTTGGTAAATGAAGTGCTGAAGGTCGTGTTTTATGATGTACAAGTTTACATTTGAGGTTAACAGAAGGAATTAAAGTTCAGGATGTTTTAGAGCCGTAACATTTTCCATTAAGGAGAAGGTGACCGTGCTGTCTTGTTGCAGAGTTTGGGCTTTCTGTCCACGTTACAGTGAAGATCCTGGGAGTCATAATGCTCTGCAGTGCAATCGTCATCTTTGAGTGGTGAGACCAACTTTTCTATGATGTCATCATTTCCAGCTACAGACTTATTGTTCTCTTTAAAATGTTTCACCTGTATTCATGTTTATTTATTCCATCTTCTTTTCTTTCAGCTGCTTCAGATCAAGATGCTGCAACAAACCAGTGAAGGTAAGCTACTAGATGAGGACAGCTACATTATTCTGTCAACAGTCAGTTGTCTTCATCTCATTAAGGAGAGCTAATCTCACTTTATATTAGACTTTGATTCACCAAGACAAGCTAAAGGTGCTGCTGCATTTCTCTTTGAGCTGTGTAGCGCCCCATTATGTAATAATCTTCCACATTTTGTAATAAAATTCTTGAACGCAATATGTAATACATTTTGCCGCATTTTGTAATAAGTTCTTACATTTTGCATCAGTAATTGAAAAATGCAGGTGTTGCACTTTTTTTATCAAGAAAATGAGAACATTTAGTGCATTATATAATAAACCACCAAAATGGATGTCTTAATTAGAAAAGAACATACCATCAGAACGACATTAGCATACCAGCATGAATCATAAATATGAATTCATTTTAAAAACTAGTAGGATGTTTCACTGGTCAAACGGGTTGCTGGGGCTGTGTCTATGTTAGCATCAAAATATAACTTTTTATTCATCTGATTAACTTGCTTTATCGAGGCCGGCGGTTGCTCACTATCTATGTCTCTCGACCAAAGCTCGCTCTCTCTCTCTCTGTCTGTCTATCTTTCAAACCATCGGACACAAATCAAATTAAATCTTTGTGTCACTGTTTTGTAGCGTAAATTGTGAGCCAGACACAGATTTAGAAGCTGTGTTCATGAAATAACCAAAGCCAGAACACAACAGGTAGAGTGTCAGAGTGAAAAGTTTCACGTTACACCTCGGGCTCCACGGGCCCGACGTCACGCTGCGGACTCCAATCAGACGCTTGGATCGGACACAGTCAGCATGAAATGTCAGTGACAGTATAAATATGTCAATGAAGCTGGAGACCAGGTGGATTCCTTTTCACTCATATATATTTGTTTTGTTTTACATATCCTATGACTACAGATAGAGGGCAAAATTTGTTACATTTTCTGTTGCATATTTGTTTTCGTGTTTTGTCTGCTTTCTATCGCGTATAATATTTGCATAACATAATCCCGATTGCATGTGTGTATGTCTTCCAACATTTCAGTGCAGCGATAATGTTGCCAGTAGCACTCATTTAGCGCTGTTTTTGTCTCTATTCTCTAGGAATTCAGTTATATTTGATTTAGATTTGACCAATGAAACATCCTACTAGATTCATGCTGGTATGCTTAAAGTCAATGTCGTTCTGATGGTAAAATGTTTTTTTCTAATTTAGACATCCATTTTGGTGGTTTATTACATAATGCACCAAATTATTACATTTTCCTGATTTAAAAAAAGTGCAACACCTGCATTTTGTATTTACTGATGCAATATGTAAGAACTTATTACAAAATCTGGTAAAGTTTATTACATATTGCGTTCAAGAATTTTATTACAAAATGTGGCAGATTATTACAAAAGAGAACCAACACCTCTCTCCCTCTCTCTCTGTCTCTCTCTATCTAACCACATCTAGACACAAGGGTTCAGCCATGTCTTCAGGCTGATTTTGAGTATTATTCTTTTGTTAATAATGACCCTGGTGTGTTTTAGAGGGTGGGCTGTGTAGACGAGGCTGTTTGTAGCTTGGTTAGGGTTAGGGTTGTGTGTGTGTGTGTGTGTGTGTGTGTGTGTGTGTGTGTGTGTGTGTGTGTGTGTGTGTGTGCGCGCGTGTGTGTGTGTCTAGGTGTGTGTAGTTGGGTGTACAGTGTTTTGTATAATGCTGTGAAGAATACATAGACATGTTTAGCTAAAGATGGTTAAAAGTCAAAGTGTCTTTCTCTGACACTGTCTCTCCTTCTCTCTCTCTCTCTCTCTCTCTCTCTCTGTGTTGTTTCATCTCCACAGAAAGCAGAGTGATTGAGATTCAAGTATCATGAAGGAGAAGACTAAGACAGTCACCATGTTCACCGTTAAGGGAATATTTCTGTTTTACTTTTTGCCTCAATGGTGTTTGTATGTAAAATATTGTATTCTAAATGAGAAATGAGGACATTTTTGTGAAACATTTTAGCTTTAAAATCTCCTGCTGCTTACAATGCTAACAAGAAATCATATTAATGATCAAATGTGTTCTAACTGCTGACTACAGTCAGGGCTGTAGCTGTCACAGCAGACTGTCCTCAGTGTTTTTTTGTCAAAATGTGTGTGTTGGAGTCCTCTGAAGATCAGTTTACCTTCTATAACTAAATACGTTGATGAATATGAGTTTATCATGATCTGATCTTTTTTTTTTTATAATGAAGAGATGATGTTGTCTAATTCCTCAAGTATCCAAGACTGATATAATAATTACAGTAATTCTAAATTATCATCAGTTTATCAGGAATGGAATATTTGCTCTGGAATTTTGGAATACTGTTTCTGTATAAATCAGTGCTGTTTTTAAGTTGTTATGTTTGTCTGTGCTGCGGGAATGACTTTAATAAAATATGAATTTCTGGCACTGAGTCTCTGTCTGGGCTCTGATGAGCAGTGAGTGTACGGCTGAATGTCTTTTTCTATTTGAAGTCGTGAGCGGTCCATACACCACCAGCTGGTGGTGCTGACACTTTGAACAGCTCCTGTGAACAACTTCTCACACCTAAATTTATCCCTGGTGGTCATGATCACAAACCAGGAAGTGTTGTGTCCTGTAAGGTTTCCAGACTGAAGACAACTTTCATATCATTAATTTAAAAAATACAATAAATAGTGTGATTAGTATTCATCTTACAGAATCAGTCATTTGTAAAAGTCGCTGAAAAGTATTCTCCTTTGTATGTTCCTTTGGTGATGTTGTGAATGATCCCACAGTGACGTTACTGTCATGAAGCAGTGCAGCCTACCGTCTGTTCCCTGCTGTAATGTCTCCATCTTGTGGTTCAGATACAGATACAGTCCCTGTCTGAGTCGATGTGACCACACGGCTGAAAAGGGAATGTCACCAGCTGCAGTATTTACATTGTCCAAAGGACTGCTTCTTCTTGGCCAGGCAACTTGGTAATGACTATTTAATATACGTAATGTACTGTACTGTAACAAGAGATTTAAATAAATAAAAAATGAAAAAAAATCTATTTTACTTCACTTTGAAATGACAGAAAGTCAAAAGATTAAAAACATCCAATCAGACGTTAGCTAAACTACCACTTAGCTTGTTAGCTAACACAAACGTTTACCCTCCCATGTATGTGTATGCCAGTTTACATGAGCTAGCTACTGTTAATTTATGCTATTGTCTGCCACGCTAACAGCAGTTGCCAATTATATTACGGAATATGTTTTTTGGCGTTAAATTCCAAGTTAACCGTATTTGTTGCTTTCATAGTTAACCTGCGTCCTCTTTCTCTCTCTCGTGTATGAGGAGAAGGTCAGCACTTAGCACACAAAACATGGCAGAGAAAAGGAAATGGCGGACGTTTTGATGGCTCCAAAGTACTGTTTAAGTACCTGTAATATCAAAATACTAGTTGATAAAGTTTTCACAGAAAATGAAGGGCTAATGTTCAAAAAAACGTTTAAGTGGAGCTGATAGTCTCACCATGCAGTTGGAGTGTTTCTTGGGTATCTATATGTCCTTAAAGTGATGAATTTATATTTAAGCTAACTTACTATTAATGGCTGTGTCTGTTACAGCAGTTTTCACATCATGGGTTTGTGATCCACTTGTAATACAACTCTTTTTGAGATCATAGCTCTTTAAGGCTTGGTTTCAGCTTTGACTGGTTTTTGGTGTATTTTTGCAGTGGTTTATGTATTACTGAAAGCACTGAATTCTCCAGGTGGTGGCTTTTACAAAACAGTGAAGTTGTGGAAAAGACTGAACAGGACACAGAGATGTAGATTTTTGATATGCTTCATTCTTTATTATGGTTAGTTATAGTTTTAAGGCACTTTAATGCAGAGTCCTCGAAGGTTCCAGCTGAGAGCTTCACTCTGCATCATTTCCCTTCTGCGTGAGAGAGAATGAACACAAATAATTAGGGGGGAAATCAGTTTAGTAACAGTATTTAGTGTGCAGAAAAGCACCAGATATACTTTGATCATCAGCACTGTTGCGTCACTGACCTTGGATCCAGCATCACGGCCCTTGGCCCTCATCTTGTTGACCTGCGACTCAGCAATGTCAGCCCTCTCCTCTGCCTCATCCAGTTCATGTTGCAGTTTACGGAGCTTGGTCAGATGGCTGTTAGCTTGTTCCTCCTGTCATAAATAGTTTTGGGTAAGTATTTAAATAGTATGGGAGCAGGATATTCATCTGTAATATCAGAATACACCTGTACTTACAGCCTCCTCTGCAGTCCTCTTGTAAGATTTGACCTTCAGCTGCAGTTTGTCTACCAGGTCCTGCAGACGGGCCAGATTCTTCCGGTCCTCTTCAGTCTGCATAGAGTTGAATAAGCAGAGTCATGGGTTTTACAACTGACACAGGGAATCAATGTGAATTGATACAGAAAATAATTAGGATATACCTGATAGGTAAGCTCCTTGACTCGTCTCTCATATTTACGGACTCCTTTAACAGAGTCACTGCCCTTCCTTTGTTCAGCTTCCACCTCAGCTTCCAGTTCCCTCACCTATGAAAACATAAACAACGTGTCACAGAAGCCAAGCATCGTGTCCACATCTGAACAGGGAAGTGTCACTCACCCTGGCCTCCAGCTTCTGGATCTGCTTCTTGCCACCTTTCATGGCTATTTGCTCAGCTTCATCCAGACGGTGCTGCAGGTCTTTGATGGTCTGTTCCATGTTTTTCTTCATGCGCTCCAGGTGAGCGCTGGTGTCCTGCTCCTTCTTCATCTCCTCTGCCATCATGGCAGCATCAGTAATGGCCTTCTTCGCTTTCTCCTCGGCGTTTCTGCACTCCTGCACCGCCTCCTCCACCTCATTCTGAAGCTGAGCTGTGTCGCTTTCAAGCTTCTTCTTCTGGTTCAGCAGGCTGGTGTTCTGCGCAGAATTGTTTCACAGTGAACACATAAATAACTTGGACATATTTGCATATTATTATCATACTGTACTAATGTACAATGATTACAGATCTAGACATACCTGAGAGTGAAGCAGCTGAACTCTCTCACTGACATCCAGCAGTTCCTGCTCCGCCAGTTTACGACCTCTCTCGGTCTGCTCCACCACAGACCTCAGCTCGTCAAGTTCAGCCTGCAGCAGGTTGTTACGTCTCTCCACAATGGCAATGTTCTCCTTCAGATCATCATTGGCACGGAGAGTATCATCCAGCTGCAGCTGAGCGTCCTGTCAAGGAAGATAATAAGGTTCCGTCCATGAGAAAGTGAACAAAGACAATAATCCACAAACATATTCCCAGCATTGGTAGACTTAAAAACTCACCTTCAGATGAGCATGGACTCCCTTGAGCTGCTTCTGAGCCTCTGCTGCCTGCCTGTTGGCCAGGCTCAGCTGGATCTCCATCTCATTGAGATCTCCCTCCATCTTCTTCTTCACTCTGAGAGCCTCATTTCTGCTGCGAGTCTCGGCCTCAAGAGAGCTCTGCAGAGTGTCTGTCACCCTCTGATGATTACGCTTGGCCTGCTCCATCTCCTCGTCCTTCTCAGCCAGCTTCCTCTCGATCTCAGCCTTCATCTGGTTGAACTCGAGCTGAACTCGAAGGATCTTACCCTCTTCGTGCTCCAGAGAGCCCTGTAAGAACAGACTGCCATCAATTTGTATGTCCTTTGAGAATAGGTCGGAAGCTTTAACAACATACTATACTCTCACCTCAGCCTCCTCCAGAGCAGATTGTATCTCAGCCTTCTCCTGCTCCAGCTGTTTGCGCATCTTCTCCAGCTCATGGATGCTCTTTCCTCCCTCACCAAGTTGCTCAGTCAGGTCAGAAATTTCCCCTGTCATCAAAAGAAAATTGTATTCATTAAACTGGATGAATAGGGTTAGTGCATAGTAACATGATAGACATATCAAGATCAAATGCACAGGGTCCAAGGGAAGGATGATTTTTTTTTCTCAAACCTTGGATATTCTTATTTTCTCGTTTCATGGTCTCCAGATGATCCAGAGATTCTTCATAGGAGTTCTTCAGTTTGAAGAGCTCAGTGCTGAGGGAACGAGCCTCTTTCTGGGCACCTTCCAGCTCAGTCTGGGACTCCTCATACTTCTGCTTCCACTCAGCAAGGACCTGGTTTAATAACATATATCATTAGATTAGATTAGATCGGGTTATTAATTCATCAATTCACTTCTTCCCTCAAGTGCTGTTTTTTCTCTCATTACCTTGTCAAAGTTTCTTTGTTTCTTGTCCAGAGCTGCAGCAGCAGCATTCGATCTCTCCACATCCACCATGAGATCTTCAATCTCACCCTGAAGCCTGTGTTTGGTTTTCTCCAGGGAGGAACATTTAGCATTAGCCGCTTCAACAGCTTCTTCTGCATCTTGCAGGCGCTGGGCCAATTTCTTCCTATTTGACATGATAATTTCAATAGTTATCAATCCTTCTCAAAAACATCTCTGTGCTGTTGCAGAGGAGCCAACTGGTCTTACTTTGCTTCCTCCAGCTCCTCTGTCCTTTGGATGGCGTCAGTTTCATACTTGGTTCTCCACTGAGCCACCTCAGAGTTGGCCTTAGACATGCTGCGTTGGAGCTCAGCTTTGGCCTCTTGTTCCTCCTCAAACTGCTCCCTCAACAAATCACAGTCATGGCGTGCAGACTGCACTGCATGGGCAAGTGCATTCTTGGCCTGGAAGGAGAAAGCATAAGCTTTGATAAAGTAATATTTAAAGGAAATATCTGGAAACTTCATTCATTGTAATTTGAGGTACCTTGACTTCCTCCTCTAGTTGTCTCTTGAGATCTTCAATCTGCTGAATGTAGGACTGTTTCCCTCTGGTCAGCTGAGAGACCAAGGAGTCCTTCTCCTCCAGCTGCCTGGAAAACTCACCTTTTGATAAGGAAGAAAATTATCCTCATGTCTTAAATGTCATGAGTTCAATTTCAAAGAATTAATGAGTGTTCTTACCATTCTCAGTCTGAAGCTTTGCTTTCTGCATGGTGAAATCATTGATGATGCGCTGGCTTTCATCAGTTTTGGACCTCAATTCACTTACTTGATCTTCAAAAGTGCGACACATTTTTTCTGAGTTTGACTGAAAATGAAACAAAAGTTGCTTCATGTTTTGAAACTCCTTCATTCAGACATCTCTAAATATGGAACGAAACTGGTACCAGGGTAGCATTATCTAGTCTCCTGGGGTAATTTGTTAGGTGTACTCACTTTGGATTTGACGATCTGCTCCATGTTGGAGACCACATCATCCAGCTCCAGTCTGAGCTCGCTCTTCTCTTTCTCCAGCTTCTGTTTCACTCTTTGTAGGTTGTCAATCTGCTCTCCCAAGTCAGCCACGCTATCTGCGTTCTTCTTTCTCAGGGTAGCCGCGGTGGCTTCATGCTGCAGAGTGGCCTCTTCAAGGTCTCTACGCATCTTCTGAAACTCAGCCTCCCTCTTCTTGTTCATTTCGA
Source organism: Diplodus sargus (assembly GCA_903131615.1). Taxonomy (NCBI): domain Eukaryota; kingdom Metazoa; phylum Chordata; class Actinopteri; order Spariformes; family Sparidae; genus Diplodus; species Diplodus sargus. The sequence continues at coordinate 1,545,775 of CAEMYA010000212.1, forward strand.
TCTGGGCGGCAGTGGCTCCTCCGGCCTCCTCCAGCCTCTCGCTGATCTCCTCCAGCTCTCTGGCCAAGTCGGCCCTCTGCTTCTCCACCTTTGCTCGGGCAGCTCGCTCTGCTTCGAGCTCTTCCTCCAGCTCTTCAATACGGGCCTGAGATGTACAGTTTCCATTAAGAATGCCAACTAGAACAATGTATTTGATCATTTGATTTGCAAAATGGAGGCTGTGTTAATTTGAGCTTACCTGTAACTCCTTAAGTTTCTTCTGAAGTTGGGCTGCCAATGCTTGTTCATCCTCAATTTTGCTGAGAAGTTGGTTGATCTCAAAGTCCTTTCTATTGAGACAAAATATATCTTAAGCAGCCTGTATCTAAATAAGTTTTCCTGATCTTTGATTTGGTAACTACATCACGACACAAGAGCTTACATTTAGCAACTTTTGATTTATACTGTGTCTGCACATGGCAACTATTGGATCATGGTTGAGGTGAAAGAAATATTGTGGTTGTGGCAAATAAACTATCTTTAAGGTTAGACAGATGTCCAAAAAAGATATCAGGAAGGGTAAGTGTATTGTGAGGGTTGATAAAAAGATGAATATTAACAATTGGTCCGACTGTTGCATGAAAGTCAGATGTGCTACACATCCCTCCACCAACCCAACCTCACAATCTAAAGGGCACACTACCTCCTGTGCATGTTAACATTAGATGTAAATTGGAGGTGGGGACTCATCCAATATTGCAGTAATTGCTGGAATGCTCAATTGAATTGGAGAGCAGACTAACTTCTTCAGCTTCTCTTCAAGTTGCTGCTTGTCGTTCTCCAGGTCCATTAGGCTTTCCTGGCTCAACTTCAGATCTCCTTCCAACTTTCTCTTTGCTCTCTCAAGATCCATCCTGACCTTCTTCTCTTGTTCAAGAGAACCCTCAAGCTATTTCAAAGCATAGAAGAACATATTTATTACATATTAATCCAATCAGGATTTTAAGTTTATATCCTCATGATTGTATGTAACTCACATCATCAACTTGCTGTTCCAGCTTGACTTTGGCCTTGGTCAGAGTGTTGACTTTGTCCTCCTCACTCTGAAGGTCGTCCAGTGTTTGCTGATGAGCCTCCTGAAGAGCTTTTTTCTCTTTGGTCAGCTTAGCAATGATTTCATCCAAAGCTGCCATCTCTTCAGTCAGGTTTTTAACCTAAGTAATTTGTTCTAAAAGTTAGAACACCTCATGTAGTGGAAAATGTGTTCTATCAGCGCTAGTCAAAGTACTTTGTTACCTTGTTTTCTGTGGCATGCTTTTCCTTTTCCACTTTAGCCAGAGTCAGCTCCAGATCATCAATGTCCTTCTTGAGCTCTGAACATTCGTCCTCCAGCTTCCTCTTCTTGGCAGTCAGCTCTGCATTCATCTCCTCTTCATCTTCCAACCTCTCTGTCAGCTCTTTGGTTTTGGCCTCAAGCTGGATCTTACTCTTGATCAGACCCTCACAGCGCTCCTCAGCATCTGTGAGATTGTCTTGTTCCTGCACAAACCAATATCGTAATCAGTGACAGGTATGAGCATAAATCGACGATGCTGTGACGATGAATGACAGATCTTACAGATTGGACTTGAAGCTGCAGGTCGTTCTTCTCTTGGAGAAGGGTGACCATCTTTTCCTCCAGCTCTTTCCTGCGTGCTTCAGATTTAGCGTAAGTCTCTTTGAGCTTTGTGAACTCCTCCTTCATGTTTGCCATCTCCTTCTCAGTCTCAGCTGATTTCAGCAGAGGTTTGATCTTGAAGTACATCTTCATCCAGGGCCAATTCTTGACACCCATGAAGGCACGGATGTTCCACTGGATCACCAGTAAGGAATCCCTGTAGAGAACATAAATCCACTTGAATCAATTTTTCTGTGCCTTTGTAGTTCTCTTACTTTTTAGTTATACTAGAAGCACACCTTGAGGGGATGATAATGTCATCAAGAAAATTACTCAATAAGTATTGTGAAATTGACACAGATTCATGATCACCAGAAGATAGATGTATTGACAGTGTTATCCTGACTTTTCATCTACCACTATCAATGGGTCAAATTTCAATTCGACAAATACTTGAGTTTATTGTATGAGCAAATGCCTACAATACAGTAAATGTTAAAAGTAATGCTCCAACCTGCGCTCAACAATTTTCTGGAACTCGATCCTGGCCAGTAGCCCTCTGACTCTCGCTTGAATTCCAGTGATGATGAGAGCGAGACGGTCGTCTCTCATCTCCTCAAGAACACCAAGCAGACCGGCTTTGAAGAACACCTGTAAAGAAACAGGAAATATTAATGTGATTGCTTCTAAATAAGTATTGTTTTTACTTAAATCAATGCTTCACCTTTGTGTGTCCCAGTTTATACTGCTCATGGTCGATGTCCAGAGAGCCCAGCAGTTTTTCGGCTCCTTTCTTGTTGTCAATGAACTGTCCGTCAGGGATAGCATTAGGGTTCAGGATACGGTATCTGAAATGTGGAGAAATATACAAAAAACATGAGAACATTTTGACCATGAACGTACTGTAGATGTAGAGCAATTTTTGTATTCATTTGTATTTTACAGTACCTTTGTTTGAAGTCTCCATACTGGATCCTGTTAGGGAATCCCTTCCTGCAGATCCTGATGCCCTCCAGCACACCGTTACAGCGCAGCTGGTGCATGACCAGAGGATTCTCCATCGCCCCAGGAGTCTTGGTCTCATTGGGGATGAGGCAGCGTACAAAGTGAGGGTGAGTTGACCTGAGGTTGGTCATCAGCTTGTTCAAGTTTTCCTGTAATAGTCCAAAACATGCATGATGTGCACCTGTGTAGTGACAGTAAAAGTCATTTTTAAATTCAAAAGCAATACATTTTAAATGTTTTAAGTTAATTCACCCTGTGCAGTGCAGACACAGTCTGGAAGGAAGAACCTTTCTTCTTTCCACCCTTTCCTCCCTTGCCGCCTGAATCCTGGGCTGTAGAAAAAGGTTACAATTCAACTTCACTATTTTCATATCCAGATGTTTGAAGTGATTTTAGGGTATTTTAAATTGTATAAATTGTCACAGAAGAAATGTACCTGAATCTGCTCCGGCATAACCAATGAAAAGATTTGCCAACACTTTGAGGGCAGACTTCTGGAAGAGTCCCACCACAGTTTCATTCAGTGGGTCCTTGTTCTTCACAAGCCAGTTACCAATGTTGTAGTCAACAGTACCAGCATAGTGAACCAGGGAGAAATGAGCCTCTGGTCTCCCCTTAATAACCCTGGGTTTTTGGAAGTTGGGGCTTTTACCCAGATGGTTGTCATACAGTTTGGCTTTAAATGTTGCATCGCTGGCCTTTGGGAACATGCACTCCTCTTCAAGGATGGACATGATGCCCATGGGCTGAAGGAAGGAATTGACTAGAATTAATTACTGGTAAACATGCCAGTTTGTCACTGTAATTCTGAAATCTCATTAACTCAGCACCAACCTTCTCAATGAGTTCAATGCAGGCTGCCAAATCCATGCCAAAGTCAATGAACTCCCACACAATGCCCTCTTTCTTGTACTCTTCTTGTTCCAGCACAAACATGTGGTGGTTGAAGAACTGCTGCAGCTTCTCATTGGTGTAGTTGATGCACAGTTGCTCAAAGGTGTTGAACTAGGAAGGTCATTCAATGAGAGAAGTTAGACAAAGTAAATTTCATAGTCACCTGTCCATAAAATCTTTCATACTCACATCAAAGATCTCAAATCCAGCAATGTCCAGCACACCGATGAAGTACTGGCGGGGTTGCTTGGTATCTAGAGATTGGTTGATTCTCACCACCATCCACAAGAACATCTTCTCATACACTGACTTGGACAGTGCACCAATAGAGTAGTAGACCTGTTTAGATATATAAAAACAAAGAATTGATCATGTTGAAACTATATGTACTTACTATATGCAATATTTTAGTATCAGGCTTTACTACATTACCAATGCTCCAACACTTTGTGTGGAGACTCACCTGCTGCACATTCTGACCTTTGGTGACCCACTCATTCCCAACCTTGACCCTTGGGTGGCACAGGCCCTTCAGCATGTCAGCAGAGTTTAAGCCCATCAGATACGCAACCTTGTCTAAATCTGCAACAGTGATAGTGTATCATTTATGTATGGTAAAGATTTTATACAGTATATTATACAGTCTGTCCATCAGTCTGCATTTGGAAGCGGTATTTACCTTCAGTGCCGTCAGCTTCTGCTTGCTCCTCTCTCTGCTTCTGCTTGAACTTCATGTTGCCAAAGTGCATGATGGATCCCGTCAGCTTATAGATGCTGTTCTTCTCCTCTTGGGTGAAGCCCAGGACATCAAAAGCTTCCTTTAACAAAATAAAATTGTACGTCACTTTGATACATTGAAATGAAAGCAATGTGGTAGGTCACCTCAATGTTTGATGAATACAGCACTGCTCTGTATATTGCTTACATCTGTTGCCATTAGCTCATCAGAATCATTAATTGATGTGACTGTGATCTCTCCTTGGGAGATGAATGAATAATCATAGGGGTTGCTTGTAATAAGCAGCATCTCTGAAAAAGAAAACAAATTTAGTCATAATGTTTGACTCATGCATCATTTGCATTCAACAACTGAGTCTCACCCAGCAGTTCTGGTTTCTGTTGGGACAGAATCTGGTAGAAGATGTGGTAGTCTCTCTCAGCCTTGAGCTGATAGGTGACTCGAGATTTCTCCAGCAGATCTGACAACATGTAAGACATTTGTTTTAAGATTTGTTCCGGAGAGCTATATTCTTGCCTTAAAATGATAAATGCTTGCTGAACTTACAAGTTTCAATATCAGCTGAAGCCAGTTTCCCACTGACTCCGAAATGGATTCGAATGAATTTACCCTGTGATGAGAAAATGTTGTTTAGATGTCCTTGTAACACAGTCACATCTTAACATGTGCTGTTCAAAGGTCCAATGTGGGATTTAGGGGCATCTATCGGCAGAAATGTAAATTTAAACATAACTGGTGATTATGTTTTTATTACTGTATCATCTCCTGAAACTGAGAATTGTTGTGTTTTAATTAGAATTAGCTTTTAATATCTACAGAGGGAGCAGGTCCTCTTCCACAGAGTCAGCCATGTTTCTCTACAATAGCCCAAAAAACTCACTGAAGTCAGGGTAGGGTAAGTGGTATTGAGTTGGCTGCATCTGCAACCTTACTGCCAGATGCCACACTGAAGCTTTTAATGTCAAACTTACAAATCTGGAGGAGTTGTCATTTCTAATGGTCTTGGCGTTTCCAAAGGCCTCCAGGGCAGGATTGGCCTGGATGATTTGATCCTCCAGGGTGCCCTGCAGGTTTAACAGGTGCCAACATTTAGGTCACAGAAGTACATTTATTATATATAATAATCCACTTATATCAGAAAATTAGTGAAACCAACCTTTTTCTCTTGAGCAGCATCCTTCTTGCCAGAAACAGCTGCGATGCTGGCAAAGTACTGGATGACTCTCTTGGTGTTCACAGTCTTTCCTGCACCAGATTCTCCACTGAGAGTGAAAACACGTCATGAAGACAAAACATAAACTCTGCTCGTCCAATAAGATTCAAATATAACTTCTATGAATTACTCACGTGATAAGAACAGACTGATTTTCTCTGTCTGTAATAGAAAAGACAATGTTCAGTATGAGGACAATTTCTGAATCATGTTAATGTTTACAAAGAGCGGAACGCACCTGACAGCATGTACTGATAAGCATTGTCAGAGATGGAGTAGATGTGAGGAGGAGCTTCACTCCTCTTCTTTCCTCTGTAGGCATTGACCACCTGCTTATCGTACACTGGCAGCCACTTGTAGGGGTTGACAGTCACACAGAACAGCCCTGAGTAGGTCTGCGGACAAAGACACAAGAAACATAAAACACGTCAGCTAAAGATTTCTCACAGTGAAGAGATGAGTAGATTTGTGGTCTTTACTCACGTAGATCATCCATGCTGCGTAACGCTCTTTGAGGTTAAACAGCACAGCTGGTTCATGGAGGAAGGTGAACATCGCCATGTCCTCAATTTTATCAAACTTTGGCGGGTTCTGAGGGTGGATATCAACCTCCTTATGGGTGACAGTCTGAAACGATTTACCACAGAGAATATCTCAATATAAATTGTTGCAAAGGTCATCAAAGCTGTTAGTTTGACTGCTGTGTCACAACCACTGTCCTACTTCTATTAGTGAGTGTAAATCTGACTTACTTTTCCATCCTCAGTTTCAACGGTGACTTTGTCGCCATCTCTGCTGGTGACTTTGGCTTTGATGTACTCGACCTCAGGGTCGGGCACAAAACACTGCCTCTTTATGTCAAAGGGGCGAGTCTGGGCCTCCAGACGTTCCTTGTCCGACTTTCTCAGGAAGGAAGCAGCAGTCCCAAACTCTGCCATGAGGGCGTCACCCATCTTAGGACCTGTGCAGCACAAATGATGACTTCACATAGACTTTACATTTGTACAAAACAAGAATTATTTATTGAGTATTTGTCTAAATGAGCACTGAAATAAATTGAAAAATAATTGCATAGGGTAAGATAAAGATCACTATTATTGTTTTACCTGTGTTTTACCCCCTTTTGTGAGATGATTCGTTATATCTGTTGCAAATTATACAGAAGAAAAAACAATTAGATCCTCCTAAAACGTTAGAATTATTAAGAGTTGAACAAAGAAGATGTCATGAATAGTATTATTGTCCATTACAAATCTCTTCCACAATACTCACTCTCTGTGGCTGTCTGGTAACTCGCCTCCTGCTCAGTCTTCTTTATAAAGGCTGCAGTCCAGCCATAAATGGCAGAGGAATTAATTATTCAGATCTCCCATCAGATGATCTTGATATCGAAGCTGGAGGTGTTCACCTATTTGACTTATAAGGCTCGTAACCATTTGTTCTCACGCGCCCAATATGGAGACCCTGCTGGTGTGATGACATCAGGTCAACAATTGTAAATTTCTCAGCCGTTGTTCTATTTTAGCGCCACCCTTCATATTATTTTTATGTCAGTATAGGAACATTGTTCACATCACTGAATTGTCCATTTGGATGACTATGTATCAAAACACATGTGAAAGTGTTAAATATCTGTGTTGTTGACTACTTTTCGAAGAAAAAAAACATGTTTCATTCATGTGACTTAAGCACATCCACCTGTCTCCTGCTGACGAAAACAAGGTCACAATGCTCCACTGTAACAAGTGAGAGTAGCAGCTACACAGCTGGCCTTTCCTGTCAACTGTTCCTTCTCTTTATCCTTGAGAACAAAGATAAACCTGTGAAATACTTCTTGGATTCTTTCTGACACTTGTGAGGGGGTTTGATTGCCAGACCTTGCCCTGTCTTTGTTCCGTGGCAGGTGCTTGTGCTTGTGTAGGTCCCAATGGACATAAATAACCTTAAACACTTAAAGGCCATACACGGAGGAGCCACTTTGCTATCAAGTTATATAAAAGGTTTATAGAAAAAATATGGTTAAAAGATGGCTATTAAACTGTAAACATTTACCCCATATCAGTAATATAAGGCGATAGCAGCTAGGGAGTATGTTACGGTCGCACAGCCCATAAAACTCATTCAAACGATACAGTTTTTACAAAAATCAGAGAGTATGATGACGAAAACAATCAGAAATAAAAAATTATGAAGTATGAATGATTTATTAATAAACATATAAATGATTATGACGTAAATGGCACTGAAACAGATACATCAAACAGAGACCAGAGAGTGACTGAAAGAGGCCCAGAGGTTCAACAAACTGTTGAGACAAAAGGTTTTGATCCTGTTAACCCCTCAAGTGTCACCTTCCTTCAGGGTTAACATACCTGTCAGATGTTGCCATCCAAGAAAAGTGCAGAGTGACAAGGTGCTAACACGGCTAATAGTGAGTGGAGCTTTCATTCCTTAGCGGGACCTTAACATGTCACTTGTGAACCCTCTTCAGATGCCACCAATTTACACCTCGGATGTTGCTGTTAGCTCCTCGGACAGGAGGTCAAGTTCCAGACATGGCGAGGGTCCAGGTCTCAGCTGTCTGCTTGTCTCGCGGCAGTCAGTCTTAAACATGACAAGAAAAGACTGTCTGTCGGAGAGAGAGGGCTGTCAGCGGCCTTGGATGGGAACATTTGTCCCATGATAAACTCACTGTGGTCCAATCCAAATCCAATATATTATTAAATTAAAATCTTGTTCACTTTATGTGGAAAGTTAGATGAGACGAAGAAGAAGGGTGGTACTACTCTCATATCTGAGCAAGGAATAAGGCTAGGGACTGGAAACAGCAAACGTGTAGCCTGGCTCCTTCCCAAGGTACAAAATTCAAGTGTATCCTTAAATCTCACTGTCTTCTCGTACTTGGTGTGTTTTTTGGGAGACTAGTGCTAGGTCATCTGCAAAAAGTCCTCGAGCTGAGTCAACTAGGTCCACTGGATTTCTGCCCAGTGGTTTGAAGTTGTTCCTTTCAGTTCTCGTTGTCCCTCCCCACATTGGCTTTCATGTCTCCCAAGACTTCTCCTCTTGGGGCCTTCTGTGTTGATGCTTGCAGCTGTTTGTAGATCTTTTACTGCAGTTTTGAGTTTATTGGTGCGTAGGTTGTGATATTTTGGCCCTTGAATGAAGCGACTTTGGAAAGAATTGAGCCAGCACCATACATACAAGTTTATATTCTTTACTCTTCTTTTAACTTTCCATTTTAATGAGTGGCCATTTTTTAAATAAATAATTTGATTACTCCTGAGCACCAGGCCAAAGTTTGATGGAAAAGTGTTCAATGCATGTACACTGTACGATATTTAGTTTTTGGTCATTTCATAAATCTAATCAAGGCCCCATCTTGTGGAGAGACCATTTAAGGAATTTATTTAAATGTTCTTTAAGAGCTCAGCCTGACAGACTTACTTGACAGTTACCTTCAAACAGTTTTCTTCATATTCTTACTACGCCATTATCACTCAGGTTTTCAGTCGATGTCGAGCTCAATGTCACACACAATGCTTCATGGTACGTCTGCTCCAGGCCAGCATAAGTAACCGTTTCTGACACTCTGTGATGAATAATAGTAAAATCTCAGCTGTGCCGTATTCATGAAAGTCAGAATGACAAATTAACTTGAACTTGACGTGCAGTACAGAGGGGCTGACCCTGTCCAGAAGTGTTGAGTGGACTGTGAGCTGTTTCCATCCTTCAGAGTGACAATGAGGTGTAACCAGATCTGTCTCAGCCGTTGTCTCCTTCCTTTTGTCCTTCAGGACAAAGATAACTCGCTGTCATTAACTCTAAATGCCTTTGTTTGATTTAGGCTGACAGCTTGAGAGGTACATTTGGATCTGTGCATTTGATGGCTACACACAGTCTGCCCAGTCTGTATGTGTCATCACTACTAGCTGTTTACTTATAGCATTTTACTGTCAAATACAGGTATAGACCTCTAGCTCGATACATTTCTCTTTCATTCTAGCTTTAATTTATACTATTTCTTTTCTTCGTCCAAATATCCTTTGGAAGTAGTTCCTACAGTAAGGAGGGAATAACATTGGGAGAGACAAATTAGTTAATAGTTTAAGCTTTGTGATATGTCATTATGTTTTAAACTACATTTAAAGACTGCCCTCATTCACAGCTGTTCAGTCAACTTTATTTACTCCATCTTGTCGGCACATTTTGTTCTCTGTCCCTCTCTCTACTTGTTTCTTGTTGAAACTCCATCAGTTTACCTTTTGTTTTTACTAAAACACTCTATACTTAACTACTAGCAACAGTTCCTGTATGTATTCCTGTATGTATTTAACCTGACTTCTTGAAAGTTGTATTTTAGAGTGTTCACGTATCAGAAGTTCCTCTCAAGAAGTTATGACTGTAGGCACATAGAGACTGTTATTTGTTTGAATCTGCTAAAAGGAACTTGTAATTTTTGTGTCAATTCTGGCGGCCCCTGTGGACAAAAGCAGCATGAGCACCCCGTCCTCTTGTGGTAAAAGTCTGGCTAGCTGTACATTGTTTTGCAAACAGGTGAAAGAAAGATACAAGCAATGTTTAATTTTTTTATATGCATGACAATGAGCTAATGTATCTCGTTGTAGCTAATAAGATTAATAACAGTGATATGATAAGTGTGAAACAAAGTCAATATTTATATGCCAAAAAATATATGGTTAATTTTATATGTCCAACCTGAGTAAGGCGGACCCCACCCTGTTGACAGGTGTTAAGGGTAACTGTAACGTTATAAGAAATAGCCAGTCATCTCGCTGATGGTCTTGTTGCTTGTGTTGGTCATCATTATTGAATAGTTTTATTAACAGTTAAAAGTTCCTTGTGCCAAGATACAGTATGTTACCTAATTACCTCCTAAAGGATACAAATGTACTTTTTTATATCTGCATTACTTACTTACTATGTACTTAACATTACAGACAGGCTAATGTAGACGGTGGTGGGAAAAGTACTCTGATCTTTTACTAGTCCTGCACTTAAGATTTTAAGCACAAAAGTATAAACATCAAAATATACTTACCTAAATATATTTAACTAAAGTACTATTTAAGTAAAATGGCCCTTTTCAGGATAATGTGTATAATGTACGAGACTTTAATGTCGCAGCAGGTAAAGGTGGACCTTATTTTATTTTATTTTATTTTATTTTATTCTACTGAATTTCACTAAGGGATCAATAAAGTTTTATCCATAATATATTATTATTTATTTGTCGGTTAAATTATTAAACAATATTAATCTCAATCCACAAAGTAACTGGTAACCAAAGTTATCAAATAAATGTAGCAATGTAAAAAGTACAATACATTCCTTTGAATGCAGTGGAGTATAAAGTACCAGAAAATGGAAATACAACATAATCAAAGTACAAATACCTCAAAAAGTATAGTAATTGAGTACATTTACTTGGTTGCTTTTCACAATTTCATGTAGATAAACTTACCCTGCCTTTTCAGAGGTAAAGTTTCTCTCTGCACTCAAAATGTCTTACTTGTGTGAACCAAATCTAAAAGAAAATAATCAAAACTCATAAATGGATATTTTTTTTTAGTTGTATTCTTCTAATCTGAGCGAGTCACATTCACACATGCATGAAACATCTAATTCTTGTAATGACTCTTAAAAAATGCCCATATCATGTTTATTTAACCAGTTTTATTTTACATTAAATCAGGCTATAGAGTTAACTGCATCACACTCATCATTGAACAGCTCATCAGTGTTGTCAGATATAATAATACTCGAGTCAAGTTAATCATAGTGATAATAATCATCAGTGTATAAGTGCAACATACAGAGGAAAAAAACTACCAAAGGCTGACGGAGAAAGAAGCCATCAGCAAAGGTGAGCGTCCTTCATAATTTCATCTACAACAGGTTCCAAATTAAACAACTCCTGTTTCCTCCTTATATCACACACCCACAAACACTTGAGGATAAGAATTACCCGAGCACATTAATATATCGAGAATGTTTTCAAGCACTGAAACTGACATGCTTTGGTAATTCTCTATTATAGTTTAAACTTGTGCCAAATGCAAAGTGGCATCAGCTCTAAGGTTGTCGAAAGGAATGATACTTCTTTTGATACCATGTGTTTAAAACGATACATCTCTGTTTACTATACTTCCAATAGTATCGAAAGTACCTAAACTATTAAGAAAAAATAAATTCATTCATTAAAAAAACAGAGCCACAATTACAAATGTGTTGGTATGTGTTCAGTGACTTTTTCTTTCCCACCACAGGTTGAAAGTAAAAAAGGAAAATAATTATCCTGTTTTTCGTTTTTTTCATTAATCTTTTTTTTTTTTTTTTTTGCTGTGGTATCAAAACAGGTGTCAAGTATCGTTTTTTTTATGCCAGCACTGTATCGAAGTTTAAAATTCTCAGATTTTGACAACCTCAGCCTCAAATTAATGAGGAAGCTATGAAGAAAAATGCATCCATGGTGCGTGCTTGAGGAGCCGGGGGTTCATTTGGAGCTCTTGGGCCCTCTTCAGCTCCCATTCCAACCTCACGGAGCATCGTCATCGGGCCCTTTTTCCAGCATCATGACACATTCAAGTACAGATGACCTTGTTCAAAAACCTCCACATTTAAGACCTGACAAAAAAATATATGTGCCTGGTTATACGACCTCTACGGTTGTTTGTTCGTACCCGTCTATTCTCTGGTCATCTAGAGAGGTATTGAGTAACTATAAGCTTCTGAGGAAATACAGAAAAAAACAAGCCCTTCAGTGCTTCCAGACATGCAGGAATGTTGTGACAGTTTAACAGCTTCACTGTTGTTTGATCAGAGACATTAGAAAATGTAAAGTTTATCCCATGCCATCCCAATTAAATTATGTTTAGCTTAATATTTATAAAACACTAGGCCTCTGGATAATTTATTGATTATGCTTAATAACATAAATAAGACATAAATATAGCTGGCTCCAGGCCAGATTGAGTAACTGGATTCACACAGTTTGAACATAAACTTCTGTCTGTTTAAAGGCTCCTTTTTGTTTTGAGCCTTTGATCCCATTATGATAAACAGTTGATTTATGTTCATAAAACTGCCCCTTAAATTTGTAAAATTCGGTCAAATTAATCTCCATCATCTTTAAAAACAAAGTGCTCTGCATCGTCTCTCCACTGCATAGCGTACTGTACTGTACAGTTTCCAGCCATAGGGTCTGCTTTAACAAAACTCAGATGCCCCAAGAAGTTAAAGAAACTAAGTCTAGAGTATTTACAAGGCATTTTAACAACCATAACTCCATCGAGTCTTACAATGTTCGTCCGCCAGCTGTTTTACCACAAGTGTAACAGGAAAGTGTAAAAGACTGACTTTGCTTTGCTTTTGCACACCTGCAAGCACTTACCGCGTTGTCTAACACAGCGAACACGACAATAAAACACTCTACGTGGGTTAAGACAAATGCTAAGAATCACTTGCGACTACTCTCCGACCCCACGTCTGGTCTGGAGTGTCAGTAGAAAGCAGCTAACACTTCTACAACAGACACACTGGAGGACTGCGTGCAGCAGTGTATGCTGGTGTGTCACATGGTGGGGGGACTGCCCGCCCGCTCACCCTCTGGTCGGGAACAGATGAAAGATGAAGACTTCCCTAAACGTGTGCGCGTGGACATTGTGTGTCAGACCGACACGCATGTGAATGGCAGGAGATACAGAATGAAGAAACATGGCAACTCAACCCAACCGCCTGCGTTTGGAATGACTAGAGGATGATATGTTAGGAAGCTTAGAGTCTGATCGCCATCACCTTCAGGTCTCTATATTGCTCTTTGTCCTCCCCTGCATGGACATGACAGATGTAAATGTTCTGAATGCAAAGTGAGTGATTTGAGCACAATCCACTCTTTCAGGAGTCCCTTAGGTCTCTGGGTTGGGAGTGGCCAACAGCGGCACATTGTCCCTCCTCCTCCTGCCCAGCGGGGGGCGTCTGTACTGCTCCCCATCGGCCAGCGTCTGGGGCAGCGGCTTCCTCTTGCTCTCGGGCAGCAGCAGGATGGACAGCACGGCCAGCAGGGCCAGAGAGGAGTAAACCACGTGGTGCAGGAAGTAACCGTAGTGGTTCCTCAGGTCCATGAGCGGGGAGCTGAGGCGGCCCACACAGCCCAGCGCGAGCACTGCTCCTACACCAGTGCCCCTGTAGACACAAGACAACTTCAGAGTCCTTATATACAACATTTTATATGCTAGGATTCAGTTTTTCAGTAGGACCAAACTCTCGATTTTAATTACACATAAAACAACATTCAAATTGTGTACATCCAGTTGTACATGTGTTGAAGCTAATGTGTTTGCGTATTCCTTTAAAGGAACAGTTCAACATTTTGGGAAAAGTGAGAAATGAAACTGTAGCATTCAAAATTGGTGTTGTTTGTGCCGTTGTGTGAAGAAAATATTAACGACCAATGGTAATAAAAATCAGCAAAAAACACATGCTTCTGAACAATCATGTTTGCATCACATTGCACAATAATGCCATATATTATGCTGTTAAACAAACCAATTTTAGCTAGCCAGCTAGCTGGCTAACAAATAGCTGCAGGGTTAGAGTTATTTTTTTCAGTTTAGAGGAACATCCCCTAAAAATGTCTGTGCATGTTGCAGTGTAATGTAGTATGAATTAGCATTAATCTGAGAAAGATTGTTTCATACACAGCACTGAGTGACAGGAAATGTATTCAACTTGAAGCATTTAATTCCTTCATTTCCAATAGTAGTTAAGCTAAAGTGTCATGTAATTGTTAAAGAGTAAATGAGGATTATTTTAGAAGTCAGAAAGCTTCTCTTCATTACTAATAAATGTGGAAGTAAATTTCCTCTTTCCTTCTTCCAGTTGACTGCATATTTCACATCCTGATTCAATTTGGCAGCACTTATGGACAGAGCACCCTCTTTCTGACTAGTACAGTACCAACACATTTTACATCTTAAAGGTGCACTTTGTATTTTTAGAAGAGAAAGATCTTTATTGTCTGATATTTTTTATGCCTTAACAATACACAGTGCCCCTTTAGTATTTTCAAAAAAAGAAAAGAACAAAGAACTGCTTAAACTTAAATTCCAACTGCAGGGTGTCGCTGTGTTAGTGTTACCTGATGATGGTGGGCATTATCTCTGCTGTGAAGAGGATGCAGAGGGAGGCTGTGGCCTGGGAGGAGAACAGACCCAGCACTGAGAACACTGTGATGGCCGTCTCACTCAGATCTGAAGGGGAGGAGGGACAGGCATCGGTAATTATGGATTACCTTGACAGAGTGCAGTTTTTGTATTTTTCATTTTCGGATGATAATCATGATGCCCCTTTGATTTGAACAGATTTTAATTCAAAAACAGTGAACCGGTCCATCTAATCTTTCCCTAAACTTTGCCAGACTACTTTTATTAACAGAAGACACAGACAGCAGTGTGTGTAGCCTCTGAGAGGAGGTCAGTGCCGCTGCCCCCTCAGCCTTTGATGCATGATTAAAGCACAGCGCCTGACACAGCTTTGACTTTGCTGCCACTGCAGTGTCCTACATAAAATGACTGTTATACTCATTATTAGCCACAAGGGGGAGACTGAGACTGAGGCAAAGGCAAGTGTGTTTCCATACCAGGCTGTGGCAAGACAAAGGCACTCAGTACGTACTTTTCCATTCTCAAAGCTGAACGGTTTGCTTTTCATGAAGCATGATGCATATGTATAGTCAGTAGTGTATAGGTGATCTAATGTGAACACAAATCTGAGCATAGACTAACTTTTATCTTCAGTCCAGGATTGTAGGATTTAACAAAGCAAGGCTTTTAATCCCAAAACGAGCCTCACATATTGGTTCTCCAACAACAGGGGGGATTTAAGGAGAGGTTGGCCAAGACTATTAATCGCTTTGTTTATCTGACTCTAGATTTACTTGAGAAAACAATCCTGCCGCCTACAAAAGACCGCTTACACTCCATGAGTCCCAGAAGGATCAAAGAGGCCAGCCCCGTCATCGTCATGGCGAGGAGCAGGATGCCACGGCGGCCGCACCTGTCTACAGTCGCCCAGAGCAACAGCCAGGCACCGCCCCCTGCACAAACAGACAGCAGGTACGTCCAATAGAAGCTAGGGGCGGTGCCCCTGACGTCACCTCGGAAAGAGCTGTAACAGTGACTAATGCCATGAGAGATGAATCTGAGGGAGGAAGGGCAGGAAAACAAAGAATAAGCACTTGTGTGTTTGCAAGCAGCTTTCGAATAGAAAAGTGGCTAAATGTGGAAGAACTTCACGTTGAAATACGAGAGCAGCTCCGATTCAAAGCTGCAGCGCTGCTTAATTACTGTCAAGAATGTGGGATGACTTACGAGGTGAAGCCGAGCACACACATGTTCTTCCAGATGTTCCTGCTGTGGAAGAGCTCTGGGAAGGAGAGGCGGGGGCGTGAGGAGGGGGCCAGCTCTGAATCCAGCTCTGCAGTAAGCGAAAGAGGACACAACAGGCTTTCCCTTTTTAATTCACAGTCCAGCAACACCTGACCTGGTTTCTCTTTCAATCAATAGTCAATTTATTTTTTCTGAGAAGAGAAACGCACAGGAGTTAAATCAATGTTGGGACAATTCCTATTGGCTAAATAGAGATTGTTTAATAACCACTTAGAAAACTGAAGCTATAAAAATAGATTCTACAGTAAAGCTTTATGTTGATCCCCTAATTTGACAGCAAATAAACATGTTGTAGAAAATGATCAATACGCTACTACACTGTGTAGTCGTAAGCAGATATAACACCGCAATTTGTTAAAATATCATGCTCTGGACCTGACAGACGAGAAAAAACATCAGCAAATCATAAATGATCCACAATATGACACAGCTGTGATCTGAAATGTATATTGTACTGTATATTTGTATACAAAATACATCTGGTCAAAATGTCAAACATTAAGTTCCTCGCACAAAAGTCTCAAATCATGGCATAAATCTAGCGATATCTGTTTCAGGAAGAAAACACACTGTGCTGTCAACCAAACAGCTCTCTGAGATCACACTCCCGGTGGAGTGCACGGTTTACTGGATCCAGTAATGCAAGATGAGCCATGTTACATTTTCTAAAAACCTGCCGCAGATGTCTTTTATAGATTATAACACTGATTACGCTGAATGTCTGTTTCTTTTTTGAGTATCTTTTAATCAAAGAAAATACAGAACACTGAACGTGGAAGTTGAGATTGTTTAGTGCATGTCGTGACACTCGCAATGTTTCCTATTCTATACATTATGTGCAAGTGTTGTGGCATAGGGAAGGATTCTTAATTCAACACTTTTCACATATTGGACTTAAATAATATCAAAGAAAAAGAAAAAATGTTGACTAAATGGCAGTTATCATCATTATTTTCACACCAACCAATGTTGATATCACCAAACATCAGCAAACTCCATTTCCTGAGAAGCATATTTGCATATAAACTGGTGCAGAGCCCAGTGAATATCCAGCTCAGACTTTGTAGCTGCAGGTCATGATGCTCTATTGTAATTCCATTTTTAATACAGGAACCTCACATCTTTAATAAATCATGAATTGCGATTGAGCATCATTACCTGCTCTTGGTAGTGGCGTGTGATAGGTACCCATGTTTTGAAGTACATTATAAAAAATAAATGAATAATGCAGGCTTCATAAACTGAATGTCCATTCAGTCCGGCAGTGATGAAAAAATGTAAGCAGCTCTAACTTCGAGTAAGAAAATAAGAATCGTACCCCGTGTGTGCAGACTCACCTGTGAAGCTTTCGTCATCCCTCACATCTCTGTTGGAGTTTCTTCTCTCACTAAAGGAGTTCATATCTGCAGATCTCTCTGACAGAAGGAGCCATCTAGGAGACTCTGGAAACACTCCAGGAATCCTGCCGGAGAGTGAAGACAGAACATAAATCCACTCTTTGATCTCTGCTTACGTTTATCCAGCACCAAAACTATTCAAACGCATTAAGTTTTCTTGCTGTATCCCAGATTTGCTCCTTCAGCATGGAAACTAACCAATGTAGGTCACAGAGTGGCAAAATTCTTCATTTCTTAATCCAGCTTTTTTCCATTCTTATTAAAAACCTGCAGTAATCATCTGTTAATCTTTGTTAATTTGGTTTTGAAACTACAATGAAGGCTTATCTTATAACAGAGGTCTTAGAGGGATTGGGGACCTTAAACAAAGTAGCTCTAATGCCTTCTGACATGAGCTAAAAGGCTCAGTGTGACGAGGCGATTGAGATCAATACAATCCAACAAGCTTTCAGCAAGTCAGATGGCATCAAGACACTTTATCAAAAGACTATCAGGTCCCTTCATTCTCTTGTCACTGCAGTTTCTCCGTAAAACTGAACACCTGTCTGCTTACACAGTCAACCGATATCTAAATATGAAAAGAAAAAAATGATGATGAAGTCCTAAAAATGGGAATAAACTAAAACTGAATCAAATAAAAATAGAGAAAACAGTAAAAAAAAAAATCATGTGTAATCGCACCCATAACTGAGGAACAGTGTTAGCGGGGCGGCGCCGGCTCCAAGCAGGCCCCTCCAGGACTGGCAGCCCAGGGCGACGGCTAGCAGCAGCAGCTCTCCGGCTACAGTCATCAGCCCGGCCAGCATGGTGGCCACCAGCCTCAGAGACGGTTCACACAGCTCCAGTCCTGACAGACGAACACAACATCAGCAAATCATGAATGATAGCATGAAGAGGTAAAGCAAACCTAATTAATACTACATCCAAAGCTGTTGCATAATAGAAGACCAAAACATCCTCACCATCTCCATCCTAATGTTATGCTCCTCTAAAAGGAAAATACTTACCATCAGCAGATACCTTTCTGGTGCCTATGGAGAATGTGTTCGTGTGATGCATGTAGAGGCAGTATTTTAAGGCAAGCTAGCAGCACAGCTCTATATATGACCATGTCGGTCTGTTGGTTGTCCACTTTTCCCTAGACTGAAATTCTCAACAGCTACAGTATTAAATGGATAGACATGAAATTTCGTAAAGACATGCATGGCTTTTCTTTTTGTGCCACAGAGGTCACATTTGTGTTTTTTAGTCAAATGTCTGCAACAAAGTTTGAAAGACTGACATGAATTTGGTTACACACATTCATGTCCCTCTCCCATTTTTATTCCTCGGCTTTCAACCCAGCGTGAGACTCTGCTCTTGTTTTAGTGGGTTAGGGTTAGGGCCCATCATGTTTTGCCATCATCAGCTTAAACTTTAATTTGTTTAACCAAGAATCTGTAAAACTAATCAAATCGCCATTAGCCTTGGTTTTTCTCTGTGTGGAGTACTAATAAGTAAATATTAGCATGCTATCAAGCCAAACTAAGATGGTGATCAAGGTAAACATTATATGGCTTGACACCTGCAAAGGTCACTGTAAGCATGCTGACATCCTCACATTTAGACTCACGGAGAGGCTACCATGGCTGTGAGCAATTAATCTTATGTGATGATCTTTTTTGCCGAAGGCAAACTTAAAAAATCTGTCCTTCAAATGTGTAAATACTCACGAGTGATGTACAGAGTGAGGTAGACTCCCGCACTAGCTGCTGCCAAACAGAATCGCATGACGATGAAGATCGAGGGGTACGGAGAGACACACACTAACACCCCAAACACCACCGACAGGGTCAGGGAGGTGAGAAGGGTCTTGGACCGGCCCAGCCTGCAGGAGAACAGAGATATGTACTGAAAACAACCTAAATGACACATCAGTGCACCTTTATTATAAGACAAGAAAATCACTTACACACAGGGTTATACACTTCAGATATTGTTGATCTTCCATTCAGGTCATTATCAAAAGTCTCTTAATCAGACCACATAGAGATGCAGCTAGATTCCATTTAAGCATTGAAGAAAAATAAATCAACACGTAGGAACTTAAATTCAAATCAAGATAAAAGCGTAAAAACAAAAGATGTACCACAGCAATACAATTATAGTGGAGATGCTGATAATGCAAGAGCAAAAACACAACTTCACATGTTTAAATATTAACAGCCAGATAGTTAAAAACAGAAAATAGGACAATGGTCTACTGTGAAGGTAAGATTAAGGTGACAATGGAGAACTCAAAACTTTTACAGCTTTATGAATCATTAATGTTGCTGCCTCATTCTTAGTTTCATGTAATTTATAAATAATTCAGACAAAATAACAAGAACTCATTATTTCAAATTGAACACAATTTTAAGAACCCAACACACCTTGTTCAAATCAGTTATTTTACTGCAGGTTTTATAGAAACTTTCAAAAAGTTATGTTTCAAACACAAATAAAAGACATATTCTGATCAGCTCAAGCCTGAAGCACTAAATGATCTCTAAATGTGATGATTAGCCAATTTTCAGCTGCATGCACGAGCAGCAGTTTCGTTTCCAACCTGCAGATTAGCGCTGTTCCCTTTTCTTCAGTGCTTGTTCCCGGGAGGCTGCATTAATTCACTAGTCTTATCAAACAGATGCCATGCTCAATTGGTCAGCAAATTAATGAAGGCTGTTAGCTGATTAAATCTGCATCATCTCCCTCGCAATTCCCCCAAAACTACATCTTCCCCTGTGTTATTTTCAATCCGACAGCCGGCTGGATCCATTATGTCAATTATCTGAAGCTTGGGGTGTGCCTCAAGCAGACTGGTGAGCATCACGTTGTAAAATCGAGCCAAATAAAGCTTGCAAATATTAATAAGCTTACATTTGTTTACATTAACTTGTATGCCATTGGTTGCTATAATCATGTTGTGGCATATTCTTTGGTTTTTCTGTAGCAAACAATATTTATTGCACAACCTTTCTCACTGTGACTGAAAGCTCTATAAAGTGGCATTTGAGTTGCTTGACACTAAATCTCTCTTTCGGCTGGAGGCCACCGTCTACTGACTGATAGAGGAACAGGGAAAGTAAATCTATAGCCAAATTCATGTGAACATTAACATCCGGACAAGTTTTTGTGCTTTTTTTACGTTCTTTGTGTTGTCTGAAGGGCTATGAGGTAGTAAAACTGCACAGTCAGCATG
Source organism: Diplodus sargus (assembly GCA_903131615.1). Taxonomy (NCBI): domain Eukaryota; kingdom Metazoa; phylum Chordata; class Actinopteri; order Spariformes; family Sparidae; genus Diplodus; species Diplodus sargus. Next base: position 1,566,345 of record CAEMYA010000212.1, read on the forward strand.
AGAGACTGAAGAATGAGGAATGGAGTCATTTAACAGCACAGATGGACGGAGTTGTAGTTCAACATGTTAACGTGTGTGTGTGTGTGTGTGTGTGTGTGTGTGTGTGTGTGTGTGTGTGTGTGTGTGTGTA
>CAEMYA010000212.1:1574919-1591836 GCA_903131615.1 Diplodus sargus
TCCCACAGGGTTACATAAGAGCCTGTACACGAGGGGAGGGAAAGGGGACGTGGAGGGAATTTAACACACGGGAGCTGTCCGGCCTGTGTGGATGAAGAGCGGTGAAATAAAGAGAGCGGCGGTGTGTGAGGGGAATAAAATGACAGCGTTGGAGAGGAGGGGGGAGTGAAGCTGCTGGGCCGGGTTGACAAGACTCGCACCTGCCCCGGCAGACTGGTCTCTCACACACACACACACAGTCTGTGAGGTTTCAGAAACCACATGTATACTGAGACTTACCTCCTTCAAAATGATGCTCAATGTGAGGCGAAATCCTACTGCGCGCTGTCAGACACCCGAAACATCGTGGGGTGACAGGGGAGCACCGAGTACTTTCACCGCATTCACCGCGTCTCCTCCGCGCCCCGAAGCCAGCGTGCTTTGTCCGTCATGTGAAAAGACATGTCCGTCCCCGAGAAGACGAGAAGAAGCGGGTGTCGTGCCCTCTCTGAAAACGCCACCGCTGCCCAGGACACGAGCAAAGGACGCCGGGCTGGTGTCGGTCCGGAGGCTCGGCTAACCCTCCGCCACTTTGAGATGAGGTGATGCCCGCCGGGGATGCTACACTCCTCTCCTACCGACGCTGCCTTCCAACGTTACCGTCGAGTCCCAAGTTTCTGCCTGCCGACATTACACAAAATAATTAAATAAGGCATGTGTGTGTCCGACATCCTCTTAAAGGGAAACGCGTCGTCGGTCGCTCGGCCGCGGACAAAGAGCGGGTGGAGAACTGCATCGGGAGAAGGCTGTTTATAGGGGAGAGCTGCTCCACCGGCGGCGGCACACTTCGGGAACAGTCGGCTGAGATCGTCAAAGCGACGTCCCCTCGTCTCACTGCGCTCGAAGATCGTGTGTGAAGAGAAGGCGCCTCACTCCAAACTCAAAATCAGGTCTGCTGCCGATTACTTAATCCACATAGGAGGAATTCGCAGTGTTATATTAGTGCATAACATCAAAGGGGCACTGTGGAGTTTTGGAGATGAAATTCAAACTCAGTTTGATATTTATAATATTAATGATATTGATAATGCAAACTCAGACATATTATGTTGCCAGAAAGGTGGCAGGGTCCGCCAGATGTAAACAAAGCACAACAGTATGAAATTGTGTTGTGCTTTAAGGTCAGTTTGTTCATTCAGTATATTCAGTCATTGAAGATTTTTCCCTTCTAATTACAATGTCTTTCCCCAAACTACACAATGTACCTTTAAACATAGTATGTCTGAAAGGACAAAGGCAAGCGCTGCATAAGTCAAAAGACATACTCTATATGAATATGTATAATATGTTATAGTGTGTATTTGTACTGATACAGTGTATTTGCATATTGTACAAAGGTGTTGCATCTTTTTTTAAAAACTATTCAAAGTACTTTACATAACATAGCTGTTGCAAATTTTGGACATTTATAAAAAACTGACATTATTTAAATAACATTTCTCTGTAAATCAGGAGCTATAGACAATGTTATTTGTTTAATTGATGTTCTTTTTATTCAAAAGTAGGGATGGGAAAAAGGGAAAAATGTTTATTCCATGTAGGCTAGAGTTCCTCATCAGTGTGGCTATTGTAAGACTTTAGAAAAACTCTCAAGGAAAATGGGTTTTTCAAAACTTAGCAATAATATCTTTGATTTATAATTATGTATAATTAATTTCCTAAAAACAGCAGGGTAAAATGTGCTCAGAAAAAGGAACTTGCACAATTTGGACAGCAGAATCAGTGACAGAGTGAGCCACCTGTTCTTTGTCGACTATCTGTACAGAAGGCCTACATGTAGCTCTGCCGCATGGTGGAGCCATAAATCATAAAGCACCACCAGTGACAGGTCCAATGCGTGACTGTGCCTCCCTGGTTCACGCTGATGTGGGCTTCTTTCTTCTCATGAATATGTAATTTCTTATCCATAATAATAACATGTTATGATGTTGTTATCATAGAAAATAACTGGTACATGTTTTCCTTATTTATCTCCAGTCAGGTGTATTACTTTACTGCATTCTGCGGTTAAATCAAGTAGTATTGTAGATGCCATGTCATTGTGCATTTCATTTACTCTATTCACCATGAACAACATGTTCATAGGTCGAAAGAGTGCAAGATTTTCATTACCTGGAGGGGACAGAGAAAGCACCCCAACTTGGGGTTGAATAACAACCCATAAGTATTATATTCACCATGTTTTCTCAATGTTACTTTATTTTCTTAGACGTACTTTTACTGGTACTGGAAGGATTACATGCTGTTGTTCATATGCCACCTGATAATAAGGTAGAAACAATGTGAGTTGCTAAGGATAGAGTTAGAATGAATAAGTAACTTGATAGTCAATGAATTGTTAGTTAGTCATTCCGAAATAACTATATAAGAAATGCAATTTTAGCCAATCACTAGGTAAAGATTAGTTCATAAAAATCTGACTTCTTTCTTCTTGAGTTGTTCCTCATTCTTGTTATATTATAAGAATCAACTGCTGAGTAGCGTTGACTCATTAACTGTTAATTACTTAATTATTAGTTACTCTTTGTAACCCCTAGAGTCAGTTACATCATGAATATGACAATTAGCTGTTTATTTTTAAGGCATAATTATAAATCAAAGTCAGTGTTTCCGTTAATACATATTTACATTAACATTCACCTTGAAATCATATTCTGTAACACCAGTGGTGCTCATCCACTGATGTTACAGAATATGATTTCAAGGTGAATGTTAATGTAAACATGGTGTGAATATGATCATTAATTATTTAATTGTCATAATCATGCATTAATGAGGGACTACTTGGTAACTACTCAGTATTATGTTTTACTTAACTTGAAAGTACACACAGCAGCTGGTTTATGGTTGATCAGCGGCACTTCATGAAGAAAGTGGTCAGATTTTTAGGAACTAATATTTCCTAATAATGTAAACAATAACTCAATATAGTATCTCCCACTCTGTGCCGTCTTATTAGGGTTAGGGTACTCATTAACAATTCATTATATCAAGTAATTCCCAATTTTACTCATATTTTTGTGTACCTAATTGTAAAATGTTTCCGTTAATACTGTTCCTACATCATCTGTTATCAAATTCATAATATACCCAATTGCTCCACGGACCAAAAACATTGTTTCAGTCTAACATAGTAATGACTGCTTGGCTACACTTGGTGGCACTATCACAGTTTGTTCCTCTGGTGTTGCAGCAGCCAGTAGTGGAAGACTTTGTCTCAGACGGACGACGCAGATGATGCTGTTAATTTGAGTGTGTGCCATGAGTCTAATAGTAGTGTTGTTTACACAGTCACACAGGATGACTGCGCTCTTTTGTTCTGATTAGTGCCATTCATTTTAACATGTCACATTTTGTGTTTCCGGTCATTGTCTTCTGTCCCGACACTGTGTACCAAGATTGCATGTATATATCACAGAAAATGTACATTTGTGGTGAATTACTCAAACAGACAGTTGGATTCTTATGATTACATCTTGCCACACTTTTATTCAACAGACGATTTGCCCTCAATTAATCAAACAGGCCATGAAAAGCACTTTGCACCACTGCAGAGTCTTCACTTTTTGAATATCTTACAGCATCACTGCTAACTTTCTGAAGGTGTGGTGGGAACTTGGAGCTAAGAAAGCCAAGCGTTTCACCGCAGAGTTGTAATGGTACATCGAAGGGCGGAAGTGCCGAAATAGAGGTAAAAAGTTAATGTCGCCCATGTTTGGACCTATTGAAATATACATTCATCTTTTTTTATATATATATATATATATATAACCCAAAGACAACAGTTCAAGTAGTTTGTTCTGCCTTAAAAATACATTTAATGAACAGGACTCATAAGATTGGAGCTGCTTCACTGGAGCTGTGGTGGGGTTCATATAGTCTGCTGCTGTTGAGTAACTTGGTAGGGACTAGGTGAAATACACTCTTTCTTCACTCTGCTGAGATGTTGCAGTCCTGGGACCACAGATTGCCCCACATGACACTGTGGGACATTTCAACAGACACGGACGCACAAGAAGTCATTGTATGCCGCTCAGTGCTCGACAGGCTGCAAGTAACCTGCGCTACACTTTCACTCTCCTTCTGGAAAAGAGGGCTTGTGATTAAACTGACAAAGAATATGTCTAATAATCATGAAAACAGGTTACAAAGGAGTTTGTTTTAAAACCTCTCGTCGTATTTTTGACGACCCATGTTTCGCTGATTCAGTTGTAGATGTACATATTTAAGCATTGCACTCCATATTGAGATATCTATGGCAATGACATTTTTATTGACTTTAAGGTCAAAGTTCACCCGAAAAATGAGAATTCCTTTGTTATCCGCTCACCCCCTTGCCGAGTGAAAGTCAGGTAAAGTTCTGTACTTTTGTACAAAACATTTCTGGAGCTTTGCAGCAAAACAAAATTGCAGCATTGTATTAAGCAAGTGAGGCAGACTGGGACTTGTTTTGAAAACAACCAAGAATGTAGGTGTAATCCAATCTCTAGAACAATTTTGGCTTTAAAAAAGGTGCAAATAACATCTTTTTCCTGGCCGAGCTGTATGGAGCTATTTTAATATGTCGGAGGAGGAGGAAGGGGGTTTACGCTTTTAAAACAAGTCCCCATTTACTTGAGTTGTTTAGGAGAATTACTGTCAAACCATTTCGCGATGAGACTTCACCTGACTTTCCACCGGCACAGGGGTGAGTAGATAATGACTATTATTTGGGTGAACTTATCCTTTAATTCGCATTGTGCGTCTGTTTGTTTTTTACGTAATTATTGTATTCCAGTTATTCATGCTGTTGCTGTACAAGTAGATGACAAAACGATCCCAGTCCTCTACATACACAACCATAAAACTAGATTGATCCTCCGCTGCATTGTTCTGTCTCATCCTCCCATCATAACACTGGTGCGCCTCCGATCTGAAGCGGCAGGTCTGGGGTCTGATCTGGTGTTTAAGTTAGCAAAGACTGGTTTTTTTTTATGTTTGTAACATTACAGATAGTGATCATCTGTGCAGAACTGCACTCCAATAAAATCTAATGAAGCACTCAGACTCAGTAACTGGATGTGATTAGTTTTAGTGCCCACATGAGGAATCAAACTGCACAGTGATCAGTGTGTGCTGATTAGAGTTGCAGTTATCATAGTTTAGTCGGTTGTAAAATTGCACACCGACATCGCTGATATCATTTTGCTCCGAGTTTAAGCCTGTAATAATGATGACGAATGTTTTAATTTAGCGTTTGTGAGAAGTGAGAAGTGAGCATCTGTATCCACATTGGCTCATTTGGTCTTTTTCTTAGCCATACCTACAATGAAGCAGAGCCAGGATCAGGCCCCCTAAAGAGTTTTTTAACTTAATAATTTGTGAAATTTTTAACATTTGAGTGAATGTGCGCTTTCTTTCCTTTGACTATCACACTGACAGTGAGAAGTCGTCTGATCCTTGAGCTTGAGAACCAGATGCAACGAATGCCCCACTGTTGGTTATCTAATAGTGTTGAACATATTTGACCATAGTCACCACAATAGTTACCAGATGTTGTAACAATTATTTTTGGCAAAGATAGAAAAAAAAAAAAAAAAAGAAGAAAAACATGTCTGGCTTCTTGCTCCACTCCCTCCTCTCTGTCTCCTATCTCTGTGTCCCTTCACTACCGTGACAGCCACAGGAAGGCCCTGGCAGCCCGAAACACTGATACTATCTCTGCGCTCCTCATCTCTGTCCTCCGCTGTGTCGAAATCTTGCCCATCCCACAAAGGGAAACCGCTGGTGCACAACCGTCCATGGCGTGACGTCCGTTTCTGTGGGTAGACAACTTACGATGAATAAAGTGGCAGGTGCTGGCCGTGTTCCCTGACGAGGGATGCTTGAGCGTAGAGACTGAGGTTATATCACACCATTTTTTTTTTGTGTGTGTGAGAAAATGTATTTTCAGTCAACTGTAATCAAAGCTTAGTGGTTTTGCATCTGTAAAGGCTGTTTCAGGATGTACCGAAGCTTCTTTAGCATCCAAATGTGTGTTGAAATGTCCCTTTTTATGCAGAGTCTGAATCCGTTGTCACAAAACTTGAACTGAGCAGATACAAAAGACGAGCGTTTCATCCGAGCACAAGCAATAATTTGTTTATTTAAGAAATCTTTGGACAAAGTTTTGCTTTAACAGTGTATTACAAATGTATAAAAGACATTCAACAACATTAACATCATCTTATATTGACATTATTTCAAGTAATCCCACACTCATTTAGTGACAAAAGATAGAGTATCAGGCGGAGAGGGACACTTAGATTTCCCCTTCAAACCCCTACAGACCGCAGGTCGTGGTGTAACTTTGTTGGGCAACAACACTTACAATCAGCCCTGACAATGACAAGAAGTGTCAGGTAGACGATTAGGCAATGTCTGTTAAATCAGATCTCATGACAAGCCAAGCTAATGCAAAGAGGGGCCCTCTTTTTGAAGGGTCTGTGAGGATTATGCATGAATGTACAGGGGCGTTCAGGAAAGTTCATTTGGAATTAGTTACATTCAACTTCATGCAGCTTTAGACCTTCAGTTCTGTTTGTCTCTGGGCCCGTCTGTGCAGTTTTTTGGATTTTGATATCTGTTTTCTTCCATTAAATCCTTGTTTTGCATCTCACATAGCTGCTTTACTTATCTTGATGTGCAACTCGACAGAATCACTGGAGGTTTCTGTGCACGATGCAGTCTCAGTTTAGAACATGTAATGAATTAAAAGCATCTACATTCAAACCCACTACACGTCTTCCTGCAGAGACTTCGTGGTCCATCCTTCAAAATGTTATGTTGTATTTTTTAATGAATCTAATCAAAGCTCTGGTGTGCAGGGCCGTAGCCACAGTCTCAGAAATACACAGCCTCAGATGTTAATTATTATTCTTTTATATACATTTTATTTATTTAGGTAAATATCACTGAAAATCCCAGAATGAAATGCTGTTTAAAAGCTGATACCTCACTGTCATGACTTTAATTGACTGATTATTAAACCCCCCAAACAGTGATCTGCCAACATAGCTTAGCATAGCTACATATGGCTGGCAGGTCAGCTTCTCCACATGATGAAGGTGTGCATTTGGGAATAGCAATACACTTTATGTACTGTATGTATTAAGTTTGTTATTTTTGTATTTTACTTTTTTCTAACCTTTTTCAAAACCCAAATAACGAGAGTGGAAGCTGCAAGCGTTAGCATGCTCAGCTGACTAGCTTAACAGGCTACTAAATGCTGCATTTTATTTAAAGGAGCGGGGTCAACAACATCATTTAATCTCGAACTCATTTTAAACTTACACCAGAAAAAATATCTGTGACGAACATCCACCTCTTTTAAAAAGCGTCACCTGCAGAAATTAAAGGGTCATCCTCAGATGGTCACCGGATGATTTTAGCAGTAGCATTAGCATACACTGGCTAGCTACCACTGATTTTTTTTTTTCGTTTGAAGACCTGTTGTTTCAGAAAATACAGAACATTCTGAGCGTTAAATTCGCCAGTGTTACCAATGTATGCTGAATTTGTATTGTGTTGCAGGCAAAGAGTGTCTAAAGACCTGCCAAGGACAGCACAGAGTACCGTTCTGCTTTCTTTCTTTATGATTTTTAGAATTTTATGACAAGGTCCTTAAAGGTGCAATATGTAAGAATTGGACTGGCTAGGGGCTAGCTGGTTAACAGTCTAACTCCATTAGATATCTATGCGAGCACTTTGACATAACATCAAAAGTCTTTTTTCTCCACATACTGCTGATCATTTTGGTTCATTTTTGACTGCTTTAAACTGAAAATCTAACATATTGCACCTTCAGTACCTTTACTGCCCCTCAAAATGCTTCATTTTCCAATCTACTTCCTGTATCTGTGACTGTGAGTGTCTAATGACAGTGATGGATCTAGATGTTAGCCTCTCCTGCTCCCTCCTCGGCTCCGTGCAGGTGCCGCTGCGACAGGATGTGTTTGAGAGTGTCCAGCTCCTGTGTCAGCTGCCCTATCCTCATCTGCAGCTTCTGGTTTTCCTCCTGCAGCTGCTGGGCCCTCTGCTGGGTCAGCAGGATCCTCCTGCGGGCCTTGTCCCGGCTCTTCCTCACAGCGATGTTGTTCCTCTCGCGTCGCAGGCGGTACTCTGTGCTGTCCTTGCTGATGCTCCTCTTGTTGACCGGGGCCCGCAGAGCCGGCAGGAGGAAGGAGGAGAAGTCCTGGAGGCCGGAAACACAAACGCGTAGAGTTGTGTTTGATGATTTTCACACTCAGAAAGAAACATTTTTTTAAACTATTATCCACACATCAAGAATCACGCTCGCAAACACACACCTGCTGAGTGTTGACGTGGCTCTGGCTGTGGTTTGTGCTCCCCGCGCTCGAGGTGTTGCTGAGACAGGGAGTGGTGTACGGCAGGTAGGACAGTCCCATCATCTGCTCAGCCACTCTGTCGTCGCTGCCCCCTCTCACCAGTCCCTGAGACTGGCTGTACGATATCATGTCCATCTGGGTCAGCTGATTGGTCGATCCGGCGTGGTTGGAAGTGGTCGGGTTCAGGCTCTGGGAGTGTGGGTGGACCTGGCCTGGGTATGCCCACTCCTGGATGACAGAGGACACCCTGGAATCAGACATCTGGAGGGTTCAGAAAGAGGAAAAGATTAGCTTTATGTTTTATCAAGTTGCTACTGTTTTCTTCTACGTCACTACATGTGGGGGACATTTTACTCCATTACATCTATCTGACAACTGTAGTTATTAGTTACTTTGCACATTAACAGAAACTTGCTTTGTAATGGATAAAAATATATCTTTTAATTATCTCCAGTTCAACCAACCACAATAAAAGGCTGCTTATGTGTTAATGTCCTGGTAATAATGATGAAAACGTATATATATCCTAATTTAACTCCCTGAAATTCCCAATATTTAAGTTAAATATCTTAACATTTCTTATTCTTTTTCATAACACTTCTTTTCAGACGAAAGCAGTTAAGTCAGATGTTAATAAATCTGTCAGAAGTTTTGGTTTAACAAAAAAATGTATTTTTTCTAAAATGTAATGTTTAATAATACATTTTAATAATAAAAGCAACATTACAAATGACATATTTACACTTGGAAACAAAAATACAATGACAGCTTAGAAATTAAGAGTATCGTAACACTGTCAGAGCAGAAACAGTTACTCAATTTATTTAACAGTCAACTGACAGAAATCTCATCAGAAACAATTCTAATAATCAATCAATCAATGAATTATCTCTTATTATCTCTTCAGTCTTTTTATTAGCAAATTCTATTATTGAAAACATTGTGTCTCAAGGTTTTGGACTTCTGTTGTGTTTCTGACTTTTTAGACCGAAAAATTAATCAATAAACAGAGAGAATAACCAGCGGATTAACTGACCATTAAATTAATTGTTTCAAGCTGCCCAACAATAATCAAAAATGTTTCAACGTAAAAACTAAACTTGCTATATTGCCATTCCCTCTTTATTCTTCACATCCTCTTTTTAGACTGATCTGCACAGACTTAAATAGAAAATAGAGACTATATATTAAAACCTATATAATCTGATCCAAATGAATCCTTTCTTTGCTTCACTGCTTTATGTTCAGAGAGACATACTCAGTGGAACTTAGGGACCGGTCACATCATAACTATCAGAGGAAAATCCAACCACCTCTGCTTTTAATTCTTCCAGTGTTTTTTTTGTTTTGTTTTGTTTTTACTCAATGGTCAGTGGATGAATCCATTAATCTAAAGTCTGAATGGATTTCTACATGGTCTAGAAAAGTTATGATCAGACTTACCATGACTTAGCTCTCTCTGAATATTCTTCAGGTTTCTCTGACAGTCTGACTGGAAATGGTTTGAACAGCAAGGAGACAGAGACAGGTACCCCTGAGATTATCTCACCATCACTTCCTCTCTTCCTTTCTCTCTCTCTCTCTCTCTCTCTCTCTCTCTTCCTCTCTCTCTCTCTTCCTCTCTCTCTCTCAGCAGCAGGTCACGTTATATAATTTATTAATGAATAAGGCATTTTATTTAAGAGCTTTCCGTTCTTTCCCCCTCATTACCACACACTCGTACTTGTAACGGTGCGATATGAGCTCTAATATTGTAACAGTGAGAAATTGGTTCCAGCAAAACCAAACGCCAAACTGATGTCACTCTACGGCTTCCGTAGATTAAACCTAAATCAAAATGGCTGCCCCTGTTGACAACGTGAGTTGAGCTTAGCTAGCTTCTAGTTTAGAAAACACGTATGGTATCTTTGTACACTGTATGTAAACACAGTGGTCCGTTCTGATGATATGATGTGTATTCTGAAACTGTCTTTGGTTGATAAAAGCGAGTGATTGTAGTAGTTCTGTGTTGAATAACGTAAGCTAGCCGGCTAGCCACTAGCTAAGTATTAAGAAACCTTCCGACTACATTACCCACATTTAGCAAGTGTTGCAGGTTAGTTTTGACATGTAATTTTACTTTTTGACAGGATTTAATTGAAAGTGATTTGCCCAAAGCTGTGCAGCTGCTGCATAGTCTCACAGAACAGGTAAGAACGAGCCGTCTGTAATGTCATTGTAATAATAATGTTTGTTAACAGAGATATAGTAAGTTCTTTAAAATAAAATAAAAAGTAATTGAAACAATAAGAACACATTTATATGCATACTTCGTTCTCATGGTTCTTGTTTTATGTACTCGATCACTCATGAAGTGATGTTGTCTCTCTCACTGACTGCTTCTTGTGTACCTGTGATTCCTCACCGCGGCTGGTTTTCCTCTCCAGGTGGCCTCAGTTACGAGTCATGTCCGTGAGCTGCTTAACCAGATCAAAGATGGAGCGTTTAAGACCGCAAAGGTGAGCAGGGGGACTTAATCAGAACCAGGGTACAAACTACAGTTTTACCTTAAGTTTAACTAGCATACCTTGTACATTTGTTTCCACCTTATTAGTGTTGTTAAAAATACACACATTTCGAGTTTCTAGTAGGTTTCATGTGTGTCAGTTAAATTGTCAGATTGACCGTCACACAAAGTTAATCATAGTCAATTTCCATTGTTGAGAAATCATGAATTGAGATAATCATGAATGTGAATGACTCAGTAAAGCTGTCTCGCTCACTGACATACAGTCTTACAGTGACTTCCTGATTTATGTTGTATCGCCTGAACGTTAAATCAGATGTATGTAAATGCTACAGCAACAAGCTGAGATGTTCAGGTCCTTTATGTGTGCAGGGGGACCGTATGATTTATGATTACTGATATAAGATTATCTGACTGTATTTTTACTAGAATAATGTGTATCTGTGAAGCAGTAATATGAAGGTTAAAGTAGTTCAAGTGTGTTTAAGTGCAATTTTAGTCTTTTCAGGTTTTAAGAATGCTGTGATGATTACCGGGTTAATATTGTGAATCACAACTATGTTGGAAGGGAATTGTGACATGAAATGTTCAAGTCATCCTGTCCTCACAAGCAACAACAACAAATATCTTCCTTCATTCTAACTACTATTGCATGCTCTTTTTTGGTTTTTATTTTCCTGTCATGCACATTATTGCATGCACTTTATTACATTTCATTACAAAATTACACTTATTTACCAGAACATTCTGCCTTCTCTTCCATGCTTGACAAAGAAAATCTGCCACAAAAAGGTTCCCCTTCCTGAAGCACACCTCAGGTTTTTCATGATCATCCAACCAAAACAAATCAGAATAGATTGAGGACATTTTTTAGTAAAAAGTGTCTCTTACATTGTCATAGAACAACAGAACAACAAGACAAGCAATTAACTCGATGTCAATTTCAAATATCATACAAAAAAGTCTGTCAGTCCTGCCAGTCTCCAAGGCTAATGGTAATGTTCCATAATGTTCCAATGTTGCATTTTCCTTGCACGGATTTGTATTATTTGTTCAAGTTAAGATTAACCCTGAAATATTCAGAGTGTTTGGACAGTGTGGGTCTGGTGTTCCACACAAGGATACAGTCCAGTGTGCTAGCTGGGTTTGACAAGGGTTGTGTTTATCTGATTTATACGTAAATTAAATGGTTTTCTAATACTCTCTGACCCAGGTCGGTCTCGACACACAGCCCTCTCTGACTCCCTGTCCGTCGTCTCTCCCTGCAGGGTTTGTCTTTCTTGGACCTTCGCTACCACCTGCTGCTCTTCTACCTTCAAGACCTCACTCACCTGATCGGCATCAAAACGGACGGAGGCAAAATAAAAGACAGCGAAGCCTTGAACAGAGTGGTCACCATCAGAACGGTGAGACGATTATAGAGACTGAACACTGGGTAATGCATTTAGTTTGTTCTTGTCCGTCCAGCTAACACGTTGCTTTTCCATCCTTTTTTTTTTTAAAGGTGCTGGAGAAGATGCGGCCGCTAGACCACAAACTCAAGTACCAGATTGATAAACTATTGCGCACAGCTGTCACCGGCAGTTTGGGTAAGGCTGGTTGCAATGAATGCATCCACCAATGATCTGATTTTTAACCTTGCTTTAACATAAAAGATGTGATGTGCAGGACAAATATTAGACTTCAGTTTGACAGGCTTCAGTAGATATGTTGCTTCTTGTTTTGTTGATTTCAGCTGAAAACGATCCGCTGCAGCTGCGACCAAATCCTGAGAATCTCATCAGCAAAGTAAGTGCTGAAGATTGTGATTATTTTCAATTTTATGTTTTTATTTAGCTGGCACACTTTATTATACAAGTATTTATTTATTAACTTTATTGAATGAATCTGCTAAAAATGAAATTGTAAGAATATTTTGTCGTGTGTTAAAGCTTTCAGTACATTTACTACTACGGTGACTGACTTTCCTAATGTGCTTCATCAACTAGTTGAGTGAATCTGAAGAGTCTGAGGGTGAAGCTGAGAGTAAGACGGAGAAGAAAGCAGCCCACTCTAGTGGCAGGAAATATATACCACCAAAGATTGCTGCAGTGCATTATGGTAATGTCCTGTCATCTTTTTTCTTAATTCTGACTTTCATTTATGATTAAGAATGATAGTTTCTTGTTTGGTGGAGTGCTTCTTAAGTACACTGTTTGGACTGCAGTATGACACTTAGCGGCTGCTGTCCTCCGCTGCTGTTCTTATGCATCAAAATAAAGACCAACGCGAATTCTCCTCTCGTCCCGTTTCCTTCAGACGGCGACATAACTGAAGCAGACAGGAAGAAGGCTCAGGCAGAGCGTCAGAAGCGGGCGGCTCTCAGAAGCAACGTCATCCAGGAGCTGAGGCAGCAGTACAGCGACGCTCCGGAGGAGATCAGGGACAGACGAGACTTCCAGAGCGAGCGGGAGAGCCGCGATGAGCTCCACAGGTGTTTATTTATCTGCTGTATTTAAGCAGGCAGACTCATGGCGCTGAAAGCATACGTGGGTAAAGGCCACGGGCGGGCCAAATCAACCGCTCTGTTAGTGTTACAACAACTAACAATGCACCTTTAACCCTGGCTGAAAACTGTTTACTGAGTCTAAGAGTAATTACACATTTTTTTTGTGCCTAGCAACCGACATAGCTTTGTGTACCCACATGCGTTTACAATTTCCCATCACCATTTTTTTTGTTTTCCAGGAAAAAATATGAGGAGTCGATGATGGTGCGTCTCAACATGCCCAAACAGCAAAGGAACAGCAAAAAGAGAGGCGTGATGTCCATGTCCGGCATGCTGAGCGGTATCACGCGCTTCGGTGACATCTCGGCACTGACAGGAGGCGAGGGCGGGCAGGTGAGCTTGCAGCGACATCGCAGAGGGGTCACATTTCACTCACTGAGCCAGGCTGAAACACTGCTGATGGTGAAAAATGTGGATATATCAATTGAAATTCACATTCAGGATGGGTGTGGAGAGGTATTTAATGGGAGTTTGGCTCAGGTGGAGGAAGGTTCTGATCAAAGAGTCGAGGCTGACCTGATTATGAAGCCACTTGGGCAGCCACCAGCAGACAGCAAGTGTAAGACGGAACTTATCTGCCGAGTGTGAGCTGGCAGAGCTTTACTCTGTGCCTACACAGCTTTGAAATCCTTCTCGTTACCGTTTCCTGTCTCAATTAACCGTCTGCTGTTATAACAAGTTCTAATGAGTTGTAGTAATTACTGGCCAACCTCATGCTGATTGTTTGTTCCACTGCTGGCACATGTGGAAAAGCCATTTAGCTTAAATGCATTAAAGAGGACTCGGAAAGTCCGCGTGGCTATGTTTAGAATTTGTACTGAACATGAGAAGCCACGAAAGGATGTTTCTAACAGGCCCACCTCCGTCGGGTATGAATAGGAGCATTGTGGTCTGTTTTTATTTAGATCACATTCTTAAAGTAGCTGCTGGTGCTGACACATTGTGTTTGTCGGTGCAGGATGGGGAAAATCGGCCCAAGAAAAAGAAGAAACTGATGAAGAAGACGACCAAAAGACGAGGTGAGGACATTCAGATGAAACAAGATACATTTGTTTCTTGCAATTTTTTAGTAAACTCTTCCTTTTTAACTCTGCTGTGTAATTGTCCAACTACTCATTTGTCTGCATGGTCTGCATTTAGTGCAACAGCAGAGCTAATTATTATGTTGCATAATTTTTCAGAACCATTTTCTTCCAACTAAATGTTCAGGAAATATGAATATTGTTTTGAGCGTCATTTCAGTAACCAACTCTACATAGTTGAATAAAGCAATGGTCATTGCTTTATTTGCATTAATCTTGTTTCATGTCTTTTCTCTGCAGCTTTCAAAAAGCACAGATAGACCTGAAACCTGACGTCCAAATGATGACGAGGATTTCTTACCTGTGGCCATCATCGTGTTCTTCAGACATGGGGGTTTTATTACCAGTAACTGAGTTGTATTACAATAATAAGCTCCCCACCACACCAGCATGGTGTACGACTTTGTCATTTCGTTTGTAAAATAAACATTTGCTGTTGACTCTTGCGTTTGTTTTATTTATCTCCATCAGAGGGCAGTCAAACAGCTGTCAGTTAGGACAAAAAACATGGACTTTCCAGCTACTTTCAACATCGCTTTCATCTTTTTTTAAATCATCAAATCAAGGCGCTGTTAATGTAGAGAGCATTTTAGGACACAGTCATTAAAAGTATCGATAGACTTGCAGAGAATCCCATTCAGCTGTTTGATCGCCACACATTTGCTTGAGAAGCAGCCAGATGCTGACGCAAGGTTTAATCACAACCCGGTGCAGCAGGCTCACCAGCCAGCTGAGCAGAATGCAAATGTTTGAGGAGACGTGTCACTGGGATGGATACAGTATGATGCAAATAAGTTAACCCTGCTGGTTTGTGTCATTTGTTCATGCAGTTACATCGATGGCCTTGTTTACAAAAGACATGTCACAGTAGGAAAAACACAAGTAAGATTCAAGGCTGAACTGTGTCTGAGTCCTGGTATTGTGAGCGTCTGTCACGTCTTACTGGGGCATTTCAATAGAACAGCACCATCATTAATATTAGAAACGAGCTTTTCCTGGAATCATCAATGTCTGCTCGGAAAAAAAGGCTAATTTGGGAGTTTAAAAGCAACACAATCATTACCTCCCACATTAAAATATCCCTGCATAAAAATGCATCTCAGATTTCAGATATATACAGCAACATGTGTAGTTACTTTTACATTATGTGCCATAAAGTGATATCAAACCATTGAAGTTAACTTCTCAAATATTTAAGAGTTGGCCAGATTAATACATCTTGCTCCGGAGCACTTGTTCCATTATACTAATCAATATTATTATTGTTAGGGGACCAATGAAACAGAGAATCAGAGCAGAGCAACAGTCAGGACAAACTCACCCAGACGCAGTCTCATTTTTACACAATGTCTTTATTTTTTTTTTTCCTAATTACAGACTCATGGGTTAAAAATAAAAATAAAAAAAAGCAAAACATTTGTTCAAACCCACTCCCCCTTTTCAAAAAAAGAAAAAGTCTCCACACAAACCCCACCCCTGACTTTCCCCCGCCCTAAAATAACAGCTCCGGCCCACTCCATTTATTAAATTAATAATCAATGCCATTAGCTCGTCAGCCTTCCTCAGACAAGCCGTGACTGCACTGCGCATCGTCAGAGAAAGGGGGCGCCTTAAGGTCCGCACTGTACACCCCAAAAAACACCCTCGTCTCTGGTCCTGCCTTCCTCACTCTCACGCAAACTTGCCTGCCTGCCACTCAGCTATGTTGGCTTCAGCTCTCTGTATATAAATCATGTGTTGGGTTGGCTGCCTGTTAAGTGCTGCCTGCAGTGTGCTGTGGTGTGTGTTGAACAGGTGTGTGTGTGTGTCTGCTTGTCTTCCGTGTGTATGTGTCTGTGTGTGTGTCATGGGTTGAAGTGTGAAAGGGACTAAAAGCATCATCAGCGTTTGCTGTTGTAGTAAATGCCCCCTGCGGCGGGCCTGTGGTCGCCCTGCCCCCCTCCCCCACCCCCCCACACGGACAGGATGGGGTGAGTGTGCATAGCGGGAGCAGAGAGAGAGAGAGACGCTGCGGAGACAGTGGGGGGGGCCGGCGCCACCTGGGGAGGGGTCGTCAGCCTCCACTGGTCCTGAAACCTGAAACGACAAGAAGTGGTCTAATATACAGAGAGAGGAGGGGGGAGGGGGAGGGAGAGGGGGGAGGAGGAGAGGGAGCACAGAGGGGGACAGGGGGAAAACGGGAAGGGGGGGGTGCAGGGATTGCACGAAATAAAAACATTGATGCCTGTCAAAAGAATAAAAGGAGCTTGGGCCATGCCTGAGGCGGAGATGACAGGTATGGACGAGCAGTGGAGGGGTGGCAGCGCGACAAGGAGCCCCGCCCATGAGGGGAAGGGAAAAAAATAAACAAAAAACAAAACAAAAAACATCTATGTA
>CAEMYA010000212.1:1592309-1616946 GCA_903131615.1 Diplodus sargus
TCCTTTTTTGTCTTTTTTTCTCTTCTGGGATTCTCTTCTTTTATTGTTGGGGAGGGGGAGGACTTTTTTCACTGTGTGGTTTTTTTTTTCTTTTTTCTTTTTTCTTTAAATGGGAACAGAGGGGGGAGAGGGTTGATAGTAAGGGAGTGTTGGGGAGGGAGGGGGTGTTTAGTAAGGGGAATACCACGATGTTGTTCGCCCTCGGCCCCTGGAAAAGAGAGAGAAAAAGAGGGTGAGTTTTTTTCTGGTTGGCTTAAGAAGACGGACACCAATTTCCTGGTGTGATAGTAGTATAATAGATAATGTGTATGTGTGTGACTGTGGGCACAGAAAAGGGTCTGCTGAAACTTCAGTCCAAGAAGTAAACTGAAGGGGGAAAGCATATATTTATAGATATCAAAACGAATGACAGAATGTTTAGGACATATTCACAAATCACTAAATAGACATGTATACCATCTTAACGGTATTGTGCCTTTGAGCTTACGAGGTGTTTGCGTTACAACAAATCAATCTGGAAAGATAGGCTACAGTGCTGGAAGAAGCTGAAAGCAGCTTTGTCAAGAGAGGAAAAGTTTGATTTCCAGATAGGAGAATAATGATTAGTGTGTGGGTGTGAGGGGACAGCAAAGGCACTCTCTCTCCCTCTTTCTCTCTCTCTGTCTCTCTCTGCGAGAGCCGCCTCTGGGGTCACTGTGGGGAAAGACCTGGAGGACAAACAGCACCACACATATACCCCCAGCGGGACAAGGTGCACACATATACACACACACACACACACACACACACACAAACAAAGGCACACATGACAATTGGGGGGACAACACTACATCATCGTTATACACTCAAAACACTCTGCAACCTCTCCTCCATCGCAGACACACACATCATCATCATTCAGTGGCAACAAAACACAAAAAGGTCACACTGGGACTGAAACCAGCGGTTATTCGTCTAGATGCTGAGGTCAGGCTGCAGTAATGAACCCTCGTTTCTGGGAGTGAACGCTGGAAAGGTGAATCTGACTTGGAGTATATGCTCTGTTTGTGTGTGTGTTGTGTGTCTGTGGGGGTTCCTGTATATGCAGGGACATACACTCAACATAAGCACAGAAAACCCAACAGGGGTTTTCCACATCACATGCGTGTCTTCTGGCTCACATCAAAATCTTTGCTTCGACCACGCCAACTTGGGAAGATGACGAGAACAATGATGTTAAATGGTTGTTATATTAGAGGAAATACTTTTTAGAACCAGAGGCCAAACAGTAAGGACCTCCTTTGTTCTGCGGGTTAGGGAGCGAGGATTAGAGGTGCAAGACAAACGCCGATATTTGGCTCCGCTGTCTTTTAATCTCATTAAATTCTGGCCGATCAGGCTCCACTCCAACACTTACAGAGGCCTTGTTCAATCTTAAACTTCTTATAAATAAAGCCAATCAACACGTTTAATAAAACATATTCCTTGGACTGTGAATGCAGGACCACAGCCAGACACTTCTTCCAAAGCACACGGCGGGTCAATGCAAAGATTCTGAACTGAACCCACCATGTGTTTTTCGTCACCATGGATGTGTTCCCGCAACAAGAGAAGGCACCGGTGGAAAAAAAAAAAGTATTATGTGGTTCAGATCTGAGCCTGATTCTGCTCAACTGCAGCACTTTAGCAGACTAATGATGAATTCCTGACGCAGCAACTAAACAGTACTTCTACTCTCCTCTGCAAGAAGTGATCAAGGCCAGTTCAAGTGGAACAACTCTGCTTCTCTGCATGCTACTCCCTGTGGGTGACTATTACATTTTAAGTGATGCTGTGAGATAATGGGGAGATACACTATGCAGTTATCAGTAATACTCTTGAGGGTGTTTTCCATGATTCTTTGACAGTTTTTCTACAGTTAGATTAATATTGGCAACACCACAAATTCCATTCACCCTGGCTCACTCTGTATCTGTTAACTTGTGAGTGTTTTTAAAAGCCATTCTGCTGGATGGGATGTCAAATTGTACCCAATTATCCTTATATAAAACTGCAAATAAGTCAAACGAAACTTTCAATAGTCTCAATACGTGACGCCTTTACATTCAAATCAAAAAGCTAACTTGAAGCCTTTAAAGTTAAATGTAAAAATGTCTTAAGCTAATTAACTACTCATAGACGGCAGGACTTTCATATTCTGGAGACTTAATTTAATATAAAACCCTCTCAGCTCTCCCCCTTCTCCCCATGTCTTTGTGTGCCTTGTCCTGCAGCTCAGGCCAAATCCCAGTGAGTAAACTGGCAGGGTTAGGGTTTCTTGGTATGTGTGGGAGTGGCTGGAGTAAGTACACAGAGCGATTAGAGAGATTCTGACCTTGAGTTTCAGACACTTTCTCACACAAAGGAATGAATAGAGATGTAACCCTTTCTTGTGTGTGTGTGTGTGTGTGTGTGTGTGTGTGTGTGTGTGTGTGTGTGTGTGTGTGTGTGTATGTGTATGTGTGTTGTAGTTTTTTTTTTATAAAGGCAGCCTTGCTAAAATGGGAGTTTATTGCACAAATACTTGAGTCAAGAGAATGGGCGAAAATGAAACAAGAGAAACACAGGAGATAACATGGGCTGAAAGGGGGCTTGTTGGAAGAACTTGGCAAAGTGTTAAATCACTGAAAGAAAAGACCTCTGCATGAAGGTCTTTAGGCTTGTTTCAAAATAGCCCTCTTAGGGGCTAGTTGTTCTTTTAAATGGTCTTTGTTGAACATTAAGTAATAAGCTACAGTCAAGGTTCCAGATGCTTTGCAGGGTGACCAAGTCAGAATCTCTCCGTCTCACAGCTCAGTGCATGTGTGGGGAGTTGGCATGCTGATCAGCGTGTTTGGCAACACATCTCCTTTCTCTGTCTCAACAGAAAAATCAACAAGATGGCCCCACAGATAGAGCTCAGTGGGGCTTATATGGAGTTTACGGGGTAGCCTTGGTTTCTCGCTGCCTTCAGGGGATAGCCACAGTTTACACAAATGAGCGCTAGGTTATGTACTTCACTTGCACTCACAACAGCCTCTCAGATTATTTCTGTATCATCTCATTTATAGAAACGGTGCAGCTCGAGTTATCTGCCAAGTGTTTTAATCACATGCTGTAAACACGCAAAGTTTTCAGTGACAAACCCCATGTGGCCTTGCAGTGAGACTAGACTACACAGACTCACAGAGCCCAACTGCAGAGCTCTGATGTGAACACCACTGAACAGTGTAGGTAAGAAGCCACCAGAAACTCAGTGCACAAGACTCTGATCAACACCAGGCCTTTTCTGTCCAATGTGTATCACAATGATGAGCAGTTAACAGGTCTAGAAAAAAACAAAAACACTCCAAGCACCACCGTCAAAGTTTCCCACTGCAACAGCTTTTGAACATAAAAGTGATGAGACGGAGCATCGAACACAACTGCCAAAATTCTGCAGGTCACTGTACTGATCATCACAGAGCCAGAACCTCTTGTTTAAATGCTCCCTCCTGCCATAAAATTACAACTGACATCCCAATCTCTCCACAAGAAATGAGAAGCATTCAGTGCAGCCACCAGAGCTTTGCACCAGTAACTTTCTGTTATCATTAAGTTGCAGGAGATTGCATTGGCACTAACCCAAACGTTGTGTATGAACAGCCTGGGAAGAACAAACTGATGTGCACCGAGTCCGTTTGCCTCTCCTGAAATGGTTATGTGTGATGTGGCATGCAATGAGCCCCTCCGTCCCAGAACTGATGTGATTTCTAAACTGACTACATGGCATGTTTGTGCTCCTGTGTTTCTATTTTGGTGTCTAACCCAATCCATCTCTCAATAAAGTCAATACCATGATGACATATGGTTTATGTTCTAACACATCTGAGACCAACTGTAGCATTTACACACTGCACACAGAATTCAGATCTAAGAATAAATGTGCAAAGACCTTTGGAAATGTTATCTCCTCAATGACGATGCTCAGATTGATTTTTTTTGGCCCGTCCCTACCTTCTCTATTCTGTCCTATCAGGAAGGAATTTTGTTCTTCCATCTCAGCTCTCAGCTTATTGTCTTGCCCTGTTTTCATTGTGACCAACAACCGTTCTTACAGAATTCTATCCATCCAATTACATCTTGAGTGAAAACACAGAATCTGGACAACAATGTGCACCAAGAAAGATGACAAATGTCAGCCACTAGACTGACTGAGCCATCCTCAATCAGTGTGTTGGTCAAACATATTTGTCATCTAATTAAAAAGCTTCACAGACAGGCTCATTGCTGTGGGCAGGACCAGCAGATTGTCGTAGACAGACTCATTTTCTCCACTGGGAGAGGGCATGGTGCAACTATACTGGTCAGAGTTTCTGATTAATGGACCCATCCTTATTTCCATGCAAGTTTTCCTATTAAATATATTAAATGGATGCAATTAGTTATTCCTCCGATCGAACAATCAGCTTCCTCATCCTCTTCTTGTGGTAAAAAATGAGAAGAGGTCAGCGTAAACCCCGACTATAACAGAGGGCCAAAGCGGTGAATATTCTAATGATGATGGACTGCCTTGTTTGTCCTGTCCTTTCTCCTCAGTGTAAACCTTTGAGTGAGGTGCAGTGCATGCAGGTGTAGTGTTCTCCCAGTGTCGAAAGTGAGGTTTCTCAGCGTCAGCTCACCTGAAGGCCCGTCCTCTGCCTCTGGGTGGTGTGTAGCCGCTGTAGTAGCGTGCACGCGACGAGAAGCTTCCTCCCCGTGACCTGAACCGAGCCCGTGGGAAGCCGCGGTCTGTGGTGCTGATGCCTGGTCTGTTTGTTCTCTTGGCGCCCACCTGGGGAGCGACAATCAAGCAAGCGGTGTTCAAACATCAAGCATTGTGATGTTGGCTTTTGTGTTTTCAGATTTTTATAGGAAGTGCCACTACATTTGAATAAATTTCATAAAATAAAAAAATCCTTTAAACCTTGAAATATAAGATCTACCTAAAGCCAGTGCAAAGAACCCCCAGTTTTTCTGGCGGGACCTTTGGACAAAAATGTCATGGGCAAAAAAACCCACAAAACTCTTGTAGTTCACGTTTTGTTAAAAGATTTTATATATCAGTGGTTTAAAAATCATGTGCCACAGTGACAAAAGTTTATGAAACCATTTCATTCAAACCAAACTGCACATCAGTAAGTGTCAATACTGCAAAAACGTGATAATCAAAAAAGTCATCATTGAAAAAAGCTAACACAGAGCTTGTTTTCAATTTAAACAAACCTTCGATTCTGTTAGTGTAGAACAAGAATGTAGATTTTGAACATGTGACCAGATTTCTATAAGTACAAAGGAGACTGTACCCTCTTAGCCAATCAGAACAACCCACTAAACCTACCAGAACTGGCAGTGATCAAAATAGTGTTTGTCACTGTCACTCCAAGCTGCAGTATCAGCTAAATTTAGCCAACAGTCTCTATTCTGCAACAGTGTTGTTGCAGCAGCAGTCATTGTAATTAATATGTATCATTGTTCCATTTATTTTGAAAAAGTATTTTAGGTTTGACAACTCAGAATGAAGTCATAGTTTCTGAAGACTAGAAGGAGTGAAAGCTTGCTTGTGCTTCTTGCTAAGAGAAAGTGAAATTGTGGTGTTGCTCTTTCCTTATTTCTTCTCACAACAGTGTCACTTTTCTTTTCATTCTGACATGTTAATTACCTAAATTTTACTGAGCTTTCAGTATGAAGCTGAAATGTGAAAATGTCTCACCTTTATTTGTCTTCCTCTGAAAAGGGACTCGTCCAAAGCCATGGCTGTCCTAACAGACTCTTTGTCTGCAAACTCAATATAGGCAAACCTGAAGAAGAAGAAATAATCAGTCAGCTACAAAAGTGTATTTAAATGCAAATAATAACAACAACTTCAAATATGACAGCTGCAGTATTTTTATTCATTATAGACATGTATAATATTCTTGTACTTCTAGATGATCAAAACATCTAAAATGGTAAAGAAAAACATTCTTCTATTGATGATCAACAGTTTGTATGACATTAAAAGCTAGCCCTGGTGGGATTCAATGTGACTTATTTATTTATACAGAAGAATGTATGCTGACTGCAACAGCTTTCTTTAATATCTTTATTTAAAATTACAAGAAAGATGCAACCAGAACTCAAAATGTTTGTGGTTCAAATCTGGTCCCGGCCAACTGTTACTGTTGAGCCCAAGCTTTATTTTGACAAAAGCAAATTCAACCACCCAGCTCTGGTGAAACTACATAATCTGTATTGATGCATCACACAAAGCTGTCCACCCACAGCAGGATTTTGTATTGTTTCGCTGCAAACAGTGTGACTTTCGTATATTTGCAACACAAGACTGATAACCGCCCCTCTACCAATTCATGCAGTGGATAAGGAAAAGGTACAGTTAAGTGACAGTGTATTACCCCTTGGGATGCCCTGTGTATTTGTCACATAGGATGGTGACTCTGTTTACTGAACCACAGCCATGAAAATGAGCCTCGAGCTCTTCTGCCGTGGCACCATAGTCAACCTGAAGAAAGAGATGATGAAGGTAAACACGAGGAGACCTATTCAACCTAAAAAACAATATTTCATCAGCTTGCGCTCCAATAATTACATCGATGTATATCTATGAAGAAACAATAAGACAAATAACTATAGAGACAGACAGCAATGAAAAGGCAACTGCCAAGTACGGTCTTGATATGAAGCATTTCCCGCGTGGAGTTTCCATTGCATGAAATCACAGTACATTAAAGATTTTGCAGTAAATTAGATAAAAAGAAACCCACTCTAAATAACACCCAAAGGTTAAACAGACCCATTGTTTTTTTAACAATTCAGCCAATTTATTTTACAGGTGTTGGCAGTGTTACAGAGTCAGGTTGTAAATAAAATGAGATCACCTTTGTGCAATCACAGTGGGAGAAGTTATCACAGCTTAATTGTACCCACTTCTGTAAGCTCAAACTGCTGTTTGGTAAATTTCCTAAAAAGAAATCTTAATTGGGAAAATAAGGGCAAAAAAAATGTGGTAAGGTACAACTCTGCCAGCAGGAGGCTGGCCTAAAAAAGTGTCAGTGTCAAGCTACATAGAGGCAAATCTGAGGAAGCAACAGGGCTCCATGACTGAGACTGGAGACACTGTGCAGTGTTCATAAAGCAACTGTTGGGTTTTCCAGGTGCTGTAGCAGCTACAGCTTTATGGCAGAGTAGCCAAGATAAAGCCATTGTTTGCTAAAAGACACACAGCAGACTGAAACTGAACTGGAACTGGAACTGAATAGAGTTCCATGTTCTTTTTGTGATCAGCTCTGTGGTAATCGTACACCATGCCATGTTGGCACAACCACATTGATGCACTTACCACACAGCCATTTAAATATAACAGATTTAGAATGTGTCTCGAATGTGCTCCGAATACTTAAAATCATCTATATACAATCCTGGAGTAACCACAACTGTAATCAAATCAAGCATTTGTTGCAGGATTTCAAGATTGTTTTCCACTTAGTTATAGTCGCCATGTTATTTCAGAGCTTGAGTGGTTTTGCAAAGAAAAAAAATTAGGAAGAACTTCAGAGTCCAGATGCACAAAGTTGATACCAATCTTCAGACTCACAAACAAACAGTTCAATCTTTAAAACCACTAAAACCTTGCCAAAGTTAGAATGGTGTTTTTTTTGTAGGGACTTTTTCTTAAAGAATTACATTTTTGCTCTTAGTCGTCATCCCTAGTATTGTTAAAGGAAACATGACAATATGGCCAAAATAGCAACTGTGTATGAGACAACAGAGAGACGGTTACTCACATTTCCAACATAAATAGATCTGCCATCTGCTTCCATCTTTTCCTCGATGGACATGATGACAGGGCCTACTGCATAGGATAGAGGAGAAAATACAACATCTACGTGAGCATGTTATGTAAAATTTAATTAAAACCCAAATATTCAGTTATTCAAAAAATGTAATTAAATTGACAAGAATGGTTGTGTGTGCAGCTCTGAACGCAACATCTTGTTTAAGGTCAGAGCTGAGAGATGCCAGCAGGTTTTTGTAATAACCGAAATTGGTGTACGGTTACAAAGGCTCTTAAATTAAAAATCAAAACTAAAGGTTGCAGTGTTTTCGACTAGCTCTTAAGTACTGCATGAGTCCATTATTCTGTTTCCTGAATTTTTGTTTTCAAAACTTGTTTACTAAACCATGACTTTATATTTATTTCAGTATTCAAGCCTGAAATGATATTCAAATTTCTTTTTTTTTAAAAACAACAAAAGGTAAAATATTTTCAAAAGGTAAAACACTGAGTTTGGTAACAAGTGGCTACAGTAATGAATCTGTAGTGTGAGATTTTTTTTTCTTCCAACTATGCACAAAAGACGACTATGATTATTTCAAGATTCAAGAAGGACAGGTATTCTTCCTCCATTGGAAAATTTGACTGTAGAGAGAAAGGGAGAGATAGGAAATGTGGACAGATGTGAAGAAAGACGAAGTCTTCGTCTCTCAAAAAAACTAATACAAACGCACCTGGTGGGGGGCTGAGATTCATCTGTTTCTCCACCTCGTTCTGTAGCTCCTTCAGCTTCTCTGCCTCTTCCTCCATCTCTCTCACCCGGGCTTTGATTGCCTCCAGCTCCTGGAACACAGAGACGAATTCCATTGCAGCCGTCAGTCCATCATAAGCATAATACAACCACAAAATGTGGACGAATGCTACGCACCACTCACAGTCTCAATCTAAATAGAAGCAAGTCTGTGTGTGCTTCTATCCAAGTTGAAAAATTGTGGGACACATTGGGACAACTTTCATCTAAAAAAGTGTCCTTTCTGACGGGTCCATCGCCTTCACTAGAGTTGTGATGTTTCTGTCCCTTCATGTTTTTACAGTGTTTTCTGTATCCATCCAGCCTATATTTGGCAGTAATTGCCTCGTACAACTTGAAAGTGTACCTTAAAAGCATTTTAAATAGTGTCTCTTCGGGACATGATACGACTGAGTAGCATATAAAATATGAGGCACAAGTAAACTTGATGAATCAGTAAAGCTCGCTCAATTTTCACATTTCCTTTCACTTCTCACTTAGTATAAAGCCAGTGTTTAGAGACTGCATTTAAACACTGGTTTCTGACAAGAAATTAAAGAGATGTATATAAAATCCTGCTAGAAACTGAAAATGTAATAATGGTAATGTACATAAAATATGTATATGTGCTGGGTCTGCACATCCATTGGTTAGTAGTTAAAGTATTTCTACAGGCTATTCTTTGAACAGACCAGCTAAATTTGTGTGCCCAATGAAAATATTTAGTTGCATTTGACAAAATTTAGGCGCATTTGGCCCAAAAAGATACAGTAAAGAAACCAAATAAGTATTAACATATGTATACACATTCATTGTTTCAAGTGGTTTGCCATGCAAAAATACAAATAATGAGAATATCTACCTATATTTCTGTTATCAATATTTCTTCCTAATATCGCTTTGGGCTCATGCACCTGAGGATGATAATTTGCTACGATTTGTTCTACACTATTCATGTCAATCAATAAGTGCTACAGTTTTAATACAATTACAATCTAATTGAGAGCCATTTAGGGGCATGTATTTGGGCTGTGATAATGGTCAGGTCTGAAGCCAGAAGTTGAATTGAACAAAACAATCACTGCCAAAAAATTCAATATTCCTGTGGTGAATACAGAGATGGCTGTGTCCTCACGTGGGAGCGGACCCTCCTGTCTGACTGTGGTGCACTGCAGCACAGTGGGAGTCATTCCAGCTCCATCCAGGGCTGTTGCCTGTGCTGACAGGATTTGTAATGTAAAGGCTCTTTGTGCGACTGGCTGCACTGACACAGACAGCCCATATTAAATGCAGGTCTTCTAACCAGAGGAGAGTAACAACTGCACCGTGCCATACCGCACGGGATAATAATGGCACCATCCTTTCCCTCAGTCCTATTATATATTATCATTTTATTATTTGTAGTATTATATGTCAACAACCTTCAGCTTCATGCATTATAGTCCTGAGAGTGATCGCTTTCACACAACCACTGTTAAAATAAGCCTTCTGACACCGACACGTTGGAGCTCCATTTTTGTCGCATATTCAGTGCAAGCTCTTTCACTCCCCTCCCTTCTCTCGTTCTCCTTGCCCTAGCAAAAACACTGAAGGATGCAAACCCAGCCCCTCAAATACCGCAACCCCCCGTTTCTGCGTTGTATGCCGCGCTCTCGCTGCCCGACACACAGCACTACAGCCCACCTGGACATGCTGCATAGGCATTCCCAGGAAAAAAATGCGCTTGTGTGCAGGTGGTGTCGGAATTTTTTTTTTTTTTAATTGTGCCGACAAACGCCAATTGTGCATCTTGAACCATTACACGGGGCACAGCAAATCCTGTGTGCCACCGATGCGCGACACCAACTGTCGTCCAAAATAAATGACAAAGATGGTCAGGTGCATGTCTGCCATCTCCACCCTAGCTTTGTTAAATTCAGCTAGCTTGCTAGCCAGTCGGAATCCTGTTATCGCATTGTACTTAATCTAGCAGAAAGGCTAACGTTACTAGTAATTGGTTCCAGCAGCTTAAGGTGCAAAGTCCGCATTATATCTCGAGACTACTCATTACGGTTGACAGGTCCTCTGGTCGTCTTGGCTGCAACACTTGATGCTGCTGCTCGCAATAAGCTAATGTTAGCCTGCTGTCGGTTGGTCATTTGCATGTGCACACACCGGTGCTTGAAATGCAGCAGCAGCAGCCAGCATAATGGTGAAGTCAAATGGAATTTTAAAAAAAAAATGTCATTACCGTAAGCAGGTCGCCTTCTAAAGCGGGTAGACTCGCACAGCGGCGGCTAATGGCGGCGGCCTGTCCCACCCTCGCCCCTAACTGTCTCCTGCATCTCCGTCTCGCATTTTTTTGCGACGAGGATTCACCCCCCAACGGCTCGAGCTGCTCCCTGGCGCAGAGAAACTGGCTCCGCTGTTGCGCCAAGATGGCTGCCGACATCACGCATGTCACCACCCATTTCTACTGCACTGCGTGAACCACAATGGCGGTTGATATTACCCTGGCGATAGCAGCAACGCACACGGCATGTGACCCAAGATTTGTGGAAAATATAACACCAAATCGGTTGCCTGTATACATTCACAATTCCTATCGGGACGTAACGCGTGTCCTGGTGCTCATGTGGTCTCCAACAGGCGAAACAATGCCCTTCACTTACCGGGTCTTCAATTGCGGCCTCTCCCTCTTCTAACCCCGGTTCCTCGTCACCGACACCCGGGTCTTCCAGCTCGGGATGTCCGGGGTCTGAATCTAGTAGAGATTCCTCCGCCAGTCCGTTGCCGAACTCCGCCATCGCCCTGTTCCAACTGTAAAGTTACAAACACGCCTCGTGGCCAAACCAACGTTGCAGGCCCCTACTCACACACAAGGGGGTAGAGTGAGCGGGGCGGCGAAAAGAAAAAAACGGCGGAAAACGCCGCTTAGTAAAGTTAAAATGGGGAATAAAATGCTAGCTACAGTCCCAGTCAGTACTCGAACTGCATGCCACGATTACTACGGACTCGGGTTTCACTCACTACCTTTACGCAACGGTCCTAAATTACGACAGAGAACCTAGTTTATTTACTTAAATGAGTGTATAAAAAAGGCGAGGACTCTACGCGAGCGCGGCGGCGTCCCTTCAGTTCAGAAATGGAAGCCGGGGGCGGAGTCATGTATCACTGCGGGCGTAAAACTCTCAATCCTATTCGTCGGCGTATCATTGCAGACAAGCCTCTTTGGTGTCTGCCACGTTCCTATTGGATGATCGCGCAAGACTTTCCGGTTCCCAAATCGCATGTGTGCTTTTAATTGGATTACGTTTCTGTCGATCATATCTCTGTCAGTCTTAAGTAGAATGGCAAAGCCAATTGTTCGGCAAATTAATTCCAGGCACATTGAACGTCCCATATACATCGTCTCCCTCAGTGTGACCTCAGTGACCTCTGTTTAAATATGCCACTCAGCTAAAATCTCAGATTACACAGTGTTTATCAAAATGAAAAACCTTGTCACACAGGAACACATAATAAGTGCCCCAATAGCTCTACAATCAGACAGATGCTTTGTTGTTCAACTGATTTTATTTCTTTTTCTGTATATCAAAGAAAGCATAATGGAGACCAAACACAAAAAAGGCAGGTACAAGTGAGGAGGAAAAAATAAGCTTAATCAAAAATCTAACAATTCATAACAACACTGCCACTATTATTGTTCAATATTCATAGGAATACCATACTGTTTTTGAGCAGAGAGGTGGCAATTAAAACCATTATGGATCAATAATAATCAAAAACAGTGATGAGTAGTAATGATAAATCGTATAAGTAGTAGTACAGTTATAACAATAGTGATAATCAAAGTGACAATGAAACATAAGGGAATAAAAAGCAGATCTCCATAAAAACCTATCTAGTTTGGACAGTGCAACACCGTGTGTGTGTGTGTGTGCGTGTGTGTAATCCCAGTCTTGAAGTTAAAGCACTCCAGTCCTTGCTTTACACACAAGATACAGTTTCCAACAGGAGTACAAATTATTACTCGTGAAAAGGACATTGTAACCCTCCTCGTTTCAAAAACCACACCAAGTGACTCTTCTTGTTGTGTTAATGGCTGTGTTCATTTGAAATGTCTGTAGCTTGTGCAAAAATTGTGGACTAGTGCAAGTGTCAAGCCGTGGGATGTCCTTTACAGTTTGCATTTACGAACACCTCTCCTGCTCTCTGTCGACCTCAAGATTGCTTTTTGGTTTTTGAATGACAGAAAGCAAAGGGAGGATTACTTTGGAATATCAGTTATTTTTTTTAATATATTTCTTTACAAAAGTTCATGTTTTAGTTTTGCATTTTGTTAAAACTATCAATAGTAACATTATTATACAACTTAAATTGAAGGAAAACATCTTTAGTATGTTATGTGTCCTTCAACACAGCACCATCTTATTAGCTCTCAGTCAACACATTTAATGTTTCCCAATTTGCTTCCAAGATTTGAGTATCCATTAGTCCCTTGAGGATACTGGTAATAACCAACTTTCTCCCTTGTCATAGTTTCCAGACATTAGATCTCATTTCACAGCACATACATTACCAGAATTAGTAACTCTGTATCAAAACTGAACAAAACGAGGGGGGAAAAGTACAGGAAACAGCCCATTTCAAGCCCTGTTCTCTTCATATTTCTAGAGGCTTTGCTTTTGACCTAAATAAACATCTGTTACACCAGTTTTTAATTGCTTCTATTGTCATTTGTATAAATATTGAAGTAAATAAAACTGAGTACTCAACTTTCTTGTCTTATGCACAGTATTCGTGGCAAAGGAAACTGTAGGTTTAAAAAAAAATAATTAAAAATTAAAAAAAAGACTAAAATAAAATTCACTCTGACCCTCTGTGCCAGGTGAGGATGAAATCAATACACTCACAATACAGGAGGATCACCTGGGCTTAAATTTATATACCTGGTGGTGTTTCTTCTTATTAAGGCTGTCATATTTCTTACACACCTCCAGAGACAGAAAACTTATATCCTCCAACAGGTTTGAAGAGCCACTTTTCAAAATGAGTTATACACCATTTGGAGGGAAAGTGAAATCCACAGGATAAAAGAAATGCGTCTTAGAAACCGTGATAGTTGACAATTATAGTCCTTGGCCAAGAGATTGCTGAAAACTTTACAGAAAGGATTTGCTAAAATCTAGATACAGAATATGACATTCAGATATTTCCCCCAAAGATGGCTATAAAAGCATTTTGTAACAGAGCTCTTATTCATTTATATACCCCGGTCTGCTTGTTGCACAATATTATGCTCACACCTAAAGCATGTTTCAATAGACTAGCAAAAATCAATTTATTTCACGTGATTTATATTAAGGCATCCAACATGCATTTCATGTATCTTTCCATAAAGACACTTGCATTAGAATGCTAAAAAACATTTCAAACAATGTAAAATGTGTCAAAGTGCGGTATGCCAAGATCAGACTTTCCTAAGCCTCTCTTTTTGCCCTGTCTATTTGGATTGTCATGAAAACTATGAGCATGTTAATGGGGACAATTCAACAGCCTGTTCTCTCAAAAGTACCTCTTTTTATATCCCAAATGAGTGGACACAACACTCTTCAGATCACACTCCCATAGCAAATAAAAAGATGACAGTCGATAGCAGTTCTTCCTCTCCCAATGGTTCAGTCCAGTTATCTTTTATCCAAGCAATCTTTGCCCTAAAAGTGAAAGTAGGCATGAAAAAAACAATTCCACAGGAGCAAACTGGGAGATACCAATGTGAGTATTGTATGTTATTATCCCAAAAAGGGTTTCCGGGTCTACCGTCAAACGGCCACTTCCAAAGAGGAAACACTTTTGCATCAGTCTTTAGGGTAGGACAGTTCAAGCATGGCAAGTTGAGTGCCTTTACAAATTATAGGAAGGTCATTGTAGTAAGTTAATACATAACCACAGGCTTAGGACCAAAAATGTTTGGGTAAAGTGTGTTTGTGAGGATTGAGGGAGACTTGAGATGTGTTCATCACTTATCAAACGGCAACTGAAAAAGTGTGAAGCAGCATGGAAATAGTCTGCTGTTGTTTTGGAATCCAGGGGAACTCTATAGTTTAACGGATTACGAGTCAGTGGAAGTTGAGCAAAGGATTGCGGGTGCAGGGGGAGCCAACTTCAAAAACTAAAGAATATTAGCTTTTGAGGGTTAGTGCTCATATTTGTTTATTAAAATCTGAGGAGCCCAAATGGGTCCAAGATAGTCAGTGTGCAGACCAATCCTGATCTGAGTCTTTAACTGTTGCTGATGGCCGTCGGTGGAGGCGACTCAATCTCCCCTCCAGACCCAGAACTGGTTACTGGAGTAGAATGAGGGACCTGTGAGCCTGGCACGACACTGCCAGGGCCACTGTTACCGGTTCCATTCTTGTTGACGAGCGTCGTCGGTTGTCCAAAGTTAGTGGTTCTCAGGGTTGCCAGATGACGCGGGGAGAAGACGTGGGCCCTCGCCGCAGCCCGGGATTCAAAGGAGACATTGCAGGCATCACAGCGGCCTGTCAGAGTCTCCTTTGGCACTGGCTGGCCGGCTACTGGGGAAGCTGGAGGTTCAGTAACTGTCAGTTGAACAGGTTTGGGCAAGATTGGCCGATTAGCTTTGAGAGCGTTGTACTGCAGGTAGGTTCCTGAGCTCATGTCCACCTTCCCATCTGACAAAGGATACTGGAAATGGGAAGGTGAGGTAGATAGCAAGGGCAAGAGAAAGAGATAGAGAATGGGTTTAATGTCATATAATTTTACGTCAAAATTTCGTTAGATTTTAGTGAACCATCTGACTAATAATCAATCCCTCTATATGATTGTTATCTGCAAAATGTTTTAATTATACTTATTAATTATCCTTAAATAAAGCAAAATGTGTCTTTGAGAAACACTGACTATTGAATACGGAGCAATACAAGTACTCCAAATAATCAATATACACTATTGTCACAGCGATGCCACACACTATGGTAAAAGTGCTATATTGTCAACAGCAGTGTATTCAGGGCAGAGACACATTTAGCTTTCAAAGGAATAAGAATAACTTGAATGCAGCAGTGCTGAGCACTACAGCTGAAATCAATTTCAAAGTATTAATAGGGATTTTTGTCACAGACTGGCAAATGCATGCAAAGTTCCAACTGAAAATGAACTCTGCTCCTTTGCTAAGGACTACATCAGGAAAAAAAAATCAAATTAATAACGTAGTGATTTTTGATTTTTGCTTGAAATCACATTTAATTTCGTCCACAAAACTACATTGAAAGTCAATACACAACATTGATTTATTACACAGTCCTAGAATAAAGGTGACCACAACCACAACAAATGAAGGTTCCTCTTCAAAGTGAGCTACCTTGCCTGACCTTGCTTGTTACTGTATACACTATCATTTTATTTATACCAGAATTTTCAAGGAATTCTGTTGCAGAGCCCAACTGATTTATCGGCGGGTTGATATTATCGGCCGATATTAGACATTTTCCAAACTATCAGTATCAGCAGTTATATGACACACACACACACACACACACACACACACACACACACACACACACACACACATAGAGAGAGCGATATAGAGATATATATCAGATTTTTAAAATCAAATATTTGTATCAGTATCGGCCTTAAAAATCCTTTATCGGTTGGGCTCTATTGTGTAGAGTAGGTCTTCTAGACAGCTTACCATTTTCTCTTGCTGCAGCCTCCAGCGCTTCTCCTTGGCTCTGGTGTTTTGGAACCAGATCTGCACCACCTTGAGCGGCAGGTTGAGCTCGGTGCCGATTGCCTCGCACTCCATGGCGTTAGGGTGGGCACAGGTCTCATAACAGGACTGCAGAATGGACAGCTGTAGGCAGGACAAGTGCGTGCGTGGCCTGCGACTTGATGAGTGGGGCAAGAAACTGCTTTCTGTTGGGCTTGATTTAGCTACGACCGGGGTGGAGGGGCTGGCCACTTTGGCAGAGCTTGGGGTGTTTGGGCTGACTGGCGCAATGCTTGGTGTTGGAGGAGGGGGGATGGTGCGAGGAGGTGCGTGTGTGGGTAGAGCCAGTTGTTCTCTTGATAGGGTGTTTATCTTAATGGGGACTTTGGGGGTCCAGTAGTTGAGCCCATTCTGTTTTTGTGGCAGCACTGTTGTGGCAGGAGGCCTGTTGTTAATGGGAGTCGTGGGTAGCTTGGGCACCATGCGGTTAGTGGTCCCTGGTCCAGAACCCACCTCATTTTCATTGTCTTTCTCCTCATCAGTCTTTTCTTCCTCGCTCTCCTCTTCTAACTTTCTTTTCTGGGCCGGTCGGGGGGCAATGGGGATTGGTTCCTTGGGTGGTGCCAAGAGGGCAGGCGTGTTGACTTTGGGTGCAACTTTGACCATAGTGACGTTGCTGGTGGTTTCGAGCTTGGTCTTTGGCACTGCAGAAGCACTGCTGCTCACAGTAGAGACTGCGGTTGAGGAAACGACCTCCTTGGGCTTGATCGGAACTGGGGTAATTTTTTTCACCAAAGCAGGTTTGCCCAGCTCCTTGACAGGCTCTCTCTCTGTCTTAATGAGGGTGCGCACAATAGGAGTAGTTGTGATGCCCCCAGTATTATTCGTAGGAGGCTTGTTGGAGAATATGGGTTTGGAAAGAGGCCAGGTAAATTTGATGAGAGGTTTGCCAACGGCTGCCAGGGTCCCGTCACTGATGAATCGGACCTCACCCTTCCGTTCCCTCGCCCTCATGTTCTGGAACCAAATCTGAACAACTTTCTTTGGAAGGTGGACCCACTCCGATATCTGTTCAAACTCGTGTTTCCCAGGGTTTGGGTCTTTGAAATAGCAGCCATATAGAATGTCAAGTTGTTCAGCTTGAATGATGGTCCTTGAACGCCGCATATCCCGATATCTTTTTCCTTTGGACTTCCTCTGATGCTGCTCCTGCTCCTTTTCTTTCTCTCTCTCCTTCTCTCGCTCCCTTTCCAATAGTGTGGCATTCATTTTCTCTGCCGCCCTCATGTATATACTAGACTTTGTCATGTTATTGCAGTTGACCAGACTCATACTGCTGTTGGAAGAGGACATGGAAGTAACAGGTTCAGGCTTCACTTGGACAACTACAAGACCTTTAGATGTGGGCCTCAGGCCAAGCCCATCCAGCAGCTGTCCCTTCTGTGCTGCAATTTTTTCAGCCAGAGATGATGATGAAGTAGCAGATTTTGAATTATTTTTCCCCATGCTGAGATCTAGAGCAGACTCGCAGTCGCCCCCATTTGACAGGTAATGAGAAATTTGGTTATGGGAGGAGAGAGACTGTGAGAGAAGAGAGCTAGAGAAGCGCGTTATAGTTGGTGGATTAGGAAAAACTGGTAACTTGCTCCCATCTCCAATCACTGAAGGAGTAAGGGAGAGGACATAGGGACTGAGGAACTGAGTAGAAAAGGGAGCAATGGACAGGGGGAGTGAGTGAAGGGCACTGGTTGGAATCTCATGGTGGTCCAAAACATGGGACAGTGAGCTTGGAGGATCCCCTTGAGCCTCCAACTCTAGATCCACATCTGGGTCCTGTCTCTCCTTCTTTATCTCCACCTCATCCCTCTCAAACTCCCCCTTTCGTTTTTTCCTCTTTGCCCTCTGACCCCCTCCGCCCTCCTCATCCTCATACTCATCCTCTGCATCAGAGAGAAACACAGTTGTGGAGCGCAAGACCTTTCCTCCAATTGACCCCTTATCACCATGGACCTCCCACTGTGCTTCATCTTTTGCTGGACTCTCAGGACCACCCCTCAATGACCCATTCTGACTTTCCTCATCAGAAACAATGACAGAGGTGTACACCTCATTTTCTGAGTCAGAAGTAAGACAGGAATCTCCCTGCCCCTCCCTTCCCAAATCTCTATGTCTGTGTTTCCCTCTCGTACTGGACAAATCTATTGCCTGACTACCTGAAGCTTCAGCATCATCCTCACCTTCTGCTATAATTAGTGAGCTTTCCTCATCATCATAGTCATTGTCAGAACCTTGGGCATGCCTTGGAAATCCTACCAAGCCTTGCAGATGATCCAACTCTGTCGCCCTCTGCCTCTGTTTTGCATGTCTGGCTTGGCTCAACCATCTACGTACCTCTTCCTCAGAAAGCCCCACCTCTCTGCCCAGCGCCTCACAGTCCTCATGGGGAGGACTTGCAGCATCAGCCTCACTACGAGACTCAAAGAACGCCCAGAGAACCTCCGACTGGAACTCTGACAGCACTGGAAGGTCTGGGTGAATAGATCCCATTGAAGTACAATGGGGTCGAGTTTGGTTGTTAGTTAAGGCATTTGTACTCGGGCTGGATTTTGGGGTGCCAAGAGAGCCACAAGGGCTCATGCCCGTTTGTGATTTTTGAGGGGTAGAATCAGGGCTAAGTGTAAGGTTTAAATTTACAGGGCTGAGGCTCGCATTGCTTGGAACAGATGCAGAAGGCGAGAGGTTCTTATTGCGGAGGCTCTTCTCTGTGCCCGCTGGGGAGAGATTGAGGCTAGCTGCTTTATCACCTTCCAGGTCCAACTGATTAGTCGAGCTTTCTCCATCTGTTGTGCTATCTCTATGTGCCTTCTCATTGTCTTCGTTATTCCCAACCTTCACTTTGCTTTCTATATTAGGACACTGTGCAGATTCTTTACTGTTCTCTTCCTTAAGCTTCTCTGTTTTAATGTTCTCTGTAGTACAGTTGTTCCTGTCATTATTCTGATCCGAGACCTTCTCTTTAACTGTCTCTTCACTGTCCTGCTTTTCTTTATCGCTCTCACCCTTTATAGCCTGTGTTTGCTCTTCCATGCAGGGCTGCGCATTTGTTGAAACCCCTGCAGAGGGCCACTGGCTCTGTAAGCTGTTTAGTCTTTGGGTTAGGAGAGCTTGCTGGGCTGTGGTGAGACCTACGAATGGCACACACTGGGTAAGGAGCTGGCCTTGCTGGTTCTCTTGGTGCTGCTGGGTTTGGGCTTGGAGCCCATTCAAGATCAAGGGCATGACCATTTGAGGCTGAGGCACGAGCTGAGGCACGGCAGCACCAGGAGCAGAACCGGCCGTGAATAAGGAGGGGAGGAGGGAGTGTGAGAGGGTGTTGGGACTAGATGTTAGCAGGGTCAGAAAGGCTGAGACCGCCTGTGCTGAAGCCACAGGGGAGGTGAGCAGGGAAGGAGCCACTTGGGAAGTCTGAATCTGCTCTCCGTCTTTTGTAGTAGTCACCATCAACGTCCCAGGAGCAGCACAGTTGGTGGTGGTAACCAACTGACTGGTCCCACTTCCAGATGTGGTCACCACAGTGTTCGAAACAGTGACGGTGCTGCCTCCCAAACTAGCAGTGGCCACTGCACTGTTTGCAGCATTTGCAACAATTCCAGCATTTCTGCTGCGGGACTGGTGCAAGACAGATTTCATATGGCTCTCAAGGGTGATGGCATGATTGTAAGAGACTCGACATACAGCGCACTGGTAGGGTTTGTTTGATATATATGGCCGAGACAGGACAGGAACTGAAGGAGTTTGGGGATCAGTTTCCCCCGCTTGTTTTGCAGAGCCTGTTGTCATCCTCTGAATATGGGATGCCGAGTTGTAATGAACGCTCAGGGCAGTTCTGCTAGGAAAAGTTTCCAGGCAGGCATTGCATTTGAACGACCGGGTGTTATTTTCAGCTGGCACACCATTTTTACCAACAGACTTTTCACTGGCGTCTGGGATTTCTGTGTTTTCAGTTGCATTTTGCTGTTTGGCTCCTGTGAGTTGATTTCCCTCCTTTTCTGGCTCTGGCTCAGCTTCACCTCCCTCCTGTTCCATTATGCTCTCTTCCTCCATCTCTTTGTCTCCAAGCGTCTGGGTAGCGTCTGAACTCTCACTAGATTGGCAGGGGTCTGATCTGACGTCTTCAGTAGGCTTCAGTAGTGAGGATTCCGGATCTGATAAAATTAATACAAATGTTTAACTTTTATGTTGTAATACAGGAAGTACAAACTTATATCAGAAGTATACATTTGCACATTCTACCAGTTTAACGGCTCCATCAACCTTCTTACCCATCTGCACCCATCCAACC
The DNA here is from genome assembly GCA_903131615.1 of Diplodus sargus. Taxonomy (NCBI): domain Eukaryota; kingdom Metazoa; phylum Chordata; class Actinopteri; order Spariformes; family Sparidae; genus Diplodus; species Diplodus sargus. The sequence goes on from CAEMYA010000212.1 coordinate 1,612,948, forward strand.
CACATTAGGGGCTTTTTTTTAAAAACTATAAATTCATTTCTTTGAATACTCTTAAAAAAAACGTTCAGTTTTGATTGGCTTTTAAAATGTGTGCAACACCATTCTAGTAAAATAAATCAAGTTTGGCTGGCTGAAAAAAAAAGGTTGGTAATTATACATTTGATAAATGTCACTATAAGATTGAAGGACAATGTGTGTTTAATTGCAGTGTTTTCAATAAAAAAAGATTTTCAAACTGACCTGCAGACTTTAGAGCACCTTTTTCCTGTTCCCCTGCAATGGCAGCCTGTTTTAGACCAGCCTGTTAAAAGAAATGAAAGGAGAAGTCAGATAAATTTCCATTGCAAACTAAACTCTCCAACAGTTCCTTTCAGATGAGCTGAATGCTGTGTTGCTTTGGAGCAGCACAGCATTTGGGCGTGACACATAGATGTGTGGTTATATTACACATAGCAACCCAGGCTAGCCTTTAATTTGCAAATTACCCTGAAGGCATAAATTAAGCTATCTTTGATCAATTCATCCACCAATAAAATTCCCTCTTTCTTAACACTTTACATACTAAATTGTCACGGATCCATTACAAATGGTGTGCTCACTGAGTGGTCACTTTGATGTCTCCTCAGCAAATACTTTTATATTTACGTATATTTGTTAACTGGTTAATCCAAAACAATAAAAAATTCAAACTGCCCAAATCATGAACAACAATACTATAGTGCTGGGTTAATTTCCACAAAAGTGATGAAAACAGAAAACACCCTGAACAGTCAACTGACTAATAAAACTAGTAATTACTAATGTAAACAATGTTATCCAGTAAATACTCTTCTAAAAAGGTGTTATTCTTTGGATAAGATTGTTATCAAGAAATGTATGAGACCATTTATGTTTACATAGGAGTATTATCATTATTTTACTTATTGTATTATGTAGTTAAATATAAAACTGTCAAAGGATTAACATTTGTGTTTAATAAAACATCCCAAGGCATATACTGTGTGCAACCTGACTAACTTTTTATAGGTGACCAAACCAGTAGATTGATAAAGTTATCCATCTTAGGGTTTCCCTTACACACACAGACACACCAACAGACACACACACACACACCAGGGTGGACAAAGCAACAGAAACAACATAATACTGTAACTCAGCAGTGAATGGTCTTTGGGTGAAGCTTATATAGGCTTTAAAGTTATCATTAGTTGTAGTCTAGACTCGTAGACTGTTCCTTTATACTAACGTGGTTGTCAACTTTCCACATTGCATAATTCTGTTTGTTAGCAATGCCTGAGCAGTTCAGAGATCAACTCTCAGGCCAGTCAAGTTGAACCAACATCTTAGTCACAAGATTCATCAAATTCATATTTACAGCAGAGCTACTGCATTACAAGATGTTTGATGTAAGCCCAACCCCTGTATGTCAGCCAGCAACAAGTGGGCTCATTAAACATTATGCTAGTAATTGAAGAACCATCCAAAGTAATCAAATCATATCCTTAAGAGAGTTTAACCTGTGTGGGGAAAAACCCAATGCATGCACGGACACAGATTATGACACCGACAATCTTCTACATTTTTTTTTTTAACATACTTACGATGTCAAGCAGTTTGTCGACACAAGATGGAAGTACGCTGTGTTGCTCAGTGAGATGTAGAGACAGGGAGGATCTGTCACTTTGTCTTGTTTGGCACAGGGGGCACAGCCATTCTGCCACCCCATTGCTCTCACTGCTCACTGTCTCTCCAGACTCCTCCTAACGACACAAAAGGATGTTAGAGAATCCTACTCTCTGGAGCCGCAATTATTTATCACAAATTCTATACAAAGCATTTCCTTCGAAAGGGGAAGAATGGAAAATTGTGATGTGAACACTGGCACCCACCAATAACAAAAGCATATTTTTACCTGTTGGTTATGCACCTTAGCTTGGTAAATGGCATTACTGTATTTAACAATTTCAACTCACAATCAGAGGCCAGTTACCATATTCTTCAATCAGCACATGGTGTCCCTATGATAGTAAAACTGATTCTAGATTAGCATCTCATTCTGTGAAGATTAAATCGTGACATCTTTACCCCATCAACCGAGTTTTGTAGGGACGTTCCCAATATTTTGTTTTCAATGGCTGTATCAACTTACACAAAAATGCAATTGTTTAGATAACACATTTGTGATGTAAATGATTATCCATCTAATTCTTTCATTACATTTTAAATTGCACTCTCCAAATAGGTTCTAGATAAAAGATCCATTGTTTCATACCACTCTGCATTCAAGCCAACTTTCAACAGACCATATCACACGTGCACATTAAATATATTAAATGCATATTTACACCCAATTATAAATATGCACCACTTGACAATTTACAATGACTGCATTGTCTCTGGAATCCACTGATTTCCCTCCAGTTTTGACCAACAGCAGGAACATTAAATATGATCTGAGCTCATGCTGCATGTGCCCAAGACGCATGATCAAGTAACTATTAGTCCCATGTTTTCAGGAAGTCAAACAAAAGACCGCTAGTCTGGATTTTATTTATTTAGCACGCAGCAGCAAGCATTCATAAACCAAGATGCGACCAGCACAGCAATCCATGCCCATGAGGAGAAATACCAACACAGCTACAATCCTCACTTCCTCGTCATGCCAATTAGCAAGCTAGCAGGGTAATATGACCAGATAATATTTCGACAAGTCTAAATCTGCACTGTATATCATGTTTAAAGCCGACTCGTCACGAGTTTCATAATTAAGAACCGAGACATGACTAAATTGACGTTTCTCTACTCGTAGTTGGCTAATTAACGAGAGGTCTAATTAGCTATGCCGAGCAGAGATGAATCAATTAGCTAGCAAGCTAGGTTGAGAAGCCCCCCTGTAACGTCGCATTACAGTCGTGTTTCTGGAAATGCTGGTTAGCTGTTAGTTTGCTGAAAATAACCCCGCAGTGATAACTACTCACTTCTCCCAAACTGAAAAAGACAGGGCAGGCGTCAGCATAATCTCGTTGCTTGCTCTCGGTTACGGCTGGACGGTCATTACATTAATAAACAAAAAAAAAAGGGGGGCTGAGCTAATAACAGTCGTGTCACTTCGCTAGCTAGCCTGTTAGCAGGCAGAGATAATTAACCGCTCCTCAAACTGTCTCCAACTGGCACGTCTCCGCTCCCCACAAACTCTGCCTGGTCCAGGTGGGAACTGCAGCTCCGACACACCGACCGAGTTCAGCCAGGATAGAAAACACACTCGCCAGGCTTCCGATCAAAAACCTCGGCCTCGAGTTATTTCCTTACCCCTCTGATTGTGGGCTGCCAATCGGGCATCTAGTGTTGCACCGCCCGCCGCCTGCTGCTCAACAGCGCAAATTGAGGCCTAGCCGGACTAAAGCCATTTAATTAATGAACGTGGGCTCCGTTTACAGATGTGTTAGAAAACACTCGCACCCCCTCCTCCCTCGCCGCCCAGCAGACCCCCTTTTGACGCGTCCTAGCGCTCAAATCCATACCTTAAACACTCGCGGTGCAACACATGGCCATTTAAACTATCATTTTAACAGCTTCCAGCCGTAATTGGCGAAGGGATTAAACGCAAAAAAGCGACTTGAAGCGGAGTACGTGCGCCGCGGTCGCCTCGACGATGGGGGTGGTGTAGGGAGAGCAGGCGAGAGAGACGAGAGAGGCAGAAAAAAAGTTTGGGATTTAATGTTGGATTTCTATACGGGATCGGATTAGTATGTGGCACAATCCGTCGTTCGCTCGATCTTCTACCAGTCGCAGGCCACTCTCGACGCTCAAATCGGCACAATTAACCGATCGCGGATGACGTTTAATTAAGTTCGGGAGCAATTAGCTAATGCGTTTTTACCTGCATGGTCGCCGCTCCAGCACGCACACACACACACGCTTCCTCCGTGGCTCCTCAGAAGTGAAAAGTTTTCTTGCCTGCCCTCCCTCTCTCTCTCTCTCTCTCTCTCTCTCTCTCTC
>CAEMYA010000212.1:1616972-1646210 GCA_903131615.1 Diplodus sargus
TCTCTCTCTCTCTCTCTCTCTCTCCCCTCTCTCCTGTTCTCCCCCTCCCTTCATTCGCCCTATCCCTCTCTCCTTCCCCTCTTCCCTTCCCTCTAGTAAACAGACCACAGCTCCCCCCAAGGCTGATTGCTGACATTCAGAAGGGACAGACACGGCTATCAAATCCCTTATGTAACCCCGCACATATTAGACATTATTAATGTATGTCGCAACGCCGATTACTTATTGAGCGATATAGATAATGGGAGAGAGAGAGAGAGAAGGGGGAGAGAAAAAAGAAAGGCACGACAGATGATGTTCTCAAAGAAGTATGCCGATGCCTGGATTACACGGAATCCCCTTTAATATAAAAAAAAAAACCCTCCCTCGTTTTTCACATTAAAGGTGAATAAGAAATGAGTCCCCATTCTGCCAACTTGGATTGTCACAAAGAGTGTGACGAGTTAATTAAGGCTGAATGACAGCGATGTGAGCGCGGAGGCTCCGCTCAGCGCCGCCCGCCGTAGATTATGACATGTTTTCAATCAGATGATAGGTGTGGCGCATATCAACAGTCGAGTATGTGGAATAAATATTTATGAAGCGGAGGGGATTAAAACTGCACCATCTGCATGCCCCTGCGTTCCTGGGACAGGAAGTGATGTCCCTGAATACACTCTTAGGTGCCTCCGACCGCGCCTGTGCAAAATAAAACTTCGCTGACGTGTGGGGGCTGCCCGGTGTCGTCTGTCGCCCGGTTTTTCTCGCCGAATTGTGTGGATTGAAGGACTTGACGTGCGAAGGTGTGTTAGAGTGCAGCTCGCTGCGTAGGTGTAGTTTATTTTGAAAGTCTTCGGTTCAGTTGGGAGATTTTTTAGCTGAAGTTCGTGCAGCCTTTGATTATGCAGCAGTAGCTAAGGGGCTGAGTGGCTCGACTCTGATTTTAATGACACAGGTGCGGCTGGGAGAGCTGCTGCTGTATTACTTCATAATAATAGAGTCGGTACAACAATAACAGTTCAGTTTTGAGCATTTAAAGACAGTATTCATAAAAATGATGATAACACCAAACGGAATTACCATGAAATTAACTACCAGGCTGAAATTTTGAGAAGCCTGAGCAAGTAGGTGAAATGCAGCAGTGGGAAGAGTGAGCAGATTTGAACTACTACAGGGCAAAAGTCGTGCATTCGAGATTTTACTCCAGTAAATGTTCAGAATAAGGTTACATTTTTATAATCATAAAGAACCATAATTATGGTGGTGATGGTGATGATTGTTGTTGTTTTTTCCAGTGCACTACTGTGTAAACTGTCTTTGAACATGGCAGATTGATGTTACGCTAATTCATTATAAGTGATACCTTTTTATGTAGTTTTAATAATATTGGATTTTATTTTGTGGGTTTAAATGTTGAATGTTATATGCTAGAGCGGCACTATGTCGTGTTGGAGAGGAAATCCAAACAAAACATTTTAGCATTTACAATGCTAATGAGGTAGTAATACAAACTTGATTTTTTTGTTTTCTTCTATAACTGAATAAAGAAGCTGTTCTCAGAGCGAAATAAGGTCCCAAGTACACTGTCAGAAGCTAGGAAGGGGGCAGGGTCCGCCACATCTAAACAAAGAAAATCAGTATGAAATTGTGTTGCCTTTTTAGGGTCAGTTTGTTTGTGCAGTTTATTTAGTTGTGGAAACTAAAAGAATGTGTTTATTTAGTTTATGAAGGCATAAAAAAAAAACTGTCCATGAAAATCTTTTTGTTCTGATTCAAAATGTTTCCCCAAAACTACATAGTGCACATTTATTCTACAGAGTAAAAATAACTAAAGCTGCAAAATAAATAAAATGTACAATATATATTTGTTTCTGAAATGCAAAACTTAAGTATCATAAAATGTACTAAAAATTATTCCTGCATACTGCCTTCATACTTGTTTTTGGTGTGCTATGGACTTTCCTCTGTGTCCTTAATAAAGTTATTATCTTATCATATCTTATATGATCTGTATGATCTGCACCTCAATAAATGTACTTCATTAATATCCAGTATTGGTTCATTATAACAATTAAAAAGTCTATAATAAGAGCTTTTAACTTTTGATTTGATGTTTGATTGATCACTGTTAATGATCACTGTAAGTGCTAGGAATAATTGATGTGTTTTTTTTAATTAACATCAAAATAAACCCCATGAATGTAGCTGGATGAGTAAACATTCAGTATTGTTGGTGTTGATCTCTGTTGGTGTCATTTCAGATGAGTGTGGAGGTGGAAAGGAAGTTCTTATGCAGCGCCGACACTCTGAAAACACTGGAGGAGATCGGGGGTAAGTGCTTCATTTGCCTTCCACACATTCACGCATGGGTAAATTTAGAATTGAGACATTTAACTGATGCTGTGATCCGCGTCAGCTCACAAATGGTCACTGAAGGACTTCTACAACATTTAACGACACTAATTGCTGCGGTTGGTTCTGTAACTGTAGTGACACTGGCCATCTGTCTCTTGTTAATAATGAAGTTAAATTATCTGTGTCAGCCTCGTTAGTTTTTTATATTTATTTACCAATTTGTGAAATCATCCGTCTCTCTTCCTCCCCCTTTTTCTTTTTTTTCTTTTTTACTCAGCAGCGTGTGTGGGCCAGCGTCAGTTTCATGACCGGTACTTTGACACCCCCAAGTTTGGCCTTACTTTGAGAGACATGTGGCTGCGTAAACGTAAAGGATGCTGGGAGCTCAAGTGCCCAACAACAGCGGACGGGTCAGAGGAGACGAGTGGAGAGAAATCTAAAGCAGCGGCGCTTTGCACTCGCTACAAGGAGATAACCAGTCTGCCTGAAATCCAGCTGAGAGTGAAAGAGGTCATAAAAGACATTTGTGAGGACAGCGAGTCAAGCGCCTCACAGGAGGAAGAGGAGCCTTGGCTGAGCAAAATGAATCTGGTGTGCTTTGCAGAGTTCACAACAGAGCGGCGGTCGTTCACTTTAGAGGAGGAGGGGGTGCAGATCGATCTCGACCAAGCTGACTTTGGTTACCACGTGGGAGAGATAGAGGTCCTGGTTCCAGATGGAGGAGATGTGCAGTCCGCCTTGGAGAAGATTGAAAGGACGGCTCAGAAGCTGGGTGAGCCCAAAGCTGTCGAACCCCATTATATAAATATAGCATTTACTATCATGTACTCATCAAGTAGGATGTCAGCTTTCCTCAAAAGTCATAGATATTTGTTGTTCTTCCACACAGGTCTGACTGGAGATCAGCGGGTTGAAGGGAAAATGAATGTTTACCTCAGAAGAAAACACCCAGAACACTACGCAAAACTACTGAGTGAACATGTCCTGTAACTAAGACATATTATACACTACATGATCTGTAACAGTTGCAGCTCAGTAGTTTTCAAGATGTACATTTAATCTTTAAAACTGAGGTTTTATTTATAAGAAAGTCTAGCTCTATAGAAATGTTTAAAAATAACACATTTTAAGGACCTGATGCTCTCAAGAGATGAACAGTGGCCTGGTGCTCGATAGCTGTTTTCATCTTCACTTGAACTTTTAACCACATACAATGACTTGTAATATGAATTTGTATTACGGAGAGTCTGAAAGAACTGTGAATACTGGAAATAAATGGAGTGCGATACTGTCAATTCATCATTAGTAATGACTGTTTTTGCACCGTGTTATAAAAAAGACATAGTGGACAATCACAAATGACAAGCAAGCAACCCGAGCACAGAATGAAGGTCCTGCAGCCCAAACACACCAAAGCAACCGCAGCAATTAGTGGGGTCAAAGACAGACTGTTGCACCACCTCACATCACGTGTGTCTCAGCCAAAAAGCCGCACCTGAACACAATGCAAAGAAAACATCAGGCAGCCAACTATGAGTTGGACATCTGAGAAACACTGTCCATCAACGTTGACTGTGTGTGAGCACCAAGCTCATGTTATAAACACAGAGTCCCCTTGCATCCCCTCTGTCAGGTTAGAATGCGGTCAGTCTCTGATTTCACGTTGTTTTGCCAGCCTGGGCGCCAGCAGAGCTAATGCAGAAACACAGTCGATGGTGCCTGCTTAGGCCTGTTAGAGCTGACCAATCAGAGCAGACTGGGCTTTTCAAGCAGGGGGCTCTTAAAGAGACAGGCACTGAAATGCATTTGGACAGAGCGTGAATAAAGATGCTGAAAGAATGGACAGTATGAGAAAAATAATGTTTTTTTTTCAAACACTGAGGCATGTAAACATTTTCTTGTAGACACCAAAATAAAAGTATACTATGAACCAGAGAAAGAGACCATTAAATCCAGGTCAAAAAGTGAGAATGAGCTATACCACAAGAAATAAGGCACAATCTGGTGTTACCAAAGGTGCTTTATTTCATGGTGCTGTCTCCACTGGAGCCACTCAGTTGATTGCCAGTGTGTGAATGATTAAGGCAGTCTGCTTATAACCTCAAAGCTAAATTTCCCTGATAAGAAAGGAAATCTTATTTTCTATTTTCAAAATAAGAGATGTATGTGTTATCATGACTAAACATCTATTATGGCCAGGACACTATCTTAATAAAGTGACTAAACCTTTTTTTTTTTTTTTTTTTACAATAACAACAGATATTTTCTCATCATGAGATAAGTTAAAAGCGATGTTAGAAAAGAAAAAGATGAGCGAAAGCACTAAATGAACTGTTGAGCAATATACTTTTCATTAGTATGCAGACAATTGTCTGCTCTGCAACTTGCAGCACAAATTCTTTCTCCAACATTCCTGCAGTACTGTGGTGACAACAATACTGAGGGAGAGACTTGAAACAAAGGATGAATCACCACGGTCACGCATCCGTCTTCATCTTCAATTTCAGGCCGTGACCAATCAGTCGGAGGTGATGGAGGAGGTATCTGAGAGGTTGAAATCAGGCTTGTTTGGACTGTTCTGCTGGTCTCGTCTCTACTGACCAACACCAGCACCTGTAGTGGGCGGCTTTCTCTGGACACCTGCGATCAACAGATTTTTATACAGTTTCAAAGAAAGTAATAGAACGGTTAACATGTTCAAACGGAGAGGAATCAACAGTCTTTTGCGAGAACACACACACCAAGGCTTCGTTCTGACAGCTGGGTCCCCACAGTCCTGGTCACAGGAAGACTGCACCGACAAACCACATCTGCTCTTTTTAAACATAATGCAGCTGCCCCCCTCAAAAACAGCACTTTCATTAAAGTTACAACATGAAGCCTGAATGAATAGACCTATAGATGTTAAGAGTAAAATATTTCAAAAACTTCAGCCTTTTGGGACCACATCATATTTACCTTTTATACCAAGCCTAGGTCTACCCTTTAAATATTTCATTATCACTGGACGCATGTCCGATGTAGAAGGCAATACGATGCAGCCTTCACATAGAACGTAGACAAAGACGAGTTAAACTACTTACAAATAGTTAACAGTGTCATTGGTCACATTCAACCATCCATCTCCCCCTTTCCTTTGCAATCTCTTCATACCTCAGCTGTTCTGATCATCTGCGTCCTTAAGTGGTTGCCAGTGTTGCACAACCTAACGTTGCTAACGCTAGCCAGCTAAAGATAACATTTCTTATGCTAGCTAATGTTTTGTTATTTAATGCCGGCTAACGCTAACACAAAATTAACATATTGGCTTTCATAAATGGAATCATGATCAATATACAAAAAAAACGAACTTTAATGTTAAAGTAATTAAAAATATATAATGTAAAATGAGTGATTGCATAATGAATACTTTTAATAGGCACATTGTGTAAGGCAGTGCTCGTCAGTCTCGGTCCTGGGGGCCTACTGCCCTGCATGTTTTAGATCCAACCCTCGTGTTGGTGACATCGTCTTGCTGAACGTTCACCTAAACCCGTAGCTTAAACATTGTAGAGGTCGTCCAGTATTAACAGCTCACAAAACGACATATCCTTTCACATTACAGCGGATGTCAATATGGCCAGATTTATTGTGATGTTCACCATTGCTAATATGTTTTTCTGAGTCAAGGCGACGGTCATGTTGGTGTTGATGATAAATGTTGAGCCCGACGATGTAGTTAAGACAAACTGCATGAATGTGTGTCGATACTTGTAGAGATGTGAGTATTACTTAGGCCTAAGCAGATGTTGATTTCAACAGCCTGTCTGCAAGCTGTTGTTAACTAACACTCTGAAAAGGCAACACACCTTCAGGCAGTGAGCTGCTCGGAGAACATTGTTTCTTCAGAAACTTCGGCCAATAAAATAAATACTTAGATGCCTTAGCACTGTTGGGTTCCCAAGATAAATGAATGACATTGCATGAGGCTTCAGAATCAACTTTTTGGCAAACCCCACGGACTGCTTGGCAGAAATCCACCTTACTAAAATGTTCACCGCAAATACGGACTCGCACTGCATTTGAGGTTCTGCTAAAGTGCTGTTTATAAATAGAAAAAAAACAAAAGAAATAAAAGTCCATCCATTTCTGCTTCTGGTCAGGATTCCTCGGCAAATAGTGGATGGAAGCTCCAGGCTTTGGTGTGCATCCAAAAACAGCACAGTCAGACATATTAACAGAAGTGGACTCCCCACTACTCCTCCCACTGGAACTGCTTTCACTTGCAAGCACCTTTTCTGTGCTGGAAGTCTCAGATTTTCACATTGACACTTCAATGTCCATGAACAGTGATGCATACTGAGCCATGATTGGCTTCAGGTTTGTGATGTCACAAACTTCTGCGTGCGGACACCTCAGCTTAATTTTCAACAACAGACAAACTCCTTCATGAGCAATAGTGTTGGTCTATTAATCTTATTAGTTAAGGGTTCGCGGTGCTGACTGTTCCATCAACATTGTTGACTATAATGGAATTAAACGTGGGCTGATTTACAATGACTTGTTGCGACTTGTACATGGTTGCGTTTTTCAATTGAAAATGTGTCAGTGTACACAGAGGGGACTGCATCAGCTGTTAATAAGAGAGAACAAAAGATCAAGGTTAAAAAAACACAAAACCTACCCAACCGGTTTCTTATATAAACTGACATGAAAATGACTGGGGTTTTCTTTTTAGTTATTTATGTACTGGGTTTTGGAATGTAAAACTACAATTTATAAACTACTATTTTACTAAGAAGGTTGTAAGAATACTTATAGGCCTGAAGTAAGTGTGGTGTGAAAAACCTGTAAACCTTTAGGCCGCAAACAGTTTTAGAAGTGAACCAAATTGCATTTAAAACATTAGCAGGAGCAAGTGTCACTCTCTATGGGGTCCTGAAGCATTTGTGAAGAGGCCCCTCATATTTCATTTATCATGACGCTAACATACAGCATACTCCAAAGTATGGAGAGAGAAATTTAAAGTTCTTTAAATTATTTTAAATCAAATGGCACACAGTGAATCTAGGGCTCAGGGCCCTGGTAATCCAGCCTGATATGTCAGAGAAACTGTGGCTCATTAGATCGTTTTGTAGGAGCTGAAAAATTGAGATATATGTCAAACATTAACAAATAATGAGATTATTTGAGGGGATCAAATGCCCCCATCCCACAAAGCACAACCCTTTACACGTAAAGGTAGCCTGTTGTCTGTAAGTTCTGGCCTCCTCCAAGTAAAAAGGGGAAGGCTTTTCTCTTTTTTTGACTCTCCAACAAGATGCATCATCACTCAAACTTTTGCTCTGGAGGTTTATTTAGTAAACCACACATGATGCAAAATGATTACCGAGCACAATGATCTCTCAACACATACTGTCAAGTAAAGCAATGAGCCGAGCAGATGTTGTTTACGGAGCAATTAAATTAGCAAAAAAAAAAAAAAAAGAAAGTTATTTATATAATTTATAACCCCACCAAAGTGCATTAATCTATTGGATGCACCATGGCATGTTTTAATCTCTTAAACTATAAACTTTCATTGACTTCTTAATATAGTAATGCTGCACATCCCGGATCATCGTCCTATGTCGGCTTCGATGGGTTATTCCTCGGCTTTTTTGCTCTATGTGTGTTGACTGATTTTCTTTTAGATAAAGTACTTTCTGTACTTGCTGTATTAATGTAGGCTCCATGAGTTACTATCCTGGCTGCTGCCTGGAGGTGCTGATCACGTGACGGCGAAAGGGCAGGGGCACGCGCAGGGTTTTTTCACACTTTTGTAAACAACATGGCGATTCACGGACTGGCCCTGCTGCTAGCCGACTGAACAAACACTGTGCTGTCAAACCTTCTGCTTCTTTGTGCGCTGAGCGTCACACGCTGGACCCCGTTGAAGTCAGCCGTCGGGCAAATTGTTAACTTCGCGCAGACACGACAACGAGCTGGACTGACGAGCTGTCAAGAAGACCGTTTGACAGTCAAACGGTGAGTCGTTAGCATTTGTAGCTAGTTAGCTCAACAAAACCATCCTCTTTATCTTGATCACGATAAGCTTACCTATGGGGCAAACATGCCGTTCGGTTTCTGTGCCGAACACGTCATTTGTCAATCCGAGGAAGTGGAAGTACAGTGGCTAGAGCAAATAACTCGAGTTAATATCGGTTTAGCTAATGCAGGTGTGTGTTTTTAGCTATTGTCACCATACTTCTGTTTTCACATTTCCCCTCTAGATCAGTTCACACACACACACACACACACACACACACACACACACACACGCTCTCACTCTCTCTCTCTCTCTCTCTGTCTCTCTTTGTGTTCACCTGGTTTCCGCCAGGTAAATCCAATGCTGTCATTTAATGTCAAATGATTCTCCCTGCCAGGCTCTCTTCAGTCTATGGGCTCTCAGTCCAGTTCTGGGATGTCTGGTGGAAGGGGTTCTTCCAGTGGCAACCCAGCTGAGCAGTCTGATACAGCAGAACCGAACCAGAGCAGCAGCAGCAGCAGCAGTAGTAGCAGCAGCAGCAGCCGAGGCCGCAGGACGGCTGACAGGCAGCAAGGGGACAGACAGCCGGCATCAGAGGAGGACGTTGACTTAGCTGAAGTGCTGGCTTACCTACTGAGGAGGTGAATGGAGAGTTAAACTTACACTGGCTTTGATGTTAACACAACAACAACATGTGCACTCTGCACTTCTGAACCTCGTTTGGTGCAACCGAAAGGAGACAAAATCCAAGTGTCTTGCACATCAAAGATTAACACTCTTTTTGCAGTGCAGTGCAGTGCAATAGCTGTATCATCTTACATAAATATACTTTCATTTCAATGTTTCTGGTCATTTAGTATATATGGTATGAGGATCGTGCTTGAGCGAGAGTCATTACACAAGGCATCTACATAGCATCAACTCATCACTTTAAGTTTCATTCGGATGTAGTGCATTGATTGTATCAAATTGAGATTTTATTAGATACCACCCCTTACACCCTGTTCTACTACAAAACACGAAAAAACATGCTGTTTTGCCAGTCAAACTCATGAATGGGAGATGACAAGATGAACATGCAGCATTTAATCACACAATAAATTAGAGTAATGTTTATTTGAATATGTGCATATGGGAAACAGCAGAGAGTGTGCGCCCCTTGATCACGCTACTGATACAGTTGCGAAGAGAGGTATAATTGCAAGGTGTTTTAACTACTTAGTGAATGGATCAGATAAATGTTTGCTGATTGTGTATGTGTGCAGCCTGTAACCACAGACACAATGGAGAAATATGCGATGTGTGAGCATGTGTGTGTGCTGTGCACAGTCAGTGACACAGCTGCTACGTGTTTATTATGGGTCTACTACATCATTCATCAGTTCTGCGTTACCGGATCTGATATTTAGCATTTTTCTGATTATTATTGTTTTTTATTCAATTACTAAAATGAAATTCTTTGGCTCAGATGTAGTAACAAGTAACCTAAGCTATCAAATAAATGTTGTGGAGTACAAAATTTGCCTCCAAAATGTTGCGGAGTGGAACTTAAAAGTAGCAATACATGGAAGAAGTGGAAAAGTGGCGAGACTTACTGCTGCCCTAAACTTCGATGGCGGGTGCTTCATTCAGCTGGGAGTGTGACTCCAGAGTTAACTTCATGATGGCGTTGGACTATGGTGGCTCCGGTTTGCAAAAGGCCCTTAGAAAAGAAATAACGCTTGTCACATCTTTATTATGTGACTTTTTATTAGACTCAATGTAGAGGGATAGCTTACAGTGTTATTACATCCCTGCCAAGAGAACAAATAAGTGAAACATCACATTACATTCCAGTGTTACTAGAGTGGAGGTGGGGAGTTTCCCATCCCTATTCCAGGTTGATTTTAATTCAGTTACAGTTGCTGGGAATTTTTTTGAATAACACCAAAAACCACAACTAACAGAATAGTTTTCAGCACTTGGATCCTATCCATGACAGTGGCCCCCAGAGATAACACAGTAAGAGGAGTCAGAAGTAGAAAGTATGAGGATCTGTAAGACTTGAAATGAATAAGTAGCACTCTCATTTCTCACTTCAGTTAACATTTAACTACTCTGGAGCAAGCTGCTGATCCCCCATCTGTTACAGTGGAGCTGCACCGAGAAAAACAGAAGACTGTTGCTTTACTAACAGCACAATAGTCTTTGTGCAGGCAGGTGTCTCACCATTGGGCTACAGAGCTCCAGCATTGTTTTCTGAATGAATATTTCAAGTGTTATGACATTAAGATGTCTGTTCCACTGTTCACTGTTATTCCGTACATTTTTTGTTTTTGGTACTTTGGTACTTGTAGAGGTTTGAATTGATTTTAACATCTTGTATTAACATTTAGACCAATTGGTACTTGGGCTGATGTGAGTTTGTGTGTGCAGGGGCCAGGTCAGACTGGTCCACGGCAGTGGAGCCACAGGGCTGCAGCTGGTCCAGTCATACTCTGACTCTGATGAGGACAGCGACGGAGCCTGGGAGGGTCGGCTGGGCGACCGCTACAATCCACCAGGTAACCTCATACTAACACTTTTCACTGCAAACTATATTGTATCTCACTTTAAAGTATTATAGAGCCCCTCGCCATCACTCCTCCGCTGAAAACATACAGTTTTAACAGCCACTCACATTTGAGAGCTTATGAAGGCCAGTTTGTACTAAAACCTTTACTTAAATGTAAAAGGGAGACATTTAAATATTTTGTACAACAAATTCAACTATAAATCTCTCAAAAACTAGTTAACAACTACCAGTTTAATTTCAATTGTTAGTTCTGAGTTTTTTGTCCTCCTCAGTATCATTTGCTATCAGAAAACAAAGTCATGTTTGACGAATGGTCATTCAGATATTAATATTGACTACAATGACTGTATTTACATGCACACTAGCATTCCTCTATTTTTACCAAATTTGATACGGCTCATGTCAGCCTGTTCCATTTCGATATGCAGAATTAGCCCTTATTGCAAATGTTAAATGTTCCTATTAAGACTGGGTGATATGCTGTAAGGGGCATTTTTTTGGAAGTGTATACACTGAAATCTGAATATGCATCTCAAATGGGGTTTTTACAGCAGTAAAAAGGAAACAGACACACGGTCTGTTTCCTGTTTACGGTCAGCTCTGTGTGTCGTCATGGATACTTTGGGATACACAAACCAACGAGCCAGCATTTTGAAAAGCTGGGGTAGAGGCACATGCCCAAAGAAAAGCCCCCATTTCTGTTCTGAGGGAGAAACATACCCGCTTCCACTTCTAAACATTATGAAAGACTTGGATATGATCAGGTTTAAGGCATGCACAAATATTGCAATGCTGATATTTTCTAGAAGATGGTTGAAGGAAATGAAAGAGAGAGGCTGTGCTTGCATGGTCAGTCGAGTCTGCCACCAGTGAAATACCAAGAAAATAATTTTATTTTGACTCAAAAGAATTAAAGTGGTATAAATCGCTCCAGCTGTGAAACACCTGTGACACCAGACATGACATGTTATTGTACATTAATCGGAGTATGCACAGCTGCACGTAAACAGGAATTTTAGAAGAATATTTATTTTATTAGCCATGTGAACGGTTTAGTAGGAATCATGTTTTTTTAGTCAATGTGTCAATTGCAGAAAACACCAACATTCTATTCCCATAAATATGATTGTTGAATCAGAACGTAATGAATATAACAAAGTGCAAAAGTTTGATTTGTGTGTGTTACCTTTCAAGTGGACACCCAACCCGACACACATGAGGTGGACCAGAGTGAGATCAGGACTCAGATCCTTCTGGCCACAGGGTCCTCCGCCCAGAAAGGCCGACACAGTTTCACCCACATGCTAACAGAGGTCAGACCACAGAGATAGCGTAAAATGGTACCAGAGTCCATGCTTGAATGTAATTCGCAGATTTCCAAGATGATGATGATTTGTTTTCATTAGTTTCTTCGAGTTTTACAAGACAGTTTGTGCTCTACTTTAGCATAACACGATTTCAACTAGATTTTTTTCCATATGTTCTTTAGATGACTTAAGTAACTTATTTGTTTGTGATGGCTAGTTTAATTCCTGATTGTTTCTCACCAGTTTGATATCCCTTCTCTGATGAACTCTTTGCTGTTTAGAGAGAACAAGGCAGATGTAGAGGCTCCAGTTTTTCCCATGGAGAGTGCAGTCGTATCCGCACACAGTAAGTGTTCTTTAAACTCTACACATTCCCAATATTTCACAACAGCTACCACAAGGAGACACAGAGACTGAATGTGAATCAGTTAGATCACAAAAGTAGCACATTATGATCTTTTTCATGTGACTGCTGTATATTTTTTGTGAAAATCTACAACATGACATGATGTTTACTCACACTGTCAGTGTCAAATGATATTGACCCTGGTTCCTTTGCAGTTTTCTGCCAAACCATGTATCCCACAAGGATACATACCTGCAGAAAGCCTTCTGTGGAGTGTACAGCGAGGAGGGCAACATGTTTCTCTCTGCCTGCCAAGGTAAATAACCCAGAGATCCAAGATGACATCCCGGAGGAATTGAATCAGATCTGATTAGTCTTATAGTCATATATAGTAGTCATATTCATTTGTTTCAGGTATTAAAAAAATTGTAATAATTAATAATTATTACAATTTGTTTAATACCTGAAACAAATGAATTATATTAGTCCTTTGATTATTTAAAAAAAAAATATATATACTTTTTCTGTTGTTTGCTTTAGACCAGAACATCCGCTTGTACGACACAACCAGGGGGCGCTTTCACCTACGGCGAACAGTGAAGGCTCGTGATGTGGGCTGGAGCGTGCTGGACGTTTGCTTCACCCCTGACGCACAGCATGTGCTCTACTCCAGCTGGTCTGACTACAGTAAGGCTAGGGGACCTGTAAGATCATCGTCAGTCGATGATGCTAATTAGTGACATGTTTTGTTTGCAAGAGTCATGACTTGGACAGCTAATGGGCCCCCAAGAAGCATCCATACCATCCATATGTGGCTTTCACTGATGATGCAGTAACTCTTGTCCCTGTTACTTAAGCATGTTGCCGTGAGCTGAGCTACAGTGCCAAGAAAACGAAAGTTGAAAACACAATAGACTAAAGCAGGGCTGGGCAATGTGGCCTTGGTATACTATTGTGATATTTTTTTAGACAATATACAATACATATGTTGATATTTTGAATTCTCCTCACTCATAAATGCTATGTGTGACAAAACCAAGTAACACAATATTATAGACTAAATACCTCCATATTGATTTCAGGTGGATATTGTATAATTAATTAATTAATTAGTTAATATTAACGCTATAGGATTTTTCACCAGTAATGCGGATAAAATGACTAGGCGAGTAAAGGCAAGCATTAAAACAACTACAAACACTCTGAGGGCCCATCTCAACTTTTATAGAACGGCACTGGGGTCATCACTCCTTTGCTTTTTCAGAAAAAACAATAGCATAATGGATTGTGTAGGACTCGTCAACTGTCAGCCTGGTTACCAAGAAAAGGAGGAGAATCTTGTTCCAGTCGTGTCGGTCTGTCTTGAGCTTTATCAGACAGAAAAGGCTATTTATTTGGAGCACTTTATACACAGTCTGTCCACTGAGTGTTGTGCTTTTTTCCCCACCAGTTGTAAGCTGTGTAGTCCGCCCTCTGTTGCCATAGTGTTAGCTAATGTCAATCAAAACCAGTGTGTAGCCTCTTTTCTCTCACAGCACAAGCGCTTCAACCCAGCGCTCTTTAGTGTGCTGCCAGCACTTTTCTGCTGGAGAAACATATAAAGTGGACAGGGGCCCTAAGGTCAGAGGAGAACCAAGATGCAACAATATTCCAAATCTGAGACGATAAATAGTCTCATATTATGATAAATTATATATTAATGATATTAAGCTAATAAAGCAGAAACGGTTGCAAAACAACCAAGAAACTAAATCAAGACTACCAAAAAGACACAAAGTCAGAGTGAGCACAACCAACAGTCCCCACTTCAGAAGCCTCTTTCTTCTGATGCTGGCACAGGAGCTTTTAAGCTTTATTACCAGGCCAGGTGCACCTCGTTGTGCAATTAGATGTACTACACCTGGACAGAGAGAGAGAGGACAGGAGGGGGGAAAGGACGAACAGCACAAGGAGCAGATTAAGCTGTATCATATTTAATTTGCACAACTCATGTGACTGTCTGAATTGTGAAATGCATGCACGATATGGTGCTCTGAAAAATGTCCCTTGTAGAAAAATAAAAGTAATGTCCGTGGCTTGTAAACTTCCACAATGCTACAGTGTGTGTCACATTTTATAGATGCAATAAAATCATGTTATTTCAACCAACACCTGTCAGTGATGATGCTGATGATTCATGAATGTGTGAAATCTCTTACAGCTCAAGACAGAGTGAATTACTGTGTTTCTTTTAAAATGAGGATTTCTGACATAGTTTAAGTTTTCGTTGGTAGCCAATGTCAAACTAAAGCTAGAACCACTTCTCTTTTCTACTGTAGCCCAGCAGATCAAAGATGTGATTTTCAGCATCAGAAAACACTGAAAATCAAATCGTTGCATGTTTTTGCAGCATGACTGTTAATACATGGTTGTGTTCTGCCAGTATGTGTTCTTAAAATGTGTTGTATTTTGATGTTCTCTCACTCTGTGTCTTCCCCACAGTTCACTTGTGCAGTATAGATGGAGACAGTGAAAACCACACCGCCCTGGACCTCAAGTTAGTGTTTCCCTCATAGTAACTTATAGCATTACGGAGCAGGTAATCTATCATTCCCTACAGGCCGGCCCTCCTCTCCCTTCATTACCACCTGGATGAATGATGCTGTCAGAACTTGTCACCTCAACATTCATCCTCTTGCTCTGTGTGTGTGTCTGTGTGTGCGTGTGTGTGTGCGTGTGTGCGTTTGCTAATTGGAGAGCTCATTATTTCAACAAAGCACTGCCATTACACTCACACCACTCCTAACTATAGCATTGTTTAAGAGTTGATTGGTGCCTTCATCAAGCTTTTTTGGTGTGGGATGACATGCAGTAGACAGTGTAGTTGTGATTCAATATTGGTGCCACTGCTGTAGTGTTAACCTGCTTGTGTCTGTGTGTGTGTGTGCGCTTTGTAGTCCAGATGAGAGGAGGTTCTGTGTGTTCTCACTGGCTGCGTCCACAGATGGCAATGAGATCCTGGGAGGGTGAGTACAATTTGCTCTAATGTTTCAAGGCAGTGGCTGACAGAGTTGAAACCAGGACTGAAGTGTCTTTCGGAAAAGTGGAATCAAGCAGCTCTTCTTTTTCTGCCAATTGTTTGTTGATTATTTTTGTATTGTTAAAGACAAGACACCTATGTCTAATATATACGATGATCGGTTCGGTTAAGTTTAAACCTTGAATGCGAATGTGTTTATTCTCTCTTCCCTCCTTTCAGAGCAAACGATGGCTGTCTGTACGTTTTTGATCTTGAGCAGAATAAGCGAACGTTGAAGGTCAGTGTGTCAGCGTGCATTTGCTCTTTTTGCTTGTGGGTCTGCTTGTACCTCTTTGTGAGTCGCGTCCACCTCTTGTGCCTCATTCTGTGATCAAGGTGAGCCAGACATTAGCAGACCTGAAAGTGTGCCGGCTCACATAAAGTTTTACACCACCCCGCCGTCTGAAAAGTAGCAGTCTAGCTCAACCCTGCAGCGGGACAGGGGGGTTAACCCTCCTCCCTCCCTCTTCCCACAACCCCCCTCTGCGTAGAAGTCAGTAGCTGGCCTCTACCATCTGCTTCATCACTGTCTTGTGCTCTTTTTCACTCTGTCCGTTTCATTACCTCTGCGTCAGTGTGTCTGACCTTGTTCCTTTTCCCCATTTTTCTGCCCAGGATAAGTCTGAAGGTGGTCTATATTTTTCTTATTCTTAATAAATCCTATGAAAAGGCTGAAACCAACGTTAAACTGATCCTGCATACAGATATCGCCTGTGGCCAGAGTCTCATTTATGTTATTCTTCAGCTCCACTGTTGTCCAAAAACTACTAAAAACTGACCAGTGAGCTACTTTGGTAGACTGGGTGACATGTTCCTTTTTCACAGTAGATGACATTGGAGTTGCAGTTTATTTTGAGTGGATCTAATACACATAGTTCTGCTGCTGTAAATAACCTCTAGGGCACAGAGATAGTCCTCAAATGCTGTATTTACTTTTGTTTTAGTCGTGTTGCAAAAAACAAAAGTGCTGGGTTTTTTTCTAGCAAATTATTTAGCATTTTTGAAAATGAAAGATGATCTGTTAGCTTGTTTATTTATGTTTTACACGTCTTCAGAGAGAGCTTCAAATATTAGTTGATTAACCAATTAGTCAAGTGAAAGAAAATTAATTGTCAACTGTTTTGATCATTGATGAATTATTTTATCATTAAAATCATCATTAAGCAAGACAGTCATAAACATTTTCTTGATCCAGCTTCTTAACTGTGCGGTATGTAAGAATTGGCCACAAGTCAAATTTATACGCAAAACAAAAAATCAAGCAGCATATCACCAGAGTAACTGCACACTGCTGCTAACTGTAGCTGATGTTAGCACAGGGGCTGTGAACTGGGAGGAGCCAGTGCTGAGATTTGGTTAGGATGGTTACTTCAGTGGATATCTGTGCAAAACAACACATCAACATTATAATGTCAAAATTGCTATTCATTAACATTCTGTTGATAACTTGATTTATGAAGGGTTTCAACTAAAATTCTTACATGGTGCCCCTTTAAATGTAAAAATATACTGCTTTTCTTTGTTATTTATAGAGTGTTGTGGCTTTTGGACTGTATGATTTACAAAAGAAGCACATTTGAAGACATTACTTTGGGCTCTAAATTTGGTTTTGGTCTTTTCATAGGATTTGTTTACAATAACAGAACAAGACAGCTGGCAGCTCTGTGAGGCTGTGCTGAGGCCCAGCACTGCTTTTAGCTAAATGCTAACATGCATGCAAACATGCTCGCAACAATGAGGCTCATATGCTGATTTCTAGCAAGTGCAGTCATTTTACGATGTTCAACATCTTAATTTCATCATATTTTTATCATTGGTGTTAATTGAAGGGCAAGTGAGGCTGATGGCAACGTCATTAGCTTTGCAGGTATTTGATCATAAGTCAAAGGTCTGACCACATAAAACATTTGACCTGGTGCCTACAGATAAAACGATAGTAGAACATTGTGATAACAATTTATCCTGAGGGGCACATGAATGTCTGGGGCAGATAGTTCAGTCTGGACAAAAGGGACTTAATGACATCACTATCCCAGGTGCTAGCACGGCTCATAAAGAGTATCCCCGTCTTCACTCTTCATTAATGTTGAATAATTAACTACATTTCTGTAAACTAAACTAAAGTTGCATGTATTTTTTTCATAATTACTATTTTTTATTATATTTCATGATAACAAAAAGATCGGACTATCCGTCAGTGTTTTGAGCTGTTATTTTTAAAGTTGTAATGGCAGAATGTTGTTAATTGTACAGCGACAATGTACTTCTTGCAGAAAAGGTGCCTGTCTTAAACTAAAGCTGGAAGTACATTTGATCAGTTCTGGAAATGTTCTTTCATATTGCCTATTTTTCTGTCACGACTTTAAGGTACACAGACATGCACAAGCACGCAACGCTTTCACTCAAGCATGAATACTACACACCGTCTCTCACAAAGGAAACCACACACGCTCACTGGCTTGCACACCCTCCACACGGCAACACTGACTCTCTTTTGCGTCTCTACTCATCAGATTGATGCCCACGAGGACGACGTGAATGCGGTGGCGTTCGCCGACAGCTCGTCCCAGCTGCTCTTCTCTGGCAGCGACGATGCGCTGTGCAAGGTGTGGGACAGACGGACACTGCGGGAGGACAGACCGCAGCCTGTCGGACAGCTGGCTGGCCACCGAGACGGCATCACCTTCATCCACAGCAAGGTGGGGAGGAGAAGAGAGGAATGCTGCTGGTATTTTATCAATCTGTCAATGAAAAGCTCCCTTAAATCCTGGCGGGTAGTTGAATATGACTGATGGCTGGTTGGAAGTTAATTAATTAAATGTCATTATTAGCCAAGTTTACTGTATCTTTCATCTAATTTATTGGTCTAACCCAGAGGTTTGTTTCGTTTTACTTTTTAAAATTTGGTCGCCTGTGTCATGACTGTGCCAGGGTGATGCACGCTACCTGATCAGCAACTCGAAGGACCAGTCCATCAAGCTCTGGGACGTCAGGAAGTTCTCTCCCAAAGAGGGGCTGGCAGCGTCCCGCCTGGCCGTCACCCAACAGAATTGGGATTACCGCTGGCAGCAGGTTCCCCAGAGAGGTGAGGAGGAGTAGGAGGAGAGACGAAGCTACTGGCAGTGAATGAGTCATGAGGGAGGCGGGGAGGTAGAGGTCACCTGGAGGAAGACAAGAGGAGGGGATAAAGATGAAATTGTGTTGTAAAAGAAGGGAGACTGAGCCAATGACAGAGAGGTGAAATGTGGGTGTGTGTGTGTGGTGAGGGTTAAGGGATAAGGCAGTAGTAAAGCCACACATAAAGAAATGAGTGATTAGCATTGCAAGTCAAAAAGGCGGGGGAGGAGGAGAGGTGAAGGATGGGAGCTCAGATAATGAGATGGAGCAGGGAGAGAGGAGGAGCAAAAACCTAAAAATAGAAAATATAATATCTAGTTTACCCCCCCCCTTTTTTTTTTTTACGCCTGATTTTACATGTTTAGAATCAGTTAACTGTGTATTTACCTCCCGGTCCTGTTGTCCTTTTCAGCCCTGAAGAGACACAAGCTAACAGGCGACACCTCTGTGATGACGTACCGCGGTCATGGCGTTCTGCACACCCTCATCCGCTGCCGCTTCTCTCCAGAGTTCAGCACTGGACAGAGGTTCATCTACTCCGGCTGCTCCACTGGCAAAATCATCAGTGAGTGTGTCAGCACCACAGACTATAAAAAAACAGGGTCGTAGTCTGTATGACGTCACCTGCAGGTTTCTGAGGAGCCAGTTCTGATGTTTGGTTTGGTGGCTCCAGTGTCTGAATTCAACTCCTAAACTTCACTCCTTTTGTTTAACTCATTCTTCTTCTTCTTGGTCCTCATTTTTCTCCTCGTTCTCTTCATCGTCCTCATCATTTTCTCAGTCTTTGTTTTCTTCTTCGTCTTCGCCTTGTTCTTCTTCCTCTTCGTCCCTTTCACCTTACTCTTCCTCATCTTTTTCTTTGTCTTCTGTTTCTTCTTCACATTCTTCGTCTTGTTTTTTTCTTCTTCTTCATCTTCTTCTTCCTCTTTAACCTCTTTGTCTTTTTCTTCTACGTCTTCTTTGGCTTCTTTGTGTTGTTCTTCATCTTGTTGTTGTTGTTGTTGTTCCTCTCGGTTGCTGTCACTCAAAGCTCCCCCGCGCTTAATTATGCATAACTTTAACTTTTAATATAAATTTAAATGAATATTCCCCTCAATACAGTTGTAATAAATGGAGAAATTAGAAAAATGTCAATAATCTTCAGAGACCAAAACCATTAATGTTCCAAGCTGTAAAATGTATTTTTAAATGGTCGTCTGTTGGGATTGAGTCACTTATGGAACCAGTCTCAAGTAGCCATTCAAGGAAGTTTTTGGCACTTAATATCCTTAATTTTCCAGCCACAGAGCTTGCGGCTTGTTCAAAACCAATTAACCCAGTGTCGTCATTTTTACACGGAGAATAAATACAGTTCTGATGTGTATGAGGATGTTATACAAAGCACATGCCAACTAGTAGCTTACTCTGTTGAATTCCTTGTGTGTCTCCAGTTTATGACGTGCTGACGGGCGCTGTGGTCTCCAGACTGTCGGGCCATGACGCGTGTGTGAGGGACGTCAGTTGGCACCCTTACGAGGACAACATCGTCAGCAGCTCTGTGAGTGCTGTTAATGCAAACTGTTCAGCTTCATAAACATCACATTAAATTGAAGTAAAATGTTTTTTTTCCAAAGTTGTTTTTGAATGAAGTCAGAGAATTTGATGTGTTCCGCTAATAACCGGTAATCACCTGGAGTTGATGTTAAAAACAGCAGCACAGTTTAGCCCTCACCTTCATCCTCATCCTCCTTTGTTTCTCCACAGTGGGACGGAGCGGTGCGAATGTGGGAGCACAGACAGACGCATCCTCTAGAGGAGGAGCGAGAGAGGGACTCGCAACAGGCGAAACACCTTTGAGACGGTGAGAGGAGACAAAGGAAAAAGATGTCAGAGGAAGTGACATCACAACAGAAGGGGCGAGGCTGGCCCTAACACAGGACGACAATAAGCTCAAAAGGACCGGGAGAGACTTAAATATTTTAAAATTCAATGCTGGATATTAATGATTACAATTATAGCGTGGTTGTGAAGTGTTCATTTGGAAGGCAATTATAGCCTTACGTTGTCATGTGCAGACTAGGGCGCAGTGAGATGGCCTACTTCTGTTCCTCTTTTGTTTTTGCCTCACTGTTTTGCGTCAACAGGCCGAACCTTTTGAATTTGTCCTGTTAACACTTACTTAATGAGATAATGGAAATGTAATGATAAGTTAGTGACATGAAAATCATTGTTGGATATTGCAGGGAGAAACTGAGGATGATGATTCTGTATAAATGTATAGTATTTTCATGGTATGTGTGTTCAGGGAGTGTATTCGGATAGTTATCAGCGAGCTGACTCCGGCACAGTTTTGACTCACGGGCGTTCATCACGTACAAAGTTCACCTTTTAACACCCAATACCCAAAGTCACAAGTCCTAAACCTGAGCTTACCACTGGTGCACCACTTGGTCCGCTGTTTAGGCGAAATTTCTGGTAGTCGCCTACGTCGTCTATCTTTAGCACACCACATAGACTGGGATGCTTAAATGTACTGCTAGTTTCACCGTCTAACTCACAGTGAGTTTATGCTCAGTTCTCTTTGGACCACCTCAAGTCTGAAGGCAATCCTTGTATGTACACAGCCATAGTCTTAGGTATTGTTATTGATCCCAGGTCAGCACTCAACTCTGTAAACACAAGCCCTGAGTCGATTGAAAACAAGATGATGAAGTTTGTTGGCCAATATAAACCTGTGATCTGTTTAAAAGATTTGAATGTGACTCATAATATGTTAAGACTTGGTGAAGGGACTGAAAATGTGAGCGTGGATCAAAACTCACACACTGATCTGTATATGCAATTTTCAGGTGTTTATATCAAAGCCCAAATTTCACTCTCCGTTGTTTTACAGAAACAATAAAACCTCTCTTAAAATTTTACAAGCGGAAGCTTTTTTACTGAGTATTTGCTGCTGTTGAGCGCAAGCCCTGTTATTCACATTTAAATTTGCTTTATCAGGCTATAAACATGCGGAAGTGGTGCACCGAGACACTGCAACACTTTCATATCTTGATAACGGTGAACTAAGTGGAGATAAGTGTCCATTTGCACATCACATGGTCCTCGGTGGCAAAATGGGTTGCAGAAGTTATCCTTTTTCATTTAGTTTCCTTTAAATACGGCAAGCACGTATGCTGCATGTGCATTTACCAGTAGCACATAAGAGACAATGAGCTGCAGGAGCAACAGCAAAGTCGCCTGAAGGTCATTGTTACAACAGCAGTGCAGTACGAGATCTAAAATTAGGCAGAGATTCTTTGGCATGTCTGGCTGCAATTCCTGTTCCTACTTAACACAAATTAGATTCTTGTAAAAGAAAAAAAGAAAAACCACCAACACAGTGGAAGTAATTATCTGTCATCTGCAGTTTCAATGAAAGGAATTCAGGTCACAATTCAGGAGAACTTCTCTGGGCCCAGAAAGTAATCAAAAAATGCTTGTCCTATTACTGTTTAGTAGTTTTTAATTAAAAAAGGACACTTGGGAATTTGCATTTGAATAACTGAGAAGGCGAATGAAAGGAAAGCAACAGCTACTCTCCTTACATGTTATTATGTAACAACTGTTTCACCCAAAAAAAAAAAACCTTTCACACATGGACTCCAGCAGTATTTCTGTTAGTGTGGAGACTATATTAGAAGTGGAACTGGATGTCCTCGCTTGTAAAAACACTTCTCGTTTGTTTTATTGAGCATAAATCCCATGGAAAGACTAAATTTACTCAATTTGGCTCCGAGAGTTGGGGAGGTTTTAAAAGGCTCTGGCCTGAGGAGTGGGCCTGGAAATAAAAAAGAGTGAAAGTGCTGTGAGAAACGCAGCTGTTCAGGGCGCCAAATGCGGGCTGGCAACAGTTTATAACTTAAATTAGTTTTGGCTCGAACAGCTGATTCTAAGAATGGAGAGACTTGAGGAGAACCAAAGAAGGAGCCAAATGACATGTTTGACTCTTTTCGCAGGACTAGACGGGCCTCTTTTGATGCTTCATGCAAATGTGATTGAACAAAGTCGCAGCAAACAAGAAGTCCGATTGCAAAGTCGTTTTTTGAAGCCATTATTTAAGAGCTGCCGTTCAGTTTCAAGCCCCAGAGTGAATTTCTTTCATATCATCAGCTGCCATCTAAAGGGATCAAATTCACAATGTGTTGGATCATTGTTTGAGAATAATGGGGTCAGTTACAGCAGCAGCTAATACCGTGTCTACACTCTGCGTCTGTGTTGTGGAGGGGGAGGGCTTTTGAGGGGAAAGGGGACAGAGGGGTTGTATTTTTATAAACCATGTGTCCTCCTGCGCGTCTGACAGTGATAGAGTGGAAAGGCTGCCAGAGTGGAACTGCTGTGCCTTTCAAAGACAAAAGAAAGTGAGGCCAGACTCCACCAAAGGGGCTCCAACAAGACGAGACTCTTAAAACTACAAAAAGGCATCATCAGGAAGACAAACGGAATAGATGAGCATGGATCTGAAGACCGAGAACTCCTCCAATGGCCTCACACCAGAGATCAACTTGGAGAAGTTACGCAAGATAGCTGCAGAGCTGACACTGCCGGGAAAATTCATCCTCAGACTCCTGAATGCTGTGCTGGTGTTTGTCACTAACATACTGGCCAGAGTCTTGGGAAGCAGCCTGGTCAGAGGACATTTCCACCTGATGCTGTCTGGTTTGGTTCTGTTCGGTCCTGTGCTGAGCTTCTGGGCGTCAAAGTACAGCATCTTCGCCAATAAGAACAACTTCTTGTACAGGTGAGAGCTCTGGAAAAGGTCATGGTGGTATTTAGGCTTTTAAATGGAAATCTGACAGCTATTTGCCGGGAACTAATAAAGCAGCTGTATGATTTTCATTTGGACCTCTGCGCTCCTTTTAAAATTGACATGAATGCTTGTCATCATGAGCCAAAAGATCATTAAACTCACATTAAAGGAGCAATATGTCAGAATTTGTACAAAGCATCCAAAAGTGAACTAAAATGACCAAGAGAATGTGAGGAAGTGTTGACGCTATGTCAGAGATGTCTGTGTTGCAGAGATATCCATCAGAGTTAGCATGCTAACCAGCTAGCCCCAGCCTGTCCTGTCTCGTAATACCAATTTGTACCCCGAGAGATGATAATCCAATAGTAGCTCAGGCCCGGTTACGCTGTCTGCTCACCCAGCTCCAGTTTTGTTTTCCATTCCAGTGCCACGAGCTCCATAATCCCTCCTCCCTCCTGTGCCTGGAGAAAGAAAAAAAATCCAACACCCACTCAATGCTGCTAGCTCTGCTAGCCGCTAACTGCGCAGTCAACTGAGCTTATTAGCTAATAGCAGATACAGTTATCAGTTATTCTGGTGATA
Source organism: Diplodus sargus (assembly GCA_903131615.1). NCBI lineage: Eukaryota > Metazoa > Chordata > Actinopteri > Spariformes > Sparidae > Diplodus > Diplodus sargus. The sequence goes on from CAEMYA010000212.1 coordinate 1,641,046, forward strand.
TACTGCCCACTATTTGTTTGGAATATGACTCAACAGACAGCCAGCTCTTACACATTGCTCTTTTTAAGACCAAGTTGTAATTATTCTTTCACACTTAATATACTGTAGTCCAGCAGGATTTTTCAAGTAGGTATATCATCACTTTTTTTTGGAAGTAAACAATGACTCAAAATGATTAGTTTACAGATTCAGATCTAAGTTAATGTAAGCATCTTGCAAATGGATTGTTGATTTCATTTGCAAGAAAAGCATCATTGCTCAGTTCAGTGCACTCAAAGGTTTTGCCACTACGCCCATACTTGGTCTGGTATGTAGCGTATGATGGCTCATGCTAGCTGATGTTTGCTTACTTTGACTGACTCCTCTAATAGTGAACGTTAACAACGTCCACCAATGACCTTTGTTTTATTCTGGTCCTTGTTCCCCGTCTTGTCCCTAAACAACAAAAGCATCAAATATCTGAAAAAATACTCTTTGTCATTGTATACTGTACATTACTCCTAACATGCCCTTTATATTTTTACACAATCGCAGTTACTACAATCATCCCACGATATGTAATGCTCTCGACAGAAAAGTGATAACTGTATGGGATGGGTGTAGTGATTTGAGTTGAAAGAGTATCTTTCTCTCTTATTTCTTGACTCCTCAAGATAAATCTGTATGACTTGTAATATCTATCAAATGATATTAGTAGTACTGTACATTGTATTGCTGCCTTTCCTACTGTACATTTTAAAGGGCTGGAGTGAGTCAATACAAGTTTGGACGTGAATTGAATACCCTTGAGGCTATGCTGATTCCACACATTTTTGCGAGGTTATTTAATGTGTTTTGATGTTATATAACTCATGATGTGAGGCCATTAGCCGAGCAATCATTCATCCTTTTGCAGAGCAAAAGATTCAAGTGGATTTAAAAAACCACTACATTTAAGCCCAGAGCTTATAATTCAACCTCACACATGGCTCAGTGGGGCCAGTCCTGTGGCACATTCACTGATTTCTGCCTCAACACCCCCTCACAGGAAGTTCCTGAAGTCCACTTGGGGCTGGACCTGCACCTTCACAGGCTCCTTCGTCCTCCTCCTCTCCATGTCCGCCCGTCACTCCATCTCCCTCTCCCTCCGCCACCTCTCTCGGATAGGCTTGGTGGGGTTGCTCTGGTGGGGCTGTCGGCGTCTCCTGACCCTGCTGGAGGACGCTGCAGGAACCTGCTACGAACCAATGACGCCTGCTCAGGACATCCAAGGCGCTGCCTCCGCAGCACAGCCCCTGCTGCTCCTGCACGAAGACCTCACCAAGGCCTCCTGCCTCAGAGCCAAGATGATGTGGAGAGGTTACGAAGTGTCCCAGGAAGTCCTCATTCTCTGCTTGTGTTGCCTGCTGCTGATCGAGGAGATGTCCGTCTTCGGCGATCACGTGGCTCAAGCAAGGTCTCTGCAGAGGTCGCCCGGAGGCCCTTTGAGATTCATCTTCCTCCTGTGTGTGCTTCTACTCGCCGTTTGGATGTTCCTGCTGCTGTGTTTGCTCGCACACTTCCCCCAGTTCCCCTCCCAGCAGCTGGGAGGAGCTCTGGGCTACCTGGGATGGAGGGGACTCTATCAGGGATTGTACAGACTCAAATCGAGCTGGAGCGGTCTGCCAGGAGAGGGACTTCTTACCACCACAGACATCGATAAACAGCCTCAGTAGTATGAAACCCATAGGAGATGATTTAGGGACTTGATTGTGATTTTAAAAGCTCAGACTCAGATGGATATGCAGGTGATGTTCAGTGTCAGCCAATGTTTCTAAATTTCAAATCACATTCGGACAAAAGAAGCGCACAGAGTTATCAGAATCAAGTTGCTTTATTGTGTAATCTGAGCCAAAATGAATGCACAGTATGAAAAAAAAAAAGGAATTTTCTGTCAGAGCAGGTGTTTTGTTACTTGATAATAGTGTCACACTACACTGCTTGTATCTTATTAAAAAGGCTGCGAGTGTGTTAAGAGTCGGTCTCAGTAGATGAGAGCTTTGCCATCTCCTCGGGGCTTCTTAATCTTGTCATAGTTCTTGTTAATGATGTCAAACAGCACCGCCTGGAGAGGGAAACACAAAGAGAGACGTCAGCGGGAGGAAGATATAAGAGAGATAGACGGCGAGCGAGAGAGACAGAGAGGTTAGAGGCGGTAATAAAAGAGAGAGATGGCCAGAAACAGAACTGCGATCGTGTCAAACGGCTCCTTTCATCATCACCTGTACCGCCTCGTTCATTAGCAGCATCAAACATACGAGGACAATAGCCACAGGATCGAGACAAACAGTGATTAATGGACGGGAGATGGAGTGCCAATCAATTTAAAACGAGCGCAGCAATTAGTTTAATTACCCTCCTATTAAGAAGGAATGGATTCCATTTAGCCAGCGTCCCTGCTGCTGGGACACGGCTAGAATATTTCATAGGCCTCCGGGTGGTTTTTATTCAAAACACAGAGTATGATTACAACAGATAGAGTTTCATGCATATGATTTACAATATTAAGATTACATGTATGCAGTCTCAAATTTTGTACAACTTGACTTAGTTCCATTTCAAACACAAATACAACCCTACAGTAAACAACCACAGGGTGCGGGCGTCTTACGTATGTGCTGCAGATCTCCAGGACCACAAGGCGGAGCTCGCAGTACTGATACTGGTCCAGCTCGTGAACCAGCTGCCGGTAGTCTCCCTGCAGCAGAGAGCACACAGCACAGAGTTGACGCACATCGACAACTTTTATCCGAAGTTATCCAATCACTGCGCGTGTGACCATGACAACTCAAACACACAAATATACACACAGAAGAAAAGTGTTACAATGAACCTCTGTGTTGAGATACTGACCACATGGGGTTGTTTGGAGGCTTTGGCCACAGCGTCACCTCTCTCGCTGTAATATCTAAAGAACCAAAGAAGGAGAAGTTACTCCCTGAATAGTGTCTCACCAAATGCCCAAACTGTTATAATTGTGATTAGGGTTGCAACAGTAGGAGATTTTCCACAGTACAATAACCACAGTTTCAGGTTGAACAAACGTTTTATTATAATTTCACAAAATATGATGTCAGGCATGAAACTTGATGTTTTTTTTAAACCACCCTATAACTTGAAACTGGTTTACTGCTGGAACCTTAATATCAAAGATCACCAGAGTCGATTTTTGTTTGTGTGAGACTTTAACTTTGAACAGCAGTTGTTAGTTTTGCTTAATGCTAAGACGTTGTCGCACATAAAGTCAGTCAATTTACTTGTGTTTGTTACAAAGTATGATTTCCCTAAAGGCAGGATGCTTAGGCTTTCACAAAAATAATGCTGCCCAATCACCACTAATGAACCACTAGAAGTGTGCGGTTAGGTTAAAAGTTATCGTCTTTTATTTAATTATCTTCCTTGGCGTTTACCTTTGGGCAGCTAATAACAACACACAAGTGTGTGAGGGGGGTCAGACTTTGATTCAGTCATTTCAGCCTATAACTTTGCTAATATTAGCCACTATAAGCTGCTGGTCATAATGGACCAAGAGAGGCTGCAACCTCTAATTTTTCAAAAAGTCACATATGAAAGCCCATAATAAAAGGTGTTATCAATGATATGACTACTTTCATTTTTTTTTTTTACGCCTTTAAGTGTGTACAGTCCATGACACTTGTGTTTTGTTGCGTAGGTACGGCATGAAAAACCAACAGATTTATGATGCTGATACACACACACACACATATACCGTTTGATCCACTGAAACTGAAAACCAAAACCAGCCAAACTAACTGACAAACCCTGTGCGGGTGGAGAGGGACGATGCATCTTGTTTGTGCGGCTTCATCTTTTTTTTTTTTTATTTATTATTATTCAAATAATAAAAAAATTAAAAAAGCAAACTGACTATGTTGTTGTGGGCTCTTACTTTGAAATCTGGGTTTGGAATGCCTCGATCTTGGTGCGTGTGTTGGTCATCAGCTCAAACACTTTCTCCTGTTGCACGCGAACAAAGACATTAAACCCAACATTCACACGGGAGATTAACAATACACCAGAAATCTCTGAACATCTTAACAAACGGAATAAGAGAACCACTGAACCGCTCCAACAAAACATCAGCAGTTACTGACCTGCACAGCCACTCCAAAGTTGTTACCGTCTTCAATTTTAGGAACCTGGAGTTGCACCCACATCGACACCTGCCACAAAAATCTGAATTTATACATCTCTTAGTGTAATATGTGTTTGTCAGTGTTCACAGTTACCACTGTTATTATCCACATTTAAAACAGGTCCAACCATGATCACCAAGGGAGCTCATGAGAAGAACTCACAGGCCATTCCTTACACTGTACACTCGATAAGGAAAGGTAACAACCATCGGGACTGATTTCGTTGACTGACCGTGTTGAGCTTCTCCTTCAGTGTCTGGATCTGAGGCTTGACCTCCCGCAGGAGCCTCTCTACTCGCTCGTTGCTGGAGATGGGACCACAGGGCGGCCCTGGCAGACAAAACATCCCAAAACATTAGTCACCATATGAGAAAATTCTGGTTCAGTTTGGCTTCGTCTGGGCTGCTTTCTAAAGGGATTTTCCGTTTTTTTAATTTAGAACACGCGCACAAAAACAGCTTAATGTTGTCTTTAATCATAGTTGGACTCCTCATTTTCAGTGTTTTTGGTTAGGGAATAGGTGGAAAAGCAATAATATGTGGCAGGGATTGGCTGGTTGCTAAAATGTTTTTAATAAATATGAATTGTTTTTAGAAGTGTAGCTGCCAAATTATTGTCATGGTTCACCTCTGATAATTAGATTTGTGAAATTAATCAACTTGCTGGCATAGAAATTTTTTAAGACACCAGTCTTCATTTATATTTTCTTCACAACATAACAAACATGTTTTTGTACAGACTGCAATCACACATAACCCAGGGTTGTTATTGTACAGCACTTGACAACCATTTCTTGTACTTTCAAATCAGCGAGTAGCTTCATCATCCTCGTAGTCTCCTCATTTACCTGAATCTTCATCTTCTTTATCGCTGTCCTTGTCTTTCTTACCCTCCTTCGCCTCCTTCTGCAACATAAGAACAGAAGGCAGCAGGTCAAAGAGTTTTCATTGCCTATTAATCTCTAAGACAGCTCACCCACGTGATTTTTTT
>CAEMYA010000212.1:1646217-1668328 GCA_903131615.1 Diplodus sargus
TTTCTTCTTTGTATAAGAAATGTAACCTACTTCCAGCAGTCCCTGCTCCTGAATGCACTCTAACAGACTCAAGATTGTTCCCAAGAGTTGCTGCATGATGCCAAATATTCTTTCAACCCATTTTTTCCCCCCACATAAAACTAGCGACACTGGCAGGGGCTGCACTCTTTCCTCCTCTAAATCAATGTGTGCAATGTGGCAGCAACCGCTAAAATAGAGGGGACATCTGTGTAAACATGGGATAAAAGAAAGAGTGAAAAAATAATATCCTTATCCTTGAGTGACTTCTCTGCTTTCATCTTAACGTCAGTGAGGATTTTGCGCCGCACTGCAGTCTGCAGGATCCATCCATCTCTTAAAACAGCTTTTTTTTTTTTATATAGCGCTAGTCCAATCAGAGTAACCTCGATGTGATTTTCTTGCCAAATAAAACGCATCAAGCGTTTTAAAGATCACCCGAAATAAAAAAAAGGCCCACTCGCCAATTTGTAAAACATTCCTTGGAAATTACACAGCGACTGGTTGCCATGGTAACAAAGGACTCTTGTGTTTTGATATTTATGAAACGCTAAATATAAACTCGTGGCTGAGGCTCCCAGTTGAGAGGCTCTATACAGTCGCTCCAGAAGAAATTCGAGGGTTAGGTTTGAGGAAGGTAAATCAGGAGGGGGGAGGAGGTACCTGTGCTCCTGGTGGCTGGTGAGGCTCAACCCAGCAGCTACAATGGCACTTACAAATAAGAAAATCCTCAACTTGCTAACAAACAACTAATTAATCTTATTCAACTGTGAGCAAATGACCAATCACATTTCCTATTTTCATTCTTCACACTGATCGACATTTCTTATCCCGAGGCCGGTAGCTATGTTTCCATGGACAATTTTTTGTGTCAACCGGTTAGAGGCAATGAGATAAAAAGGGGTCGTTTGATCACATGCAACAATGAATTTAATTGGAAGAGCTGTGTGACAGGTGCAAACGGAATGTGACATCATGCACTCCTCTTCTTTGTCAGATGTTTTCACTCTCCTGGTGCATGTTTGACCAGCTTCCTGTTAGATGACTAACTTATTGTCTATTCACTGCAGTATTTGCTGTCACCGTCATCGTCAGTCCGCGCCAACAGAAGGTCCCGCCTTTAATCCTGTGACTTTGTGACATCACACTTCGCTACCATGGACGTAAGGCACAGCTGCTCCGTTTTTTGTTAGCAGTGCTCAGATATGTGCGAACTGACCAATCAATGCAGTCTTGGTTTTGAGCCAGCGGGCCTTAAAGAGACAGGAGCTGAAACGGAGCGTCTCAGGGGGGAAAGAGGGAATAGAGTGCTGCAGTAATGGACAGTGTGAGAAAACTCCTTTTAGTTGGTATTGAGAGCAAACTCATCAGTAGACCAGTTCAGTGAAGATGGTGGGCATGCACAGAACAAATGCGCGCGGGGGGGGGGTTAATGGCAAAATAAAAGGATCAACTGTACTCAACCAAGGAAAATTATTCCGCTCACTTAATCGGATTTGTATCACATTTTCTGCCTCAAACCTGCTGATCGTGAGACATACCTCCTCTTTCTTCTTGCGTTTGGCCTCCTCCTTAGCCGGGTCTGGTATCGGGATGTCCAGCGGGGCCTTCAGGGACGCCAGGTCATCGCAGCTGAAAGACTTCTGACAGAAAACACACGTTCTGACAACCTTCCCTGGCACTGACACACACTCTTACGTGCCAGACAGATCTCAGATTACAGAGCATGAGTTGCTGAAATTTTGTCTCAAGAAAGATCACTGTAAAAGAGTGTTTGAGTCGAGCAGCAGGAAGTCAGAAGGAAAACTGAAGCCCTCAGCACACAGCAGTATTTAGTTTAATGCTAATATACTGATTAACAGATTACCTATTTTGTGGGAGCATTTGGTTGAAAAAGGCATTATCTTTGTAAATGATGTAACAGATTTGAATGGTAATATTTATTCATATAAAACATTCTGTGAATTATTTGGTAAATTGTGTTCAGAATTTAGATATCATCACTTAGAAGCGGCAATTCTCTTAGTTTGGAGGAAAAAAGTAAAAACCGCAAAAAGAAAATTGTTGGTATGTAAACCTCTTATAAAAAACTACCTGTGGCTTAAAGGGAGAAAGATAAACCCCTTTACGTACAAGTATTTCTTGAGGGTACATAATTTGAATAAGGAGCCAGATACATTTCAATCTTATTGGGAGGGGATATTTGTTACCCCTTTGCCATGGCGACAGGTGTTTAATCTAACTTATAATTCTATTACAGATAATAAATCACAATATTTCCAAATTAAAATGACATATAAAATTTTGCCCACAAGAAAAATGCTTTGCATTTTGGGGTTACAAGAGGATAAAAACTGTCGTTTCTGTAAATCTGAAATTGAAGATAGGTTGCATTTCTTTTGGTTTTGTCCATATGTGGCTATGTTTTGGATGGACTTGGAAAAATGGTTTGCCTTAAACGCCCTTGTGTTGTCAGTGTGCCCTCAAACAATAGTCTTTGGTGAATTAAGCAGTGGATGTCCAAATGTTTTAAATATAGTTACTTTACTGGGTAAGAGATTTATGTTTTAACTGAAAGGAAAATAATGTTTGACATTGTTCAACTTTCTCTCCCTTTTGAAACATTATTCCAAGTTAGAGGGTATTATCGCAAATAGACAGCAAAAGATCAAGGATTATGAAAGACAATGGAACACATTGTTGTGTTCCATTGTCTTTCATAATCCTTGATCTTTTGCTGTCTATTTGCGATAATACCCTCTAACTTGGATAAAATATTGAGGATGATGAATTGTGTCTGTTTTGTTTGTTTGGCTTCTTATTTTGTATGTCACTTGTGACAGATATTTGTTTGCTTTTTGAGTCCTTGTGTTCTGTATTTACTGTTTAAATGCAACAAAAATAAAATAAAAAAATAAAAATCACTGTAAAAGAGTGTTTGAGTCGAGTAGCAGGAAGTCAAAAGGAAAACTGAAACCCTGAGCACACGGCAGTATCTCTAATACCTTCAGTAAGTTCTGCAGCTCTTCGATCTTCTGAGGGAAGAATGATGAAACCAGGGTTTCTGCCTGTTGTTAAGAAAAGAATAATAATCAATGATGTTTATATCAATGTGACACACTTAATCTCATGGGACTGACAGAAAAAGATCTGGAGGTATTGCAGAATAATTACCTCCTTGGTGAGGTTTTTGCAGAAGGTATCCACCTGCAAAGGAGAGATGATACCAATTAGTTCCCTTGATGTTTTGGCGCTGTGTCTACATGAGGGAACATCCTCAAAGGCCGTTTCAGGCTAATTGCCTGATAACTCTGCGCTCACCTGAGTGACCCCTGATGTCTGCCTACTTATCTGAACAAACAGTCGGTTATCTGAACGCCACCTGTCAGCCTCACTCACACAGCAGCACGGGGTCTGGACTTTAAAGCAGGATTAAAGGCTGCTATCCGACACTTTTTAAATCATGCTAGCAGTCACTCGTGCTCACCTGTTTCTTCGACTCGACGCCAATACCCAGAGAAGCCATGTCGTCTCTGCAGAGGAAAAGTTGTTCGGTTGAGTTTAAGGAAAGCGTTTAAGCGTCAGAACAGCGGAGAGAGACGAAAACAAGAGCTTTATTCTGTGTAATTCAACACCGTGCACGACACGGAGACATACTCACAGTTACTCAGCATAAAGAGCGAAAACGAAAGTAAAGGCGAACAGGCAGACAGTTCCGTACTTTCCCAATTTCATATCGCATGATCCTGTTGCATTGTGGGAGTTGTAGTTTTTTTCTAAAAAGGAAGTTTTGACTTTTCATTTCCCATAACATGTGGAAAACTTCCGTCATACTCGGTGTTGTATAATAACAATATGTAGTATTTAGCCTACTAATTAATAGAATAACACTACTTATTATCGATATTATTAATAATACTGTGTGTGTGTGTGTGTGTGTGCGTGTGCGTGTGTCTGTGTGTGTACAATTAATAGGTAGGCTAAATAATATATATTATTCAAAATTACTTGTGTTTCTCACTTTTACCAGAGTGATATTTTGACATGATAACTTTGCTTATTGGCTACTCAAGTATGACTATTGGGAACTTTTTACAACACTGATATTAGGAAATCCTTGGGTCATAGAATCATATTAAAAAATAAAACCCCACACATTTCAAAGGATTAGGTGTCCCTTAGGTACAGTCTTATAAAACCAGGTTATTTGACATGGTTTCATGTGTGGAAGATAATTGGGATCCTGTGTTATAAAACTTTATTCCTTACTCAGAATTATGTTACAGTAATTCACTGGATTCAACTAAAAATGTAAATCTTTTAATCAAAGTGTCACTATAATGTTGTTTATATAGATGTGACACTGCATCAAATGGCTTCTCCCAGAGTAGTGGTGCTCTACAGAATTAAAAACCTTTAAGTCCATGCAATGAATAAATAAAGTCCAAAGAAAAGGATCAACTGCGAAAATGTATGAGGCAAATCAAAATCTTGTATTAAGGACATTCAGGCTTGATGCACTTTAACATGTCCCACATTAACACCTGTTCTCCATCTATGATTGACTGGCTGATTACCGCCAGCTGTGCAGCACCAATAACTATAAAAACACACACCAACACACACTAACTCAATTCTATGTATGTTGTAATCTTTCTATTAAACCTTTGCAACATGTTGTGAATGAAGGCAATCATTTAATACACCGCATATTCCAACTTCAGGGTTCAAGGGTATGTTTACTAGCCAGAAGCAACCACATTTTAAATCAGCCAATAAATCACCCAAAAATAAAATTCAACAATTAATACAAAAAGATCATATCATATTAAGTCATTTAAAAGGCAGCTGGCCGCAGGGACGAGTGAGTTCTTACATCTGTTTAGTCCTGCATCTTGGCTAAATGTGTCTGTGGCCAGATGGAAGCAACATATGGTAAACTGTGTGGACAGAGGGTGGCCGGGATCAGCAAACACTGACCAGCATCTCCTACTGTAGCTTCTGACTGAGTCCACTAGGTGATGCTGCTGCTACAACTGGAGTGAATCAATCTGCTCTGTGGGTAACTACAGAAAGTGGTTACGAGATTAACAGCACCCGAGTAAACATGTGGAGATAAGTGTCATTTAGTGTGTGTGTGTCTGTGTGTGTTATCTAAATCATATGCTTAAATCAAAGGGTGTGTGAACCATTTAACCTCACACCACAAAGACTTTTATGTAAAATACATTTCAATTGATTCACCTCTGAAAAGGAAATAGAGCTTTGGGGTTGTTTTTAAAGACAAAGCCCCACAGGTCTTCAACAGCAACAATCAAACAAACCCAGCAGCAGGAGAGCAGCTCTTCAGCTCTGTATTGATCCTACCTGAGGCCAAAGTGTGGCTCTTTCATCGGGAGCTGTGTGGACAGAGCCGGGGTCGACCCAGTCAGGTTAAAGCCTAAAACAAATACAGGATCCTGAGCGGACAGAGAGGACGTCAGAGCCTCCCACGGTAAACACAGTCCTCATCTGTTACATGCTATCATTAAGCCAACACGCTCTGTTTTAAACCAGATTAAATCAGGTTAACTCCATCGTGTTTGATCACATCATGAGACTAAACAGAACAAACACATATTCAATCACATTTGCTTAAAATGAAATAGATAAAAAAACAGTTTTGGGTGTATAATTATAATTGTGGGCTGCTGTTTAATATCAGAGTGTGTGCGGTGTGTGTCGTATTAAACAGTGAACACAATAACACATCATTCCTCTCGGTCGTGACTCAAAGTTTGATTCAAAGGGCAAAGAGCACACTTGTTTACAGTGCGAGCACCATTAGTTATTGGCTCTTTGATTTGATTGAGTTAGCGATTAAAACACTGTGTGTTATTTACGTCAGGGAGGCCGTTGTGAAATTCTGGGGACAAAGGTCATTCACCCGAGCAGAGAGGAGATGACAGCTTGTGGCCATGTCACTGTAAAAAATATCTGTAAAATATTTGTACGCTGTTGATGTGTTGCAGGATTTCGTCATCTGCCTCCGCAGTTACACACTGACCATATTAACTCAATGCATCGACAGAATGTACTTATTACATGTATGAGTGAGACAGTATTGTTTATGTTTAACGGCCCACTCACTGTGAAAAGTTCTACTTTAAATCAGTATACAGTTTATCACCTGATGGAAATGTGTTTCATATTACTGTAAATATCCATTAATATTCCTCATGAAGACATAACATAGTGAGAATTGCTGTGACAGTCACCCAGAGCCCAAAGTGACACCTCCACACTGCTCGTTTTACCAACCAATCGCCCAAACCTTTCGAAATGATTAGAAATGAATTAAAATCATTCAAATCATTAAGAGGAGGAGCAGCAAATCTTTTAATTTGTGAAGCTGGAACCATCAAATGTTTTTGCATGATAAAAAAAAGGTAATGTTTTAAATTAAGCTTCTTGTTAGAATTGTTAAGCTTCTTGATAGAAGTTATTTAATAGGTCAATATTCCAGACAGGAGCCCCTTGATGAATGTCATCCTCTCTCTCCAGTACTATTCAACAGTCAATGAGTGCATTACGAATGATTTGTCAACCTTACTGAGGCCTTCTTCTAACTTTAAAAGCAGTAGCTGCAAAAAGCTTTGTAAACTGCTAATAAGTGCAAATAAACTATGTATTGATCCCAAGGAAGGAGCCACAGAGCTAAAGCTTAAGAATGACATTATAGGCCAGTTAGTTAAACTCAATTGATGTGTCTGTAATGCCAGTGTAAATAGCTGTAAGTCCTTTATTAGCATTATTTAGGAGTCTGAACTGTGAAGTTTCTTATGAATTCTTACAAAAGTCTTAAAATCTCACAATAATCATGTTCATAAAGCTATTTTTGTTACAATGATATAGTCTTATTTACACGTAATAATGATGAAAGTGCATCTTATAAGGACCTTAATACCTATTAACTAATGCCTATTAGTGCTAAGCATTGCTGTAGTTTAAATTATAAAACTGCATTATATTCTATAATCTCTTCATAAGTTCGGTGTGTGTAAAAGCTCAATTTGTTAACTTACTAGTAACTATGGTTGTGGTGGAATTAAAAAGGACCATATTTCCTTCTGAGATGTCATGGAGTAGTACAAAGTACAGTACAACCACCTCAAATTACAGTACTTGGGTAAATGTACTTTGTCAATTCCATGATCAAACAAATTGGCCTCATTGCAGGACAGTGGTTTTAATGAATCATCCAGTTGCTTGATTTAATCAGTACATCATCAACAGGGAAGTGAAGATTATGAATTCAGTCTTCCACCTTTTTTTTCAGAAATAAGTAGTTATTTTTCTCTGACATTTGTGAGTGTAAGATCTGAAATTTGAGATAACTGATGTAGGCCCATTAGAGGAAAATAAAACAATGTTTTCTATAAATAGAATGAAACTTCACTTCAAATAGCTACAGCGGTGTGATCAGCACTTTAAAGGTCTCATCAAGTCCACACTGTTGAATGATTAAAGATGGCTGATGGCTTCTTTCATGCAGTTTTTGCCTGTTGCTGCACTTCTGAATGTTCCCTTTCATAACCGCGGGCTGCAGTTGTGGGCGTATAGCATGTATGCATTCATTCGGGGTGAATGTGTGTGTGCCGCGCGCTCTTTGGGAGTCTGTTCGGTCGCCTGCTGACTCTGCAGGCCACGTTAGAGAACATGAGACAGGAGGGCTGAAGTTTAACCAGACATATTGGACTGTTGTATCTCTCGTTATCTCATGTATGCAGTGCAGCCCTTAGTTGAGAGACCCCACCCATTTACTTCCCCTTTCTCATAGTTTGTATCTGTGTATGTGTGACCCCTCCCCCATTTCCCGGGGAAAGAAACATTAACAGGAAACTATTTAAAAAGCAGACACAGACACACTTGATTGCCCTGCAGCATACTGTTAGTATAAAGTGGAAGCCTCCTGCTGGCTCATGACTGAAAGTGCGTATAAAACAGGCTTATCAAGGTTGTACACGCGATAATTACAACAACATTGTCTTAGAAGATCTACTATAAACCCTCAGCAGTTGCATAGTCCTTGATGGCTGCGAGAGGACTGTTTGGAACGTGAGCTTCGGTACTCGACAGTTACGTTACATGATATCAAAAATCACAAAGTCCGAGATTCACGTTTCTCTGAGAGGTGGAGGGAAACTTAAATGTAACAATTTTCCGCCTTGCTTTGAACTCTATGAGAGGAAACTGTACATCTTAAAGGTTTTGACTGAAACATTTTAAGTTTTCTAAGATAAAAAGCTTAGAACAAGTTATGTCACATGGATCCTGTCACCTGAAACCTACATCGTTTCCTCCAATCATTCTTTTTTTAAATTGATGGATAGCCATAAGGATAATGCATTCAACAGATATAAATTAAAGTGGCACTCCACCTATTTCACATAGGAAGATTATCGTGTGTCTCATGAGGTGACCCAACCTCAGCCACTGAAAACAGTTGTTAAAGACTTTTGCAGATCTTAAAAATTTGTAAAATATAATCCTGATGTCATCATACATGACATAAGTCACTGGAGCGGCCCTTTAAACTGTCCACTAAAAACAATTTGTGGTGACGTGAACGCAGAACAGACAACAAACAGCGAACATCAGTAGCCTACTTAATGTCAAGAAAACAAAAAATAATAATGAGAAAGATGTATAAATATATAAATATTTTTCAAAATTAGGGCCTTTTGTTTTTAAGTTACTCATGGCTTGTACAGTGATTATTAACCTTTACAACTGCTTAATAAATGGTTTATGAAGCATTTCATTGTTTGTTATCAGTAAAATAACTCTTAAATGTAGTTTAATTAACTATAAATGTGTCATTTATTAATGAAGGTTGTTGTACAGTGTTAAGATTCGCTAGTAAATAGATCATTTACTGATTAACCTGAGGTGGATCACTTTTGATGCTCACCTGTTGCATAATGCAGCTAAAAAGGAACATCTGGACACTTTTTCAAACTAATATAAGGGACACGCTACTGTCAGTCTGTGACGAGGAACACGTTTAGGTCGAGGAGTAGCTTCATGTGAACATCATCCAGTGTCCGCGGTGATTTGTGTTTCCGTACCGCAGCTCGCGTTTCCGGGTTGACGCTGCTGTCCCGCGCGCCGCTCTGTGGCTCGTGCGATTTTGGTGGCAGCTTGCATCATCCAGGAGGAAGAAGGCAGCCGGTCGGTCCGCGGTGTGGAGGACAGAGAAAACGACAATGGACACAACCTGCGACCTGACATTTGCATATTAAAGCGCCACCTCCCCCTCAGCGCGGGGCCGGGTGGTTCGCGGAGTTAAAACTCGACTTTATTACGCGGCACCGGTGAAACTGTGTAGTTTGAAGACGTGACCTGGAGGCTGTGGTCGACATCACCCAGCAGCCTGCCGGTGACATAAGGTGTCTGTGTGTGAATGTACACGTTGAGCAAAGTGCAAGGTCCCCTCCGAGCAACAGATATGAGCTGCGGACAGCTCTAGCCGACTGCTCCTCACCTTTACCTCCTCAGCTACCTTAAATGTGCCTTTTTACTCTTTCTTTTTTATAAGCTAGTTTTACATTTGCACCGAAGATGTCGTGCCTGTTGCTGGGAGTCATACGAAGGTGAGCAACTGGTACTTTTTTGTGTGTTTGTTTCCGTTGTTGTGTGGTTTAGATCCTGTTTTAGCTTCGTGGACGATACATTTAGTTGTATTTAACGTTAAGCTAACTTTAGAGCGTTAAAGTGCGCCAAAATACAACGTCCAGCTAGCTTTGATTCTATTCTTCTCAAATCTGCCTTTCAGATGTGTGTGTGTTCTGTTTTAGTTCAGTTTACTCAGTGAATGCTAATAATTTTGCCAGTTTTTAATGTACTTTTAAACTTTATGTCCCTCCAATTCGTGTTAAAGGTGCACTATATAGTTTTTGGGAAGGAGTTTAAAGTGGAAGACATTTATTGGTTTACTTTTCACTTCTAAGCAAGCTTAATAAACAACTCTTCCTTTTCATGACTGAATAAACAAACTGATGTTTAAGGACAACACAATTTCATACTGTTTTACTTTGTTTATATGTGGTGGACCCTGCCACCTTTCTAGCTCCAAAAAGTGTTCTGGGGACCTTGTTTTCCTCTGAGAACAGCTTGTTTATTCAGTAACGAAAAGAAATGAATATTTCTGAGCTTTACCTCTTTTTGATATTGTAAATCTTAGAATTCTGACTTTGAATTTCCTCTCCAAAACTACATATGCTCCTTTAACCACTTTTTCTGAAGCAGGAACCTTTATTTCAGACGCAGCTCAAAAACTTCTGTTTAATGTATATTTGACAGCTTAATTAAAGGTTTTTTAGTAAATGCCAAATGACTTACCCTGTTTTAATACAGAAAATATATTGTGACAACTTCCCGTCCTCCTGTTTTTTCAGGGTTTACAGCCAAATATTGCATCCATTTGAACTACTGTGGATACAAAACTGAATACATAATGTAGATTATAGATAGATATAGATCTTTCCTAATCATATAAGACATGTGGCACTATTCAAGCATTCACCTAGTGTTAGTTTATTTACTTTACACACCTAATCTTCTTAATAAGTCTTGGTGATGGGCCACTGTCTGTCTCCTGCATGCCAACAGGAACTTGTTCAACTTGATCTCAGAGACAGGCCTCAGGTCAGATTACATTGAGCAGAGACCTTTTTCTATCTTTCATAGATTAAAACAACACCTCACTGTAAAATGTGAGGTTTTTTTTTGTCTTTCTGCATTCCTTCTCCCTACCACTTCTTCCATTCCAGGCTTTGTGATGACGCCCCGTCAGTCAGGGACTCTGGAGTCAATGTGAGCGCTCCACAGCATTGTGTGTTTGCTCTTATTTCGTCATTAAGGATGCATGCGAGTGACACTGTGGTAGGGGCATGTGAGTCGGTGACAGGATGGCCCGTGTTCATGTGCATTCTGTTTGCATTTCTGCTTGAGAAGATTGTTAAAGGCTGGAGTCATCACTCCTCTACTGGAGCATGTTCCATGTGTTTTCTACCAGTGTACACTCTGTACTCGCAGTGTGAGGATAACGTATGCAGCACGTGTGCATGCTTTAAGTGAAGCTCCGGCTTGAGTGTGCTTCATGTGTAGACTCTGCCCTTAAGAGGCTAATTACCAGGATCCATGTGAAGGGGGAGTGTAGGCGTTTCCGGCTGTGGTGTGTGAGGATTGGCTCGCTGATCTGGAGGTGTGGTTGCAGGAAAAGTTGCAGCCAGAGGAATGGATAGCACATCAGGGATATCTGTTCCTTGACATTCCTCGTTTCCCGTATAGATAATGTACCATATTTAAAAGTTGGCACCCTTAAAATAGATCATGGTGTTCACTGTTTTAATGCTGCCGAATAGTCAAATGGAGGCATGCTTATCCTCGTCAGATATGGGGGATGGGTGAGGAATGGGGAGGCAGAGACAAAGGCAAGAGAGGGTGAATGACTGCAGGGGGAAACTAGGGTCAAAGGTCATTGGAGTCTGTTTAGGATTTGTAATATTGCAGCTTTTCAGAAGCAAAGAATGACATCAGAGCTGCTAATCCAATCCTGCTGCTTCGACCTTTAATCTTCAGTCTCTATCAGCCGCTGCCTGAAATTCTGCAAGCAAATGAGTGAATCAAGAATTTCTTTGTTTCTGTTCATTAATTTCCAGTCAACTCCTCTCCTAATCTTAATCACTTTGGAGATAATAGTCAGCACCGCCCTGATGGTTACAGTAATTAGTGGCATGACAGTGTGGATCATTGCAAGCGTAGATAATTGATTTGCCTTGTGAGGGAAAGAGACGGAAGTACTGTAGAGCAGATTTAGTGAGACTGGTTCAACTAAAATCCCAGATAACTTGGACAGAGTGCCTCTATTTTTTCAATCTTCTGTGGCAAAAGGTCAACAGGGACACTGTAGTTCTTGGATTTACCCTTCAGCTAATGATTTATCTGTTTAGAGTTTAGTTAAAAAGTCTAAAGATTCACTGAAAACTGAAAAAACATGAGCAGTGTTTCTCCTATAATGTCCAGAGACTTGCTCTTGCACCACCATGAGGTTCATATTTGTGGTTCTGAGTGAAAGATTTCGACAGCTATCTGGAGGGTTGCCAGTTGAATTTTTGTCCAGATGTTTTAGCTCCAGATGAGTTGTAGTAACTTTTCTAATCATGTGGCATCTCATCTAGTGCTATCATCAGGTAAACAGATCTGTTTATCTCACAAATTCAAAGACTATTAAACTTAAAGGTAGAATCAGATGAATCTGTTTGTGCTGTTTGCAAACACACCAGAAAGCTAGTTGAGTGTTCAGTCTCATTCCTTGGACATCAAATACAGTCATTTTGGTTTGGTAAAGTGACCCGAGCAAAGCAAAAATGTGAGAAAATAAGATGATCCAGGCAGAGGGCTGCAGGATCTCTGGCGATACGAGACACTAAGACACCTTTACTCCTCATTCGTGTCTCCCTGTCTGTTTCCATCTTGTTGACTCTTTTAACATTGGGAAGGCACAGTGCAATGATGCATAATAAAAATAATAAAACCCCCTCAAATGCATTAAAACTAAAGTAAGATGTTTTGAAAAATGAAGTAGTAGTAATGACAGATACTATATGTGTGTTTACTGTGCTCAATTACAGCCACCAACATGAGTGTTGACTCTTAGTCCTGTTGCCTGATGAAAGCCCATCATCCCAAACCCGTCGTTGTGTAGCTGGCAGTCATATAATAAATGCATTTTAGCATGCTGGTACGTACTAAGTAACTTTTTTCACACCAGCGCTGTGTGCAGATTGTTAATAAAACAAAACTATCCGATTTTGTCTGCCTTGGACTTTTTACTGTTTCTTGTGGTGTCAAAAGAGTTACCACATATCATTCTTTGATGCTTATATCATAGCAAAGTAAAACAATCTGGTATTTTGCCAGCCTTTGCAGGTATTCCTTTCAAGCTGACCTCAACAACCTCCATAATTAGGTAGTGTAGCCTGAAGGGTCAAATCCGGGGCAACGAACGTTGCAATTGTTGCACCGCTGACTCCTGCTTATTCAGCTTGTTTCTGCCTGATAACTGAGGACGACTCAGACGAACGTATCAACATTTTATCCATTCAGATCTTCTCTTATCTGGGCTGTGGTGCCTGTACAGTAAAAGGACACAGCACAGATCGTCTGTTCAGGATTAATTGCTCACACATAATAGTTAAACAATAGTCAGGTCTCCTGTTCGGGGGAGTTTGGACCCTGAGTCTGGTATTAGACCGCTCTTTGCCCTCACTGTCACCTTCCATGCTATCTCACTGTTTGCCTCTCGCCGTGCCTGCTGCTCGTACCCTCAGAATGTTCCGATCAGAGTTTCACGTATCGGCGCGCACAAGCAGAAGTGTGTGTGATGCATGTGTGATGACACACAGTGCAGCCACGACTGGACAGCTTTGAAACAACAAGTAGAGGAGTGTGACTTGTATTTTTAGTCCAATTAGGCAGTGAACTTTTACTGTAGTGAGAATGTGTGTCAGTTTATTGTCTGTTCATTGAACAGACAATAAACGTTTAGCGTGCGGGTGTCTCCTGTCTGCAGTGATTTGACAATTGAAGTTCAATTGTCAGATCATTGCAGACAGGAGACACCCGCACGCTCACACACACACACATACATGCAGGCTTCTGTTTTAACAGCTTGCATAGCTGCAGCCCTCCCAGTGGCTTGTGTTTGTGAATATCATGCTGCTAACAAACAACAGGCTGGCCCCCCACATGCCTCTCTTTATGTGGAGGAGTCTGTGTGAGGCTCTCAGGTTTCACTAATCACCACCCCATGGCAACAAATGCATTGAGTGCTGTCACATGAAAAGCACGCAACTCCAATTTGGTGCGTAATCTCAACTTGTCTGTGCTCCCTCGTGACTCCTACAACTGCCACCAGTATCCATTGGTATCAGAACTGCTCATTTCCTCACATATTTGTTGCACCGTGACTTTTTCATTGTAGTCTGTAATTAAAAACAGCAGTAAATAAAGACCAGAAGTGGGATAACCGGAGAGAATTTAACTTAGTAAGAGACTGAATTTGAACTTGCCTGAAATTGACAAGTATGTTTGAGTAAAAGTCAAGTTTGCTGTTTCCCAGCTTTGTAATTGTAAGTAGTTTCTCTAGGTCTCTATGACAGCAAATAACTTTGACTAACTTGGGCTATTGATGAAACAAGACATTTGAGGATGACTTTTTGGGCTTTGGTAAACACTGATGGATGGATGGACAATTAATTTGCTTGTCTTAACCACCAAACCAACTGTCTCCAGTTAAGCAATTAAGGACCCACTGTACTATATCCTGGTCCGAGCTGGTTCATCAGCTAATCTGTGCTTGTCTTCTAGTTTGTTTTCCGACTCATGATAAATTCTTGAAGTCTACCTCAATATCAAGGCATAGTAGGAGTAGGAGCTCACAGCTCTTTCTTTTAAAGGGAGAATTTGAAAAGTTCCAGTATACCACAGTCCTAGCATTATTAGATCATAACTCAACAAGCTGTTGTGGCCGGTCTTGCAAGAAAACACCAAGAACAGGAATGCACTTAATTGAAAGAAGTTTACATTAGGTGTTAAGGGTCCTCTACATTATAGATGTCAGCCTGTCCCATTTGTGTGGAGTTACACCCAACTCAGCCACAGGGCATTCAAAATGCTGCTCTAGACCTTTTTGTGTGTAATCCTTTAGGAACGGTAAGGATCATTGTGTCTGGAAAAACAGCATGTCATGTCAGACATATGTTACTTCATTTTCATTCAGTGTAGTTTCAGTGTGAATTTTTCTGGTCATAAGTAAATGGTTAACAAAGTACTCCCTCAAAACCTGTTCTCTTTCAGACATGGTGGTGTTGGGGCGAGTGTTGGGGTTCGGTCCCTGGCCTCCATCCCCTCGCTGCCCCCTGCGGTGGCTGATTTTGTGAAGGGGGCAGTGGATGAATGTAAGCCCGCCAATGTGCACGTCGTGACGGGGACGCCGGAGGAGACGGCCAACATCCTGGCAGGTCTGGAGAAGGAGGGGATGGTCAAGAGACTTCCCAAATATGAGAACTGGTAAGGGCTTGCACTAAAACATTCTTTGGTGTATTGTTTTGAATTGTATTTTAATTTCTGATTCCCACTCTGTTTTTTTCAGTTGGTTGGCACGCACCGACCCAAAGGATGTGGCTCGGGTGGAAAGCAAGACTGTGATTGTGACCAAGAGTCAGAGGGACACCATCCCCATACCTGCTGGAGGGGCAAAGAGCCAGCTGGGTAGCTGGATGAGCGAGTCTGACTGGCAAAAAGCCAGAGTGGAACGTTTCCCTGGCTGCATGGCAGGTACGTATTGTTGGACGGAAATGGAATGATTGTCACTTGTTGCCAGGAGATGTGTGTTCGTGATTCCCCTTTCAAACTTTTGAAAAGTGAGATTTGAACCTGAACATTGGCCAACTTTGTTAAGATTTAACACAAATTAATAAAATATAATGAAATGAGTTGTGTCATTAAAGAGTAACATAAGAGTTTGAAGCATGTATGTGTTCAGAAGGGTACTTTGTTCCATATGTAACCACAGCCAGCAGTGATGCCACAGTAAACCCATAAATCACTGCAGCAAAATTAGAAAGTTAAACCACTGGAGGGCAGCAAAGCCAAAAAGAAGTCCCATCTGTAACAACAAACAATAACAAATAATTACAAATAAGAAATGAAGACAACTCATTTGACAAAAATGATCACAAAACTCTGTTAAACGTGTCCTGTGGAGTTTTGTTGTAAGACACGTTTGCACTGTGTGAATCCTCGACTTTGCATTGTTTACATGCATGTTTTCTTGCTGGCAGTCTTCTTCTTCACTGCTGTTTTTTTAGTCTAGCTGCACTTTTGCATGTTCCCACTTAAAAAAGCAGTTAGGGTCAAATCTTTTCAAGAAAAGACTGTTATAGACCATCCTAATATAACCTTATTTAAACAGCATTAATGTGTTGTTCATATTTCTGTCTTCTCTGCAGGTCGAACAATGTATGTGATTCCCTTCAGTATGGGTCCTGTAGGCTCCGCTCTGTCTAAATACGGTGTCCAGGTACTTATTGTGCTCCTTCCAACAAAAGATACTCAGGAAAAAACATTCAGTTAAGCCATAAACCTGCCGGGATGTACCAAACACTGATTTGTTGCTGTAATTCATTAAAGTAATTTATCAGACAGGATATTATATTAAATTACTATAGCACTTTATGGTTATTACTCACTGGAAGTCTGAGGTTGTAGATCAGGGTAATAAACATTTTGTTCTCCTTCAAGGTGACAGATTCACCATACGTTGTGGCCAGTATGGGCATTATGACGCGCATGGGCACTCCTGTCCTGAACAAACTGGCTGAAGGAGAGGACTTTGTCCGTTGTCAGCACACTGTTGGACGACCTTTACCACTGAAAGGTATAAATGCCAAAAGACACCAGTTGTTTTAGTGCTTTTGTATTACTTTAAAAGCTATTATTTACTTTATCATCCCTACTCCATTTCACCAACACTTGACTAAATAACCTCTCATGTGTCTGCTTTCCAGCCCCACTAGTCAACTCGTGGCCCTGTAACCCAGAAAAGGTGCTGATATCTCACCTGCCAGACCACAGGCAGATCATGTCCTTCGGCAGTGGCTATGGTGGAAATTCTCTCCTGGGAAAGAAGTGCTTTGCCCTCCGTATCGCCTCCCGCATCGCCAAGGATGAAGGCTGGCTGGCCGAACACATGCTGGTGAGTGAACCTTGCTGCCTAAAGCCTGCCTGACACACAATTCTCCGCAGTAAAGAACTTAGAAGATGCTCATTTGTTGCGGTCTAAACTTGAGATAGTCACATTTTATAAATACATTAAAATGTCACAAAACAGCTAGCTGAGTGCCATTTTTGTTTTTGTTTTGTATTTCACTGCCATCAAAGTGTCCTCTGTCTTTCTTGGAGACTTGTGTTTAGTGCTCATCGGGAGGCTGCTAGTTCGTCGTTGTTAGGGGTTACTTTAGCAATTAGGGACTACGGATGCAAATTAGCAGCTTTGCTATAATCCGGCATGTTTACAGAGATGTTTTCAATGTTCATTAATGTGCACTGTCCCTATCCAAAAATAAAGCATTATTATTATTATTATTATTATTATTATTATTATTAAAGCAACATGTAAAGCTATCTGCTAGAGTTGAGGCAGAGCAGCTGAACGACATCAGAGATAAGATGAAACCAGGAAATATGATTGATCAGTGCCCATTCTTTCAAAAATCTTTGATCTTGAAGAACTTGGAGCACTGTCAAGATTAGTCCTTTTTAGCATTTTATTTATTCAGCGCTCTCTCCACTCCTCAGATCCTCGGGATCACCAACCCTCAGGGAGTAAAGCGTTACGTCGCGGCAGCTTTCCCCAGTGCCTGCGGTAAAACCAACTTGGCCATGATGAAACCATCTTTGCCAGGCTGGAAGGTCGAGTGTGTGGGCGACGACATTGCGTGGATGAAGTTTGACAGCCAGGGTGAGAAGGAGGAGGGGTCCTCACACACACACACATAGATACACTTTGTTACTCAGTTGGTTGTGTCTGAAATCCTCACGTGATCCCGTCCGTCTCTGCAGGTAAACTGAGAGCCATCAACCCTGAGAACGGTTTCTTCGGCGTGGCTCCCGGCACCTCAGACAAGACCAACCCATACGCCATGGCCACCATTGCTAAAAACACTGTGTTCACCAACGTTGGCGAGACCAGCGATGGAGGAGTGTGGTGGGAGGGCCTGGACCCCCCTGCAGCTGGGGTCACACTCACGGACTGGCACGGCAAAACCTGGAAGCAAGGTAACATCCTCCCAGACTGTCCAGGATTTATAAAGACATGTGTATAGTTCTAGAGGAGATGATTTGATGAATATTCAGCAGTGTTCGTGTCCGTAGTCTGTGACACATCAGTGTAATTTGCTCTTCCTTGTGTCTCAAACTTTTTGCTTTCTGAATAAATCAAAGTAACATAAGAGATGTAAACTGAGCAGCCATAGTGTTTACACTGCCATCTTGTGTTATGCTAAAGCAATAGCATGAACCATGATATTCAGATGTTTACAAAGCATTGACTGGAGAATAAACTGTTGTTTCCTCTCTCATAAAGGAAGCTCAACCCCATGTGCCCATCCCAATTCCCGCTTCTGTGCTCCGGCTGGTCAGTGTCCCATCATTGATCCCCAGTGGGAGAGCGAGGAGGGCGTTCCCATTGATGCCATTATCTTTGGTGGCAGGAGGCCAGAAGGTTGATACTGCTTTCAATTTATACACATCAAGAGTTTTTCTGTGATTAGCCACAGAGATTGTTTTATGTGAAAGAATGTTCACATTTTAAGAATTAAGTTCAAAGTCTTTTTTGGTGTGAGCTTTGCATTAAGCATGATAAAATGTTGATGTTGTCAGGGGTCCCTTTGGTCTACGAGTCTTTCAACTGGAAACACGGAGTCTTTGTTGGAGCCGCCATGAGGTCGGAGGCCACGGCAGCTGCTGAGCATAAAGGTACAAACTTACACACCTGGATTTCTTCTTGTCTAAATTCCTACAAATACATTTATAATGAATGTTTTTGGGTTGATTGAAAATTTTTTGGAATACTTTAGACATTACAGGGCTATCCTCTCGATGAAGTCTTTTAAGACAGTGGGGTGATATGGAAGTTACAATTACTAGAGCCAATTATTTGCTGCAATTAAAAAGCATTTAATGTTTCCCTTCAGGTAAGGTGATTATGCACGACCCCTTTGCCATGCGGCCCTTCTTCGGTTACAACTTTGGTGACTACCTCGCTCATTGGCTGAGCATGGAGAGCCGAAAGGCCCCCACTCAGCTGCCCAAGATCTTCCACGTCAACTGGTTCAGAAAGGACCCCGCGACCGGCGCCTTCCTCTGGCCAGGCTTTGGGGAAAATGCCCGCGTCCTAGAGTGGATCTTCAAGCGCTGCAACACAGAGAGGGAGGAGGAAGCAGCCAAGAAGAGCATTATTGGCTGGCTGCCAGAAAATGACGCCATCGACACTAAAGGTCTGGGAGGCGACGTGAATATGGGTGCCCTGTTCGACGTGCCCAAGCCTTTCTGGCAGAATGAGACGAAGGAGCTGAGAGCCTACTTCACTCAGCAAGTTGGAGCTGATCTGCCCGCTCAGGTGGAGGCTGAGCTGAAGGCACTGGAGGACAGAGTGCACAGTTAAAACCCTCCTGACAGGAAGTTCCTCCTGAACCAGGAAAGGATATAGACCATTAGGGTGCAATCAGAGTCACTGGCTGGGTTAACATACACAGGGAATTTAGTTCAGGTTGGGTTTTATCCATGCAGACATACAAACAGATTGGACAACCAGGGTGAGATACCTGGCAGGTCACAGTGGCATAGAAACACCCCACTCCTCTTTGGTTTAATTTTAAAACGTGTACTCAAATACCTTCAAAAGGCAGTAGCTAGTCTGAGAGATTATTATTTCCACATATAATTATTGTTATTATTATTATTATATATTATAACCACATTTTGGTCAGTATCTTCCTCTGTGTATGAAAACACAGTCAGTGACTCTCGTCTTTCTCTTTTATGAAGAGAAATCTGTTTGGAATGAAATGTCAGATATGGAATTGGAGGAGAAGCTAGTAATCTACAATGCAATACCAACCTTTTGGAAACGTCTTCACACTAATGCTGCAGCACTGAGGGACTGGTGCTGGGTTGGCAGTAGGGATGAGGTTTGACCCTCAACATCAAGGTTAGATTTCAGACTTGTCGTTGAGCAAAGCTCATGTCACTACCTCCGTTCACTCAGAGGACCTGGCACGGTACTAAAGCACAATCAACATGGCTCAGTAGTGCCTGTGACAGATTTGACAGTACAGTGTCCAGGCTGCTAATGTTTACACGCTAAAGCCCAAAGAGTAGATGAAGTTTTAATTTTTTACTTAAGTGAATTTTAGCACCAGCTCTTTCTCTCATTAAATGGCCTTTTTTAGATTGAGCCTATATCAAATATCCTTTAACTACACAAAATATGGTAGCAGTTTTCCAGTGAGCCTGAGGATTACTGTGCATAATTCATCTTGCCACTTTGTTGAAATGTTTTGTGATTAAACTGTATGATTACAGGTGATGTTTACACACAATATGTGAAATGTTGGACCAATAAATGCTACCGAGATTATTAGGTATTTTTAGAAGTTGTATGCCAAGGTTTTTATTACAGTGCAATGAATAAATATCTTCAAATGCAGAAACTGTCTCATGTCCATTTTTGAAAAATATGGTATACAAAATATAAAAACAATGAAAGAAAATAAGATATACAGCACAAATTGTACAATATCACAAAGTTAAATTACACATTATTTCAAAATAAGACGTAATCTTGCACCACACTGGTGATGTGTCTATTCAGAGGTTTAGGAAGCAAATCAGTTGTCACACAACAGTAAATAAATATGAGTGACTACAGTGTGATAACCAACAAAACCACCTGAGCTGCAGTTTTGAGCTCCCCCTTATTTAGCTGTCTGCAATCAAGATCATTTTCCTGTGCATGCCCAACTAAACGGACATAAATAACCAAATGTGATCACGCAACAATGCCAATTTTTTTTTTTCACTTGAGCGTAGAGATCCTCTGGCCCGTCAGCAGTCTGTCTGAAGGTGTTTGCTGGCTTGGACACATTGACCTGTGCATACACTGTGTCCTGCTGCTGTCCAAAAATGAATCAAACAAGAAATGTTCTGCTTTAGCACTACATTACATGGGATCTGTAGACAGGATCCACTCAGTGCTTCCATCTTCTTTAGTGCAGTAATGAGGAGAATATGTCAATCAGCCAAGGCACCTGTAAACCAGACTCGTGTCCAATAAAATGTGGAAAAGACACTTAATGATAACCAAAACAGCAGAATGTTGTGAGTTGGTCTTTTTTGTCTGTCCTTTGAACAATGTCAGTGTAAAACATTACACTGAAGTCCGAACTCTAAGTGATTTTAAAGTCTCCAAATAAAAGTGAGTTAACAGAAACAGAAAGAGGACACTCAGCAACATGCTGGCTGTCACCATATTCACAAACAGGACTGACATGACACTCATCACCTGGGTTTGAAAAGAAAGTTCCTTTTCAACATTTCAATTAAAGCATCATTCATGTTCTTTTGGAGCAACTTCAACTTCACACATTTCGACCAGGAACTTGCCATGAACAACCGGATGTCACTGCTTTATAAATAATGTGCACAGAGTTGGTCGAAAATCAGTTTGAATATGAATTTTAGAGTGAGTGAATTCATGATATTACGAAGCAGCTTCTGATTTCTTTTGAGGTTTGTTTGTGCTAAAACAAAACTCAACAAATACAGTATATCAAGTCTTTTCCTGCAAAAGAGTCAAATAGTCCAAACATAAAAAGCACCAACATTTGACCTTACCAAACGGCCTGCAACAGTAACAGACGTCCCTGCCCAGGCTTAAAAAAGCAGACAGGCGACAAAAATGGTGCAGAAACAAGAGGAGTCTTCATTCTTCCTGTTCACACCATCTGAGTGAGGAAGTCATCAGCTTATTAGAATGTAAAATCTATAATAATACCAGTTAAAGGTCAGAAGACTATTTTTAACAGCAGTGTGTTTCAGCGCTGGGCTCCCCTTCTCCTCGTGCATGTGTTTTCTTGTTTATGGGCAAGTTTGAGGAAGATTTCATTCACAGTAACAACAAGAACAGTCAATAAATGTAGCATTTTTCCAGATTCATCGATTACATTTTTTATGATGTGATTCGATGAAGAGGAGCTTTCAAGGTCTTTCTCATATTTAAAGCCATGTACCGTCTTCTTTAACCGATATGAGTTTGGATTACCTACACTTTCTAGATGTCAAAATGACCACATCCGTCTTTTGGAAATACTCTATTTCTACAGAGTTTTATGGCTCAGCAGTGACTGACTTTGAGGGTTAATGTGTGTCACTCTGGGTGGAGTCAGTGATTTAACTTACCTGGCACCCTTAAAAAGGTAGTTTG
>CAEMYA010000213.1:0-13764 GCA_903131615.1 Diplodus sargus
GCAGAATTCTTTTATCAACGTACTACACGCCGACACCTTTGAGGACGAAAGCCCAAAAACTACAACTGACATGCAGAGAGCAAAACCTCTTCTCAAGCATCCAAAACTTTAAACACATTTTCTGCTTGACACACATTTCGCTATTCAAAATGGCACTTTTTAAATGCACTGAAGACAGTTCTCTGCATAAGACACAACAATCTGACATAAAGTCACAAGTTTGTCATTTGAAAACACTGCCATTCAAAATGACACTACATGAGCGACCTGGCCACTATATGTGCCACCTGGCCAAACAACTGTTACCATCATTGTTACCGCTTCAATCAGGAAGTCAGCACTAAAAGACCAGAGGTGAGCTTTTTTTTCCAAGAACAATGGAAGACGTTGCAGAGAGAGGAAGAGGAAGATAGAGGGTGAGAATGGAGGGGGAGTAAGAGTGAGAGGTAGAGCTGGTAGTGAAGGTCATGGCCAAAGAAGACAACAACTTTCAAATGATAGTTTTTCCCAATTGTTTACACACATTTTCTGAAGGCATGCCTCATGCTCTCAGAACTCAACACAACTACACACAAATCAAAAAACACACACACGATGGGCAAAACCCCTCAATTCACCTGCAAAATAAAACTTTACATTCAAAACAATGTTATTTCTTCTCGAAATGGTATTTTGTTTTCAAATGACACACACAAACCATCATATGAACAGACATTTATAAGAACCAGTTGAACACTGATGTGCTCAATGTAAAACACTATGATGAATGGGAAACACACTGCATACCTAAGTGTGTTGTAAAATATTTGAGAATATTGTTTTTATACTCAGAACACACAAAAACATGGAAACACATATATTCTATTTTCCCACAAAAACAATGTACACAGTGTACATCCCAACCAACACAAAGTTGCATATACAACAATATACAGTCTACATACAAAACAACAGAAGAATTTACTGTACACAGTTACAGTAAAAAAGAGTAAATAAATAAAAACTGCAGCATGCTCTCCTCTGTTTCGGTCTGGCCACAGCACCTCATCCACATCACAAGCAATGTTTTCCCTGGCCAAGCAGCAAGAGAAATATCGCCTAGCAGGGTGAATCCAGCCATGAAAAGCACCAAATGCTATATATCCAAATGCATCTTCCATAGCATGGAGAAGGGGTATAAGCATTTGTGGATTTCAGTCATACACTTTGAGTCTCAAGGCAGAGACATTCTCAATAGGATTGAGGAATGGAGAATATGGAGGAGATACAACGTGGGTGGGCAGTGAACCAGTTACGAACCAGAGCAGCCCAGTTGAAACGTACGTTGTCCCAAATTACAACGTACCTGAGCTGATCTGGTGGAATGAATGTGTTGTGTAGGGTGTCCAGGTGTTTGCCCATGTGATGAGTCAGTATGCATCGAAGGGCAATTCACTTTAGAATTTTGAATGACAGTGTGTTCCTTGTGAAAACAAGAGATTTGTTTTTATGAAAATTGTGCCAAATGCAGAGAATTGTGTGTAGTGTTTTGAAAAAAGTGTGTTTTAGAACTTCAATTTCAGTGTAAAGCAGTAATTGTGCTTGTAGTTTAGCAGAATTGGTTCAGGGGGTTGGTGCATGAGCTACATGTTGTGGTCATTATGGGTTAATTGTACACAATTGAGAAAAACTGTAAATCAAAGCAACCTTAGTTGATCACTTCATCAACCATGGGCTGACACTGCCAGAGGCTGGACAGAGAGTGCAGCCTCTCACATTGTTGGATTTTCTTTTTGCAATTTTCTTTTTCAGTTTACTGTTTTGTGAACATAGTTTTGTTCACTCCAATGTAAATATATTGGCTGTGCATATGTTGCACTGACTTGTTTGATGAAAAACAACAAGAAAAACATTTTCAATACTATGTGTGTGTATCTGCAAATATTTCAGTGTATGTGAACAATCTGAAGAATTCGCTAGAGTTTGAACTGTGTTTGTATTATGGCAAAGCTTACTAAAGATGAGAGTGCTTTTCATTATGCCAGAGTGTAGTTGGCTAGGCAAAAATCTGTAGTGACCATCTGGTGTGCTGGGCCTTGTGCCTCCATGCACATGTCTCAAACAAAGAGAAAGGCATGTAGTTGAAGCCAGAATCCTAAACTACTAGCCACGAAACCATCCCGTCCTTGAGTCAAATTATCGCTATGAACAGCCTGCCGTCAGCTTTTAGGACGCCAAAGCTAACCCCGCGCTCGGTTCACCTCTCGTGTGACCAAACTGCACACGAGACCAAAGACGGGGCAACCGCCGCCTTTGTTCAGACCTCGCGCACACGTGTAGTGATCACCTTTGGTCGATACAGCCACTGCCGCCATTTTTGGATTCCAGGTAAATGAATCAGCCAATCCGAAATTCATCACCTCAGAATTCGTCCAGTGTTTCCTGTAGTCTCTCTGACAAGACTTCCTAAGTTACGCCCACTAATTTGTAGTCCAGCGAATGTGACCACCCAAGCCACGTTTGGCCATCTTTGTAGTCTTTATTGGGAACTTCCTGAAACACACACACACACACACACACACACACATGACTCTGCCCAGTTACATGTTTGGCTTGCTTATGTTTTGATGATGCTAGTTTGTTGAAGGAAACTGTTGTTGGTTAAAGTAGGTGGTTTGTTTTGTGGAGAAAAGCTTTAATAAACACTGTTGATTTTAACTGAGCAGCATCTGTGATTAGTTTGCACAATCCCATATTGTAATAACTGCTGGTTGAGATGGTCAGTGCTCGGATTCACGCCTTCCCTCTTGTCTAATTATTGACATTTTCGTAATATTGACAAGTTGACTAATTTCCAGGCTATGAGACAAAAAGGTAAATCATTTGATTATTGAACCCTGATTCCAGGGTGCTGCCCCCTGTTCCTTAATGACTCGTGGTTACCGAGGTTTCATTAATTAACTATAATAACTTTAATTAATTAATAATCAATAACGATTCCCAACAGGTGCAAAAGTTTGATTTTTGATACGCTATACGTGATTTTGGTTGCAGTGCTTCATTTTGCAGGATATATGAGGTATTTTGCAGTTTGGGTGTGTGGTTTTGTGAATTGTGTTCAGTATTTTGACAAAACCAGCCTAGTTTGCAAAACTGTGTTTTAGCAATTGGAAAAAAACTGAGTTAGAGATGAGACCATTTACCAGAAATATAAACATTAATTAACATTTTCTACAGTTTCTTTAAGAAGTCTTTACTAGCTGCAAACTAAATTAAATCAAGAAACATTAAAAGTATGAACAAAATGACATTAACAAAGTTTTGTAGAAGTTAATAGATCGTCAACTTGACATTTAAGATGTACAACAGTAACACAGAGAGTCAGTGAACTTACATCAGATTCTCTAGTCGACAGTTTGGACTCTGAAGAAAATCACACAGCAGCTTCACTCCTGAATCCTGCAGCTCGTTGAGACTAAGGTCCAGCTCTCTCAGATGAGAGGGGTTGGACATCAGAGCTGAGACCAGAGAATCACAGCTGATCTCTGACAATCTGCAGCTCCACAATCTGAATGAAAAATAAAAAAGTGAGTTTAGATGACAATGGTCCTGCCTGAAATCATTCAGTGTTTAATCATCTGTTCGGAGTTGAACAAGTTCAGAAAATTAAGCTCCAAACACCTGAACCCAACAGGCTGCAGGTCCAAAGCTGTCAAATACGTGAAACAGAGCTCTCATTAATATTAATGACAACGTGCTGCTGCTTCAATAAAGACGTAGTGACTCCACCTCTTAAACTCTGCAGCTCCACCAGAGGCTCCATCTATACAAACTCATGTTGTGCAGCCAAACAGAAACCTGACTGAAGATTTGATTCTACTGTTTCAGATCAAAATCATCCTGAGTTTAAATATTTCAGTCAGTATAAACGTCACATGTCATCATAAAGGTTCTGAACAAACATGTTTGTTATCGTCTGACAGAGAAGAAAACACTGGTTTCTGTTTTTATTCACAGAAGCACCAAGGAATCAAATGATTAAGAGGTTCAGAGAGAATCAACCAGTGATGAATGTTTAATGTATTACAGTTTTTGCCTAATACTTAAACACTAAAAGTGGTTGCTATGCCCAAAGCATCACATCCTGTAACTTTGGTGACATGCCTAAAACAAAAGCACCAACCCTGCAAACACTATATATATGCTTTGCACTGTGTTTGAAACTCTCCAACACACTTTTTGCAAAACACAACACACTGTTTTTTGCATAAGACACATTGTTATAGGAAATTTTGTGCAATCATTGTGAAAACACATCTACAAAACACAACTAAAATTGGAAAAGCACACAGACTCACACACGTAAAAACATTTAAATTACTGATTGGTCTACTAATTGTAGACCAATCAGTCTAAGCCAAAGCTTTACAAATACACCTGATGTGAGCTCAGCTCGTTTGTGTCAATTTTGGAAACATGGAGGCACAAAGAGGAAGAGGGAGAGTTAGAGCAGCAGCAGGACGAGGAAGAGGATGAAGAAGAGGAGCAGGCAACAGTGACACTGCATCATCTCTCCATCCTCGGTCCTACAACACAGCCCTCATTATTCTTTTTCTGGACACACTTCATGACACAGTAGTCCAGGACGGGCCAGAGCCGCCCCAGTTTGTTGTCATCTGGGATAATGTCAGTTTCCACGGGCTGCTCTGGTCCAGGACTGGTTCATCAACCATAATAGATTTATTGCATTCAACTTGCCACCATACACCCCATTTTTTTTTCTTTAAGATTTTGAGGCATAGACACCTTTATTTGACAGTGGATAGACAGGAAAGGGGAGGGAGGTGTGACATGCAGCAAGCTGGATTTGAACCAGGGTCCACTGCGTACGTGGCATGCACTTGACCACATGTGCACCCCATATAGCCCATTTTTGAATCCAATGAGGAGTTCTTTTCAGCACGGTGCTGGAAAGTTTATGACCGTCAGCCACATGCCTGCATGTCTCTTCTACAAGCCATGGAAGAGACATGCAGCGACACTGAGGTCCATACAGGGTTGATACGGCATGCAGGGAGATATTTCCCCCATTGCTTGGTAAGGGAGGACATTGTCTGTGATGTGGATGAGGTGATGTGGCCAAATGCCAACAGGAGACAGAATCCACAGCCTAAATGTCTTCCAATCATTCCCTTACAACACTATGTTTTGTAAAACATTCTAGTTGTGCCACATATTTGTGTTTTTTTTTTTTTTACTTTTGCAAAAACCTGAAAAACAAAACAAAACAAAAAGTCTGAAGTGTTTCCATTTTGTTTATATGAGTCAAGATCAACTGTAGTGGATACATTTTTCACAAAAAAGTCAAGTCAAAAACCATCCAAAGTACTGAATACAGCTGTGTTTTGCATAAAGCACATCTGTGTGTTGTTCAAAGTGTGTGTTGTTCAAAGAGTAGTTCAAAGGTGCATGTGTTCAATGTTTTGATGCTAAAAACAGTTTTGAAATGAGATTGTTAGGTTTTGTTTCAGGAGTTTCATTTTACCGTAGAAGTTGGGAGTTTATCTCCATGTGGTGGGTCTTACTCGACCTGTCTGAAGTTAGGACACAGTGAGCCAAAGTCTGCAACATGTGTGGAAGCATGCTCGTGTTCATGTGTAGAGATCCTGGTGATACTACGAGCAAAGTTACATGTTGGGTTTAAAAAATAGCATTTTGATGCCATCATAAAAGTGCCCCATGCACTCCCATTGACAATGAGTGTGAGCCGAAAGCAAAACTATGGTAAATCTTAAAGGTGCCTCTTTTGTCGTAATTATGCTTTTACAAGAAGGTTTGACT
This sequence comes from Diplodus sargus, assembly GCA_903131615.1. Classification (NCBI taxonomy): domain Eukaryota; kingdom Metazoa; phylum Chordata; class Actinopteri; order Spariformes; family Sparidae; genus Diplodus; species Diplodus sargus. The sequence continues at coordinate 5,821 of CAEMYA010000213.1, forward strand.
CATATCTATTCACCAAAAAAGCCTAGGTTGCATTTTGGCAAGAGTTTGACTTTAAAGAAATCAGTTGAGTGGATTTGCAAACAGAAGTGAATCCAACATCCTGCTTCTGTACGCTGCAGGCACAGTGAGCATAAGAGCCAGGTGAACTCTGAACCTGCCTCTGGTGCACAACTGACCACAGTTACTCTAAAGAATTATTTCACAGTTCCAGCACCGATCCATCTCATTCCTACTGGCTGAGGAAATGACCTGAAGGAAACTGCAGAGGAATTATGGGATTGATCCCAAGGAATTGTGGGAATTGTTGTTAGATGTACGAACTCTAAGCAGCCTGCGACATCGCTTTAATCACGCAACAGACTTCAACCAGCAAATAGAAAAGTTCTACACCATCGATTCACCTTCAACACAAACGAGCAGCTCTGTCTCACACACAGAAAGCTGTAATCAAAGCACAGATCTTCATCACCACTGTCATCTCCATCAACACACAGCTTATTTGATAAACGCAAAGAAAAAACACATAAACTGACCTCAGAGTCTCCAGTTGACAGTTTGGACTCTCCAGTCCAGAGCACAGCACCTTCGCTCCTGAATCATTCAGGGTGTTTCCAGTCAGGTGCAGCTCTCTCAGATGTGAGGGGTTGGACTTCAGAGCTGAGGCGACGACTTCACAGTGAGTATTTGAGAGTTGACAGCGAGGCAGTCTGTGAATACAGATAATAAAACATTTAAATCAGATAAAATCTGGCTCTTTACTAAGAAAACAGAGTCTATACAGTTTGCATCACAAAGCACATGTACATGAGCAGCTGTAGCTCAGCTGGTCAGCTGTTCGGTCTGAGCTGGTCAGTCACCGATCACAAGGTTTGTCGCTTGAAACTTGAGCTCCTCGGCTCCACATGAGCCTCCAGACTTTGACCTGCCTGAGGAGATCAGCTGGGCTGAATCAGTGACGCATTTTAAGTCCCCCTCAAAACACACCAGTATAAAATTATTTTTATTTGATTGTAATGATTTTATCTTAGTTTTATCTTGGTTTGGCATATTTGTGTTTGTCCATTTTCTTTATTCTGCTGTCTTTAAATTAAGATTTGTAATTAACCCTGTTATACTTTTCTTGTGACTCTTTCATTGTTGTGCTGTTTTATTTGTGTCCAACAAACTGATGTGAGAGCTTTTAAAGTGCCATATAAATAAACAGAAATACATGTTGAAGTGTCCTTGAGGGAAATAATGAAGCAGAAATGACAGTTTAGGACAAAAGTGTTGAAATAAGTGAGACGTAAACGTGTCAGATGTTAGTTTACAGGCTGCTGTGATTTATATTGGTTCAGCTTCATGTTCACATGATGATCTGTGAACTGTGAAGTCACTGTCGGTTGGAACTGCACTCGTATGTATTTACCTCACTTATGTGTTTGTGTGTATTTTCTCAATCTTTGATGCATTTTACTCTGCTGCTCCATCTGCTTTTCATCTCCCATTTCATTCATTGAATGCCTCCCACTGCACAAACACAAGAATTACAACTAAACATTGTGTTATTATCATTTTATGGGGAATAATTGAGTTGAATGTTTTGGAAACAAGACGACTTCATGTCATTTCTACTCTGAGCTTGGTGATGATCATTTATTCAATCAGCAGGTTTCATACTTGTTTTGGTAAATGTGTATAGTGTTGAGGTTCTATATTAGTCGTGTTAAGAGTTGATGTTTAATACTGAAGGCTTCAGCTTTACCTCACTTCATGATGTTCAACACATCTGGACTTACACAGCCTTTCTACAATTCCTCACAGCTGGAATCAGTCTCAGTCGTCCCTGGTCTGATGTGTTGTACTTCTCCAGGTCCAACTCATCCAGAACCTCCTCTGACATCTGCAGCATATAGGCCAGAGCTGAGCAGTGGAACTCAGAGAGTTTCTTCTCTGATCTGTTCTCTGACTTCAGGAACTCTTGGATCTCCTGTTGGACTGAGTGGTCATTCATCTCCGTCAGACAGTGGAAGATGTTGATGCTTCTGTCAGGAGAGATATTATTACTGTTCATCTCCTTCAGGTTGTTGATGGCTCTCTGGATGATTTCTGGACTGTTGTCTGTCTGACCCAGCAGGCCTGCTAAGAGACTCTGGTTGGACTTCAGAGAGAGGCCATGAAGGAAGCGAACAAATAAGTCCAGGTGGCCATTTTCACTGTCCAGGGATTTCTTTACGGTGCTGCTCAGGAAGTCATCCAGGGATGAGTCACTTTTATATCTTTGATCTCTCAGGAAGTCCTCCAGGACCTCTGTGTTCCTTTTGGTGTGACAGTGGAACATGTAGACTGCAGCCAGAAACTCCTGAATGCTCAGATGAACAAAGCAGTAGACTGTTTTCTGGAAGATCACACTCTCTCTTCTGAAGATCTCTGTACAAACTCCTGAATACACCGAGGCCTCAGTGACATTAAGACCACAGCGCTGCAGGTCTTCTTCGTAGAACAGGATGTTTCCTTCCTCGAGATGTTCAAATGCGAGTCTCCCCAGCTTCAGAAGAACTTCTCTGTCAGCCTCCGTCAGCTCCTGTGGACTCGTCTCACGTCCCTCATCGTACTTCTGCTTCTTCCTTTTTGTCTGAACCAGCAGGAAGTGTGAGTACATGTCAGTCAGGGTCTTGGGCAGTTCTCCTCTCTGGTCTGTAGTTAACATGTGGTCCAGAACAGTAGCAGTGATCCAGCAGAAGACTGGGATCAGACACATGATGTGGAGGCTCCTGGAGGTCTTGATGTGTGAGATGATTCTGCTGGACAGATCTTCATCACTAAACCTCCTCCTGAAGTACTCCTCCTTCTGGACGTCAGTGAAGCCTCGTACTTCTGTTACCCTGTCCACACATGAAGGAGGGATCTGATTGGCTGCTGCAGGTCGGGAAGTGATCCAGACGAGAGCCGAGGGAAGCAGCTTCCCCTGGATGAGGTTTGTCAGCAGCATGCTGACTGATGACTTCTGTGTGACATCAGACACGACCTCATGGTTCTTGGAATCCAGTGAAAGTCTGCTTTCATCCAGGCCGTCAAAGATGAAGAGAAGTTTACAGACAGCAAGCTTCTCTGCTGTCACCTTCTGTAATGTTGGATGGAAAACATGGAGCAGCCTGAGAAGACTGTACTGCTCATCTCTGATCAGGTTCAGCTCCCTGAACGACAGCAGAACCAGCAGACTGACATCTTGGTTTTCGGAGCCCTCTGCCCAGTCCAGAGTGAACTTCAGCACCGAGAAGGTTTTTCCAACTCCAGCGACGCCGTTGGTCAGAACGACTCTGATGCGTCTCTGTTGGTCAGGTGAGGCTTTAAAGATGTCGCAGCACCTGATTGGAGTTTCACTGAAGGTCTTCTTCTTGGAAGCTGTCTCAAGCTGCCTCACCTCATGTTGGGTATTAACCTCTTCACTCTGTCCCTCTGTGATGTAGAGCTCAGTGTAGATCTTGTTGAGGAGGGTTCCACTTCCTGTGTCATAATTTCCTTCAGTCACACGTTCACATCTCCTCCTCAGACTGATCTTATGTTCATCTAAAACCTCCTGCAGACCAACATTCACTGAAAAGAGAAAAATGTTGGACAGAATTTGACAATCTGGGATCATTTTCATGATCAATAACAATCCATCAGTATCAGAATATATAAAGTTTGAGTCTCTTCGGGTCTTTTCATTGACTTTGTGTGTAATCTAGACAATCTAGTAATTTGTCATGGTGTTTGGTCTGAATGCCTCCGAAGTCTCTAAATAAATGTAATGACATGTAGAAGCTGAGATGTTTAAAGCAACATGATGTAACTTTTGGAGGTTAAAGCAGCAGCTTCAGAGTCGTGTAAATGGTCAGGTGTGTTGTAACAGGTGAACGGTGTCTCTGTCACTTGTAGGATCACAGCCTCACATACGTGTTCACTTCAACACGTAACATTGTGATGATGTCACGAGTTATGTTTGTAACCAGCACCTACATTACGTCTGACAAACTGTTACACACCTGGGATCTGTTTTTACTACAGTGGTGTTGCACTCAGAAATTGTGGGGGGCGCCAAATCACACAACATGAGAATTACTACATAATGTGGCTTTAACATGTGATGTTCAGTGTGACCTGGTACAGTTTGTCTCTCTGACAGTCTGTCCACAGTCCAGCTGTTGTTCTGGGTCTTACCTCCATACTGGGGACAGGAGGAGTCTCCTGGTGAAGGAGGCTGGTCCCCGTATGAGGTGATGCAGCGTCTGCAGAACCAGTGTCCACAGCTGGTAGAGACCGGATCCTTCAGGACGTCCTGACACCAAACACAGTAGGTGGGCTGCTTCTTCACAGAGACATGACTCCTCTTCCCCTCTCTGTGAACACATTTCTTTAGAACTACAATGATTTGGTCAACACTTTTGATAAGCTCACAGAGAAAAGTGTCACTTTCTATCTTGAATTCAGCATTTAGTGTGTCATGAAGATGATATGTGAAGATTTTCTCTCAGAACAAAACGTGTCAGTATCAGAAACTTGTGTTTGTCACACAGATTATTTCTGCAATAATCCAAAATCCAAGTCAAAAATGTGACAGGCTGTTTGTGGAGGGAGCCAGAGCGATGCTAACTTCAGGGTTAGCCTACAAACATACGTCATGGTTCCACCATCTATTTCATCTTGCTGAGATTTGTTAGTGTCCTCAAGGATCTGACTGAGTTCAGACATGTTAGTGTTCAGGAGACTTTCAAAGACTTTATGTTAGTGTTTCTTCAGTCCTGGAGCCTGATGTTACTCTACAGCAAAACATTACCAGCAAACACTGAATGAGTCGTCTCAGTGCTCTTACTTTGTGTCTGATGGTCCAGGTTCAGTACTGAAGTTTGGAGGTTGCTCATTGGACCAGTCACTCTTCATAGACGGACAGATGGATCCTGGAGGTTCGGCTTGCTGTCTGCTGGACTGAACTCTGCAAATGCCACCATGTTTTTATTCACATCACATGAATCCTTCATCAATAAAGTGATTAAAGAAGCTCTACATCCACAAACCGCTGATGTTGTCTGTAAAATGAGGTTTAAAAGTTTGTGTTTGTCCTCTTAGATCAGATCACAGATCTATAGCAGACACACAGAGGAACATGAGGCGGAAAAAGTCTTAAGTATGAACACAAAATACATTTTAGCAGAAATGTGAATACCATCCATCCGCACATGTGGACTGGGAATCCACATTGTTCCCCTCCAGTCCTCTGTAATTGGCACACACCCTTTGGTCCCCCTTCTTAAAGAGAGGGACCACCACACCTATTTGCTACTCCTTCGGCACCGACCCCGACCCCCATGCAGTGTTGAAGAGCTGTGTCAACCAAGACAGCCCCTCAACATCAAGAGCCTTTCTGGTAGTATTTCATTGATCCCTGGGACTTTGCCACTGTGGAGTTGTTTGACTACCACAGTGATTTCACCCGTCATCCACCAGCTCTGTCTCCGTGGGATTCAGGAGGTCACCAAAGTACTCCTTCCACCGCGCCTATGACCTCCTCAGTTGAAGTTAACAAGGACCCATCCTTGCTGTACACAGCTTGGATGGTTCCCTGTTCCCCCTCCTGAGGTGCCGGACATATTTCCAGGATTGAAAGTCCATCTCCATGGCCTCGCCTAAGTCCTTCCACACCCGCTGTTCTGCCTCTGTCACAGCTGCAGCTACTGCCCTTTGGGCCTGTCGGTACCCTAAAACTGCCTCAGGAGTCCCCCGGTACAACAAGTCCCTAAAGGACTCCTTCTTCAGTTGGACGGCTTCCCTGACCACCGGTGTCCATCACCGTGTCCGACGATTGCTGCCCCTTGAGGCACCTAAGACCCTATGGCCACAGGACACAGCTGCAGCTTCAACTACGAAAGCTTTGAACATCGTCCATTCATGTTCGATATCGCCAGCCTCCACAGGAATGCTAAAGAAGCTGCTTCAGAGGAGGGAGCTGAAGGCTTCTCGGACAGATTTGATGTGATCAGATGAGATGATACAAACACAAAATCGATCATTGACCTTCGACCTAGGGTGCTCTGGTATTATGTACACTTATGAGCATCCTTGTGTTTGAACATGGTGTTCATTGAAGACAGACCGTGAATAGCACACAAGTCTAATAATAAAACACCACTCAGGCTCAGGCTCAGGGAGGCTATTCCTCCCAATCACGCCCTTCCAGGTACACGGGAACCATTACCTTGGCGTGGTGGAGAGGTTTGCGTGTCCCAATGAACCTGGGAGTTATGTTGTAAGGAGCCATGTGCTCCCGGTAGGGTTCCCAAGGCAAATTGGTCTCTGGTGAGGGGCCAGACTTAGTATGGTTCGCAAATACCCCATGAACAATAGAGTGTGAGGCGAGTGACCCTACCTGTAAGCAAGCGCCTGATGGTCTGGTCTGGCCGGGCACAGCCCTAACGAGCGACATAGCACTTTTCCCTCCCCCATCCTTTGGACCCATCCGCAGAAGAAACCGCTGGGGTCGGGTGCGCTGTCACATGGGTGGCAGTGGCGGTGACAGGCCTCGGTGACCCAGACCTGGGCATCAGAGGCTGACTCTGGGTATGTGGAACGTCACCTCTCTTGGGGGGAAAGAGCCAGAACTGGTGGGAGAGGTTGAGTGTTACCGGTTGGATCTGGTGGGGCCTCCATGCACAGCATTGGCTCTGTATTCAAACTCCTGGATAGGGACTGGACACTTTTCCTCTCTGGAGTTGCCAAAGGTGTGACGCACTGGGCGGGTGTGGGGATACTCACAAGTCCCTGGCTTAATGTGGCCATGTTGGAGTTTACCCCGATGGATGAGAGGGTCGCCTCCCTATGCCTAAGGGTTGGGGGGAAACTCTGACTGTTGTCTGTGCATATGCACCAAACAGCAGTTCGGAGTATGCAGCCTTATTGGAGGTCCTGGATGGGGCCCTGCATGGTGCTCCAGTGGTGGACTCCGTTGCCCTACTGGGAGACTTCAACGAGCATGCCGGAAATTTGAATACATGAACACAAAATCAACTAAAAAAACATCATCATCACTGAAACGAGAATCAAATAAATGAGTTAGTATCAGTCGTCTTACTTTGTGTCTGAGGGTCCAGGTTCAGGACTGAAGTCTATTGAATGACCTTTGGACCGGTCACTCTTCATAGATGGACAGATGGATCCTGGAGGTTCTGCTCGGTCTTCCTCTTCCTCCACACTAACACTCATCTTTAGGCCTGAGAGGTGAAACATGAACTGTGAGCTCAGAACACAAGAATCAGTGAAACAGAGAGGACCGTATCTTCATCAACAAGTCCAACAGGACTTTAAACTTTTCTGACAGAATCTGTTTGGATTCCCATAAATCTCTTAAAATCTCTGAGGGATCCTTTAAGAAAAGTGTTTGGTTCTGTCAGGATTTCCTCAGTGCTGCTGGAAATCTGCTTTTATTCTACTGGTTCTGATAAAATTCTGCACATCTCTAGAACTCCTGTAGGAATTCTGTAAGAAGAGGTTCAGGTTCTGAAAAGGGTTAGGATTGGATTTTCACAATCTCACTGTTTTTATCTCTGTTTTATCGAATGTATATTTCAAACTTCTTGATTTAGTTATAGGACTCTCATTTACACACACACACATACACACCCATCTGGGCTCCTGGTCTTTAGTTCCAGTAGTTTTAATGTGTATTATTCAGCCTATCAGGACTTTGTGTCCACAGAAGAATCAAAGTGTTGACTTTATTCTAACATGTGTTTCCTCTACAGTCCACAGAGACTAAACTGACTCACACTCTCACAGTAACATCACAAACACCTTGTTTTAACACTCACCTGCCTCACACTTTAGTCTTCCTCCTCCATCTTCTTCTGTCTGTTCTGCTCTCAACATGGAGTCTGACGGACTGAACACTTTCACTTCCAGCCTGTCAGGTGACACTGAGCTGCTTTACCT
>CAEMYA010000213.1:41457-52445 GCA_903131615.1 Diplodus sargus
GATTGTTGAACTATTCCTTCAATTCTGAAAAGAAACTAAACCGACAACCGGTGACGATGGAGCGTCTGTGTGGTGGCGGTGTGGTTTGATGTTAAAATCGATAACGACTTTCAGTGGTTTCAGTCGTTCGCACGCACACACACACACACAAACACACACACACACAGTGATAACAGCTGCTAACCTCCTGTGTCTGTCTGTCTCTCCAGAATGTGACTCGTCACCATCACCTCGCTGTCGAGTTCCGTGGAAAACTCCAAACGGTGAGAATCAACTTTATTAAAATGTCATTTTTTCAAATGGAGTTTGGTGCAGAGACGTTGTTGAACTACCACACAGCTTCAAACACTGAACATGAGAACTATCTGTGTGGTGTTCTTACATTTCTATATATTCAGAAATCAATTCAATTTCTAATTCTGGCAAATTTCAACTTTTGTCGCTGCTAATAAGCCTTAAAAATATTCTGAACCCTCGTCAAAGATGTTATATCTGTAGCCACAAACCCGTGTGGAAAACATCCCAGAATCTGAAAATATATTGACCTTTGTTGTCACTGCTGCAGCTCAAAAATGTCCTGATGTCGTGTCAGAAATATCAGTTTTTATACACAAACATGGAATCAAAGTTTCTGGAAGTTTCATGAAAAAAGTTTTAGTTCCACAGACGCCTTAAAAACGTCCCGATGTCTCGTTTTTTACAGTTTTTTTTACATTATATGGATCAATAAGTTTGTATTTCTCATGTGTGTCTGTTTATTTCAGATGGGAGACGAAGGAATCACCAAGGCGATGGGAGAGATCGACATCATGTTCACCTTCCTGCAGGGTTTCTGCGTCGTCAACTCCACCGCCGCCCCCGCCGCCGCTCCTGCTGTTTAATGAGCCCACAGACGCTTTTATATTTAACATATTTATCTACTTTTTATACCGACGACTTTTGTACTTTTATTTATTCAAATATTTAATTTGAGAGAATATTTAACATTTTTTATATGAGCACACAATATTTATATTGACTCCTGTATGACTGATTAGTCATTGATCAGTTTATTGATCAGAATATTTTGATACCAAGCGACTGGTGTTGATCACGTTGCCATGTTATGGCTGCTTATTTTGAAAAGTTGTTACAGTTTCAAATATTGATTGTTCTTGTGCCGAGACAACTGTGTTACAAAAGTGATACTCAATAAAGTTTATTTGGATATTAACACTGGCTTCTGTCTTAAAGGAACAGTTCACTGGTTTTTCACTGCAGGACATATTTTAATATTATTTTTCATTATTTTTGATAAAGATGACAAAAAACAAGAAGTGAAACTGACAAAAATCAACAAAGATAAATAACAAGTCCAGTGGTGCTGGATTAAAGTGTCATACTTGTTTAGTTTCAGAAGAACTTTACGTGGAATAGAATTATTTTCAAACTGACCAAAAGTTTTTGGATCCGTGCTCGTCAGCTGCATCGTAACTCTCCGACTTTCAAAGCAAAATCCAACAGTCATTGTTTTTGAAGTCGGAGGTTTGTTATCGATCTGCCAACGAGACATAAAAGATTCCTACCGGACAGATTCTGTTTGTGCTGCTCATACCGCTTTGGACCACAGGGGTCGCCAGAGTCAACAACACGATCAAAGCTCCTTGTAGCTGCTTTAAGTGAAGGTCAAATACGTCATCCCACCTGGAGAGCTCTGATTGGCTCAGGTGTTTTTCCCCCCAAACAACCTGTATATTCTGGCAGCAGGAGGCGCTATAAATAATTATAGCTGTTAATATTTATCTCTTAAGAACGCAGTAATGGGTCGGAATTTGGCTTTTTAGTTATTCATAAAAGATATTTACATCTAAAACAACAATGAGATGACCTCTGATGATTTATCCAGGTACTAAGAAGTTGCTAGAAAGTTGATTAAAATAGTTAATCAAACGTGAAAACTTCCAGAATTATACAAGATGTTTGTAACTATGTAATACTCGTAAATGTAACATACAACCAATTCTTTTTACTGTTAAACTAATTTAGTAAAAGTAATTTTGAATGTTTATGTATTTTTTTAGTGTAGAATAAAAACATATTTTTCTCTTAAGAAATCTAAATTTAAATGTTCATCAGGATGTTCATGTTATTTTATATCAATTCACAGTCTATTGTTGAAATTTCAGAAATATTTTAAAACTACACTGAAAATCTGTAAAATAAACAGAAAATATCTGTAAAATTACAGATTTTTTTAAAACAGGAAACATTGTGAATCACTGAACACAGAAGTGTGTGGACACCAGATGGTTCTGCTGTGTGAAGTGTAACTGAGTCATAACGGTTGAAATATAATTAACGGTCATAAACACTGTTTTTATTGGATTATTACTTGTTTTGCTTTCTGTCGCCACTGCAACGCAAATCAGTCGTAAACACTCTGTTACAAGTTAAATTCCTGCTTAAACATACAAATTGCAGTAAAAGTATGTTTGTACAAGTCCAAGTACTCTTGTAGAACAACTTTAAAAACATTATTACTTATTTTTGTTGCAGTGTTTCAGGTTTTGAACATGCTGAAGCTCCACATCGGGCTCAGAACAAGTTAACTGAAGCATTGATGCTGTAAAATAGGACAGCGGTGAATCGAGATGCTGCCAGCGTGCAGCGAACACAGAAAACAGTGTGGGTGTTTCTGAAGTGACTCATATGAAGCCAATATGCGTGTGTTGCCCTTTAAAACACTTGTTAGCCCTGATTAGCATTTTCATTCACCTTCATCTTAAACCAACAGTCGGGAAAAAAAACAGATCTGCTCTTTAGTAAAAATATCTGACAGTTACAATAAACTTTAACCAGCAGAAAAGTCTTTAAGTGTTTATTTCAATATTTTAGGAAGCAACAAGCAAATAGAATCAATCTACATATTCAAATCAACACAAATTTAAAATTACAATAATATATCATGAAAACAATACCAACAAGACTGCCACTCAGAAGAGTGTATACCTCAGCCACGGCCCAACATTCCTATTTTATACTCACTGATAGATGACAGCCGCCTGATTTTTGTCAACATTATTCTCTGAGAAATTAACGAAAACGTTGAAAAATACCCTCCCTCACAACTTCTAATTCCTGGATCTGTCCCTCTATACAGATCCGAACAAAAAGTTATTGGGGTCTATTCTGGGCCGAGACCATCCTCCATCCAAGTCACATGAATATCTGTTTAGTAGTTTTTGAGTAAACCTGCTGACAAACGTTCCAACAATCCAACCAACAATCCAACCAACAATCCAACCAACAATCCAACCAACCAACAATCCAACCAACAATCCAACCAACCAACAATCCAACCAACAATCCAACCAACCAACAATCCAACCAACCAACAATCCAACCAACAATCCAACCAACCAACAATCCAACCAACCAACAATCCAACCAACAATCCAACCAACCAACAATCCAACCAACCAACAATCCAACCAACCAGTGCATGGGGCTGAAATGGAGACTGATCAATTTGGATAAATAAGACAGATAACGATACTAATGAGGGTTCAAAAAAAAAATTTTGAAACTGAACTGAGGCCTTGGTGTTTTCTGATGTATCTCTGAATGGATTTCATTCTTAAATGAACAGAAAGAAGAAAAAAACAGAAATATTCATTCTGCATGTTTACTGACCTCCGAGCTGATCTGATTGAATCTTAAACTCTGAAAACAACTTGTAAAACTTTATCTATTATCTGTAGTTGTGATCAGTTTTATCAGATCAGATAAAATCTTATCAGATCACACATACACACACACACACACACACTTTGATATAACTGGTGCAGAACGCTGCAGAAGCCACAAGTAGACGAGACCTACTTACCTACTTTCAGTCGTGTAGGTTTGTTGCAGCTCAGTGTCGTGCTCAGATAAATTCATCTTCAACTTTATTCATTGTGTGTTTTGACTTTTTTTGGCAGATGAGTCAAACTCAAAGTTTAAGTGCATTGAGTTTGAAACCACAAGTTTACAAAAGTGTAGAAAATATTTATTACGCTGAAGGAATTGTTTATGGCACATAACAACCACTGTGAAGGTGCTTAACTGCCATCTACGATGACAAGACGACAACGGAAAGACACAGGACAGATAAAGGATTTACAAGCTGATTTATCATTTACACAGTATCATGATATGTGTAGATAACACAAGACAATATTTAATTTATAGATATCATGATTATCTTCAATACACCCCTAAAATATATATAATGTGGATGTCATGATTGGGTTCAGAGCAGATCTTTGGTGTTATGTCCTGAAGCTTTTATTTACATTTTCAACGACAGCTCGACTTTATCCAGATCTCTTGTTGCAGGTTAGTGTTTGACAAGTTAAAATAATATTCACAGAAAACAGAAAAAAGACAGAACTTCAGTTTGTTACAAAGTCCAGCTTCTGAAATCTGTCCAGAGTGAAACCTCTTTACAAACATATCAATAAAAGATCTCTGAAAAGGAAAATAAACCAACATCTGTGATGAAGTTTGATCCACTCAACACTTCCTGGTTCACCTCTCTGTGTAGGGGGGCGTGGCCAACAGGGCTCTACCTGTGTGATGTCATCACAGGGGATTTCCCACACAGGTAACACCAGGAAGTACAGGAACAACAGCAAACTTCCCACTGTGTGTGTGTGTGTGAGAGATAAGGATCTATATTTAGCCGGGCTCTTTGTGTTGATCAGACCGCAGCAGGTACCTGATACAGATCAGCTGAGCCGCGACGGCTTCAAACACCTGAACTGTTTGTCTGGAGATATTTATAGAATCACCGCCTCAAATAAACACTGTCCTGATTCTGTTCATTGTTTTGATTTTTGTGTTGGTTTTCAGCATGAATATATTCACGTGTAACTCAAGTTACAATGACGAGGCTCTGATGCAACGCTCCGGAGGATTTCCAGTCTCCAACTTAGAAAAAGTACAATGGAACGTCACTCCGGGTGAGAATTATAGGACGTGTCTGTGGAGGAAAGTCTGAGTGTTCACCTGGTGAACACACTTCATATGTTTCCAAGTATAAATGTGCAGCAAAATGAAATGTGTGATGACGTCTTTTACCTCACAGGAAACTGCAATGTGTAAAACACAGTGACTTCTGTAACTAATATTTACATTGAAAGATATTTATTTTTTTGGCCTTTTAATGTTTATTTCAGGATAAATTCACATTAAAAACAATGAAATGACCTTTTAAATATGGCTGAAACTCTGTTAATAATGCAAATAATCCGGCTTAGAATTGCGAAAGGGCGACTAGCCAACAAACAACAAGAAGGATCTTTGTCCTAAGATTTATAAACAAACTTCTGGATGTTAATCAGCGTATATTTTCTTATATAAAAGCAGGACTAGGTTCTTTATAAACACTGTGACATTATCAAAATATCAAAATCTTTCAACCTTGAGAATGAGCAGAATGTAATCAGGAATGAAAGTGGCAGAAATATTATGAATGAAAACACATCAAAAATGAAAGTAAAGATTAGAGAGTCTGAGTTCTCGTACCTTTGATGCTTTATGTGGGTGTTTCACTCGTTGTATGGAGCCTTTGATAAATACGCATTCATTTATGTTTATGTAGGTAATTATTCCACTCAGCTCAGACTGAATGAGGAGCTGTAGTACGCAGATATAAAAGCGGCCTCTTTATGTTTTTAGGTCACACGAGAGGAAAGTTGAGCCGTGTACATTTAGTAAATTTTCCAATATTTAGTTTCATCTGCTGTCAGCTCAGTTCAGGGACCTGATTTCTAACTGTCGTGTCCTGCGTTTCACACTCGTGGCTTCAGGCGACTCTGCGAGCATCTGAGGAAGCTGGAGCACCTGCAGGGAGCCCACAGGTGACCCTGGAGCCTCCTGCTGACAGGTGACCCTGGAGCCTCCTGCTGACAGGTGACCCTGGAGCCTCCTGCTGACAGGTGAACCTGGAGCCTCCTGCTGACAGGTGACTCTGCATGTGTCGACGAGGCAGCAGTTTTGGATGCAGCCTGGGAAACAAGCGGTTGACCATAAGAAATAACCGGGTCGACGCCGAGTCATCACGGTCTGAAACCTGCTGCGTGGAAAACAAACCTGCACCGTCACCAAACCAGCAACCTACTTTTAATTCAACCGCACCCTGAAGACTAAAAACCTGTTTACCAGAATAAAACTTCCTCACACCACCGATGACGTCACTGCTGGCAAAAGTTCAGAACTCAAAGATATTCAGTTACACGTGATAACCCTCAGTTCCGGGAAACTGAAACCAGAGAATCTGGAGTTTTTGATTTCATTTTTGCTTATGACCAGAGACGGAAGAAACACTCAGATCTTTTATCTTTTACTTTGGGAAAATAGTTTAGTTTCGATGACAAAAAATTCACTTTTCATCCAGATAATCCACAATAAGAGCAGCCTACATATGATATATTTGGATATGATTATATAATTAGCTTAGTGGAGTGAGGTCACGCATGCTTTCATACATCACCTCCAGCTGATTCCATTACACACCAGAACACCTTAATATCACAGTTTCTCTGCCCGCCCTGCAGCGACAATCACCAATGAGTGACCACGTAGACGAGAGACGCACTCTCTCGTCTTTCTCCTCTCTCCTGAGCCAATAACAGGCCAGCCTCCAGATGATTTATGCAGCATGTAGCCAATGAGATGGAGAATGGAAAGTTTACGTAGTTTACTGCTTTTTTTTGCTGCTATAGGATGATTTTCCAACTCAGGACTTGTTCTCGTCTATTCTATATGCACAACGTTAATGTAAATAAGGAAATAAAGAACTGTAATGTGCTTCATTACACACAGAAATGCTATTATCCAGCTCCTAAGATGGCTGCCGTGTGGTCGACAGCTAATATGTCCGCCCTGCAGCCTATAACAGCCAAGGAGTGATTGCTCCAGGCCTAAGCGTTTGTTTTTTAAGTGTTAATTTTCAGAGATATTGTTATAAAAGTTGACCATGGACCATTTAAGACTACAAGCTAGAAGGGTCGTTGCAGCTCACCTGCAGGATGATTTATGCTGCAGATGAATCAAAACTACGAGATCAGAGAAAAGTCACTTAATTCATTTTGACCCTCCCGACATTGATTTCATGTTTAACGGCCGGCGGCGGTCGGGAAAACCCTGTAGTTGAGTGCAAAGTCGAGGAAACAGGGTCGCCAGTTCAGTGTGTGATGGAGACTTTCCCAGCAGGCACTGCTCCGGATCACCTGTCAGTCAACCACAGCATGAATAGACAAATATCAGTCATGTCGAGTGTTCAGAGACAGACAGACAGGCAGGCAGACAGGCGGCAGGTGTTGCGGCTGCTTGACCTGTTTCATGTTCTGACTTCCAGGAACTGCTGCCAACACACACACACACACACACACACCTGAGCAGGTCTTCTTCTATGGTGCCAGCCTGCTGACGGTGTTTAATCTGCAGCGACTTGGCGTCTTTCTGAAACCTGCAGATGTGGAAAACAAATGTGCAGAGTCATTGTTTCCTCGGCCGTGTCGATCAAAGCGGCGACCTACTTTTATCTGATCGCACATCTAAACACCAAAACACACAAACGAAGCCGTTAAAACCGACAGGAAGTGACATCGTCACCGCCGCCGCGGCCAGGAGTGCAAGGAGGACAGAGGAGAGGGAGAGAGGAGGTGAAGAAGAGGAAGAGGAGAGAAAAAGGAAAAAAGGGTGAGGAGGGAAAGAGGAGATAAAGGAGAGGAGAGGAGGAAGAGGAGAAAAGATAAATATAAAGGACGACAGAGGAAGAACGAAAGGAGGAAACCCAACAAGAGGACAGGAAGAAGGAAGAGACGGGAAAAAGAAAACTGGAGAGGAGGAAAAATCAGACAGAGGAGGAAAAAGAGAAAAGATGAGAAGGGGAAAATAAAGAGAGCAAAAAAGGAGGAGAAGAGGGAAATAAAAGAAGACAAAAATAGGAGAAAACAAAGAAGAAGAGGAGAAAGTGAAAGGAAAAGATGAAAGAAGGAAGGAGAACAGCAAGAGGAGAATAAAACAGAAGGAGGACGAGGAGGAGAAGAAGAAACAAGAAGAGGGAAAGAGAGGAGAGATTAGAGGAAGAACATGAGAGAAAGGAGGAGAAGAAACGAAAGACAGATGATATGAAGGAGGAGAAAAATAAAAGTGCGGAGACAAATAAAGAGGAAATAAAGACACGAGGCCAAGGAGGAGAAGAGGAGAGAGAAGAATGAAGGAAACAAAGAAAGAGGAGTCAGCAAATTGAGGAGGTAAGATGAGGAAACACGAGGAGAGAGGAGGAGAAGGAAAAGGAATGCAGGGATGAGGAGAGGAGAGGAGGAGAGGAGGAGGTGACATCAGCTCTGACATTTCTTGGGAATTTCAGTGAGTCGGTGACATCATGAAAATTCTGAAACAGGAGAGGAGAAGAAGAAAAGAGGGGGAGTACAAGCAGAGGGGGGAGAGGGGAGGAGAAGAAAGAGAAGAAGAAGAAGAGGAGGAGGAGGAGAAGAAGAGGAGGAGCAGGAGGTATAAAGGCAGCACAGACGAGTGAAGCTGTCACACTTGAAGATGTTTCTCCTCCTCGTCAGGTCGGCGGCTCTCGCTCTCCTCCTCAGCTTCGCCGTGACGGCCGAGCGAGACGTCACCTGCCGACAGGAAGTTCCCCCCGAGCTGATCCGAGACCTGTGGAACCGCACGCAGCAGCTGATCAAGAGCCTGCCGGTAAGATCAATAACTGCTGATCAGTAACTCTGATAGAGGTTAGTCAGAAAGATTAAAAATCACTAATGTCAGGTCAGTAATGAGTCAGAATATAAACTGTAAATGTAAATCAATCTTATTGATCTGTCAGGTTACTTCTTTGGAAGGGCAATGGTGACAATTATTGATTAGTTCTCCAATCAATATATCAGTTTTCTCTCAGTTTGACATCAATTAAAGATCAATAATCACTTTTACTCATTTATCTGTTTATCTATACTTTACAATCAGCTGATAACTCCTATTGATTTGTCTCTTGATAATAACTTCCGTTGATTACTGTGATCAATAAATAGCTCAGAAAAGATCAATAATGTATTGATTATTGATTAAAATGTCAGTTTTTTGAAGGACAGTAATAACAAGTATTGATTACTTTGCAGTAAATATGCTGGATAACTTTTAATGAAAAACTCCTTTTGATTTGTCAATTAGAACTTCTATTGATTAGCCTAATCAATAAATAGTTCAGTTTGCCCTGAATAAAGTCTCAATAACCTTTATTGACTAGCATATCAGTTTGTGTGTCAGGATAAGCTATATCATAAATAGATCCTTGTATCTGTCAATACATCATCACTCATCAATCACACATAATTATTGATTGTCATTGTTTATTATTGATTTGTATTAGTTCAGTAAGAATGCTGAGCAAAAGGATCAATAGATAATTCTCATTAAGTTTTATATTGATTGATCAAAGGTGTAAGACTGAATAAATCAATGAATCAACACTTGCTTGGCAAGCTAATCAATAACTACTAATGATTATATAATTAGTTAAATGTATCGATCAGTGGTTTTAATGCTTATCAGTTAAACACTGTGGTGGTCAAAATAATGCGAACACATCACGGGAAAGGAGTTTTGGATTTCAGAATAATGGTCTGAACGCCAATCAATCAGCAATAATCAGTTCTTTCAAAATAAAAGCGCCTTATCGAGTGCTAATTGGACCTGATCAGATGAGATCTGATCGTTCATATTGATGAGTGAAGCCGTGATTTGTCTCTCAGCTGATGTTTGGTGTCAGACAGGAAGTGAAAGTGTGAGCAGGTTTTACATCAAAGCCTTTTTAAATCACAGCTGCTCAGTCGTCAGCTTATTGATACAACTGTGAATTGATATTATGAACATTGCAGCTTTGCTATTCGGCCTCCTTATAACATGGAACTTATTTTGAAAGGTTTGGTGATATAATGCGAATCATTTGCATGATTTTATGAGAATGTTATAATAATGTTTCTGAAACGTGTTGCTTGTTCCTCCACAAGAAGAATTATTAGACAATGAATATCAAGAAGTTTTAAGTCGGTTGAGTTTTTCTGTTGTGCAGCTTCACTTTGGACAAAATGTGACAAAATAAAAGCACCACAATGAATGTGAAACTAACGAATCTGATGTTTTAATCTGCAGAGAGAAAAGACAATATCCAGAAGGCTGCTGCCCAGGTTTTGTACCGACTGTTCTGAGGTCAGTTAACCTGTCTGTCCTTCAATCTGTCTGTCAACATGTCTGTCCAATCAGCTAATGAGACCATCACACAATATAATTAGTTAAGGGTGAGGGGTTAAGGCCCAGTATTGTCTTTAGATGTCTGATTAAAATTCATGACTTTTTGAATGGAGTCTGGTACTGGAGAGCTTACGTGGAAGTTAATGTTTCAGAGGTTTTATCCTTCAGCTAATATGATGTGCGTCTGGTTTACCTCAACCACAACCACACGCCAGACTTCACCATCTCTGTTTTTATACTGTCAGAACACCAAACCCTGTTTAACCTGCCACCGAAACACGACATAACCGCCTCCGTTCAAACCAGCTAGCTTCTTAAACTCTCAGAGGCCTTGTTTGCAAAACTCCAGTTGGTGTTGGATGTTAGCTGTGGCAGAAACCATCCTGAGGTCGCACTCAGATCTCCCTGCTGACTGCGTCTCTTCTCTCCTCAGCGTATGATTGGCTGGCTGGAGATGCAGGAAGTGATGGACGTGTATCAGAGGAGCGTGTTCAGCAGAGAGGTCGTCAGGAAGCTCCTCCCCCTCCACTATGAAGACCTTCTGGACCGCCTGCAACAGACGCTGCAGCACTGTGTGAGTACACAGCAGTGAACACACACACACACAATGTGTTGTTGTTACTGTCTCTGGAAACTTGTGTTGAAAAATAACCTTCTAACGACCCCCTTCTATACTAATGACCCCCTTCTATACT
>CAEMYA010000213.1:52613-66036 GCA_903131615.1 Diplodus sargus
TAACGACCCCCTTCTATACTAACGACCCCCTTCTATACTAACGACCCCCTTCTATACTAATGATTTCCTTCTATACTAATGACCCCCTTCTATACTAATGATTTCCTTCTATACTAATGATTTCCTTCTATACTAATGACCCTCTTCTATACTAATGATTTCCTTCTATACTAATGACCCTCTTCTATACTAATGATTTCCTTCTATACTAATGATTCCCTTCTATACTAATGACCCCTTTCTATACTAATGACCCTCTTCTATACTAATGATTTCCTTCTATACTAATGATTTCCTTCTACACTTATGACCCTCTTCTATACTAATGATTTCCTTCTATACTTATGACCCTCTTCTATACTAATGACCCCCTTCTGTACTAATGATCCCCTTCTATACTAACGATTTCCTTCTATACTAATGACCCTCTTCTATACTAATGACCCCCTTCTATACTAATGACCCCCTTCTATACTAACGACCCCCTTCTATACTAATGACCCGCTTCTATACTAACGATTTCCTTCTATACTAACGACCCCCTTCTATACTAACGACCCCCTTCTATACTTATGACCCTCTTCTATACTAATGATTTCCTTCTATACTAATGATTTCCTTCTATACTAATGACCCTCTTCTATACTAATGATTTCCTTCTATACTAATGACCCCTTTCTATACTAATGATTTCCTTCTATACTAATGACCCTCTTCTATACTAATGATTTCCTTCTATACTAATGACCCCTTTCTATACTAATGATTTCCTTCTATACTAATGATTTCCTTCTATACTTATGACCCTCTTCTATACTAATGATTTCCTTCTATACTAATGACCCTCTTCTATACTAATGACCCCCTTCTATACTAATGACCCCCTTCTGTACTAATGATCCCCTTCTATACTAATGATTCCCTTCTATACTAATGACCCCCTTCTATACTGATGACCCCTTTCTATACTAATGACCCCCTTCTATACAAATGATCCCCTTTCTATACTAATGACCCCTTTCTATACTAATGACCCCCTTCTGTACTAGTGATTTCCTTCTATACTAATGACCCCCTTCTTTACTGATAGTCCCATTCTATGCTGATGACCCCCATCTTTACTGATGTAATTATGATGTAATCTCAATCACAACTCTTCATAACAGCATCCTTGTCATTGTAAACAGTCGGAGGAGACATGTTTAAATTCACAGATGGAAACACGCTTAAAAAACCCACACAGATCTTATCATCGCGATGTGTACCATCACGCCTCCGCTGGCTCCATAACAGCGTGAAGACGAGCCTTTGTTGTGGTGAAACTGCAGAATCTCTGTCTAAAGGTCTGCAGCGACGACTGTAAACACGACTGTACACTCTTTGTGTTCAGGTTACCTCGTCCGAGCCTTCACAGTGGTTCCAACTCATCAAGGAAGTTGAGAAGAAAATCAAAAGGGTAAATATTTGTGTGTCTGCTGCTTCTCCTGAAGATAATGCTGTTGTCTGCACGAGGCCTGCTAGTGCTAACTGCTACCACTGCTATTACATTTACTGCTAATGCTGCTGCTAACTCTAGGGCTATTATAACTATTTTACTTCTATTGCTTCTGCTACTGTTACTTTTAATCCTACTACCACTGCTCCTACTGCAGGTACTATTACTGTAAGAACTACATGTACTGAGACTACTTCTGCTCTTATTCATCAATAATAACATCTACTTTCACATTATACTTATAAATATTCTAACAATACAATCTGTACCTGCAGAAGAGAGACAAACGAGCCCTGAAGGCCGTCACAGAGTTCATCTACGTCCTCAGCTGGATTAGTGAGCTGGCACAGAACCACAACCAGTAGAGCTTCATCATCTTCATCATCTTCATCAGCATCATCAGTGTTTTTGATTTTCACACTGAGCTTCCACTTTGAGCTTCTGAAAATGTTTTAAATTTTAAATCTTTAAAGTAATGGTTAGAGTTTTGAATATTAACTTAAGTAGCTTTATTTAAGAGATAAGTTATTTGTCAGAAAGTATTTTTATAATATAATATATTTTTTTATTTGAATATTCAGATTACAGTGTTTAAAGTACTTGAACTTTAATATATTGAATTTAGAGAAGTATATGAAGGACGATATTTTCATATGAATTGTTGTAGCTTTATTTATGTGAACTAAAGTGAAATAAAGTCGATTTCTTTCATATCACTGCTGAGTGATGGTCGTTTCTAATCAGTAAATTGTGACTTTAGACTGTTGTCTCCCTCTGATGGTCAAGATTCGGTACTACAATGTGTGAATATGCACAGTAAAGGAGGGCTTTATCTCTACATGTCTTAACTGAGAAAGAAAGAAAGAAAAAGAAAGAAAGAAAGAAAAAGGAACTTAAAGCAGAAGAGAAACACAACAGATATTAAAAAGAGAAAACTAAGAAAGGAGAAGACGATGACTGGATAGGAAAGAAAAGCCTTTTGGTAGAGGAGAAGAAAAGGACGGAAGAAAAAAGGAAACAATGAGATCATGTAAGTGGAGAAGAAGTGGAAGTGGATTTGGACTTTGAGGTTTACGGTCAGAATTCAGTTTGAGTTCATGGAAGCATCAAAGGAACCGTTTACCTAAAACCAGAACTGAGTCACGCCGGTCCGTTCCCTTACCTGAGTGGAAACTCTCGCTACGTCGTCAGGACAAACCGCTGACACTCACAGCGAGATCTCCGCCCCCGTGACTCCGCCCACACCTGCTGACACAACACAGAACTGAACGCATCGTCATCGAAATCAGCGCGCTGAGTCAGCTCCACTGCAGCAGAGTCATATTATGCCTGCTAAAGACGAAAAAGACGGTTTCCAAAATCAACGAAAATGGTCGACCTTGGCTCCTAATTGTCATTTTGGGGCACATTTAACTGCGATAGAGATTAGCTGGTGCACGCGGCGGAGCATTTAGCAGCTAAAGAGATAGATATGAGCTGGTGGAGACCAAAAATGGAGGAAAAAGAGAGAGAACATTGGACATAAATTCAACAAACAAATCCAACAGGTGACTATGTTGCCCTGTGCCTGCTCGATGTGTTGAATATGTTTGATTTGAAATCTCAGAACTTGGAATTTAGCACAAAGACTGGAAGTAGAGACAAGCTGTGGGCCTAGCTAGCTGAGGCAGTCTGCAACCTTCAACATGCATGTTGGTAGATTTCTACACCCAAGACTCGGCTAGTTTAGTTACCAGCAGAGTTAAGACAGAGGTCAAACCTGGGAAATCTACGATTAGGACCTGAAGACAGTTGGCCATTAACTTCAGCTCCAACACAAACGGCTGCAAACAGTTTCTGCTTCTCATTTCCATTTTCTTCACACATTCGTCCAGAATTCATCCAGGCGACATTTTTCATTCAGTCTGCTGTGTTTGAACCTCCACCACACAGGAGAGGATGTGGGGGGTGTGTGTGTTAGTGTGTGTTTGTGTGTTTTGACGGTTGGCGCATAGGAAAAAAAAACACTGGTTGAGACTTCTAGGAAACACACACACACACACACACACACACACAATTTTAACATATAGAAGTTGACTGGTTAATTCCAGTTAATTAGCATTTACCTAGAATGCCAACAGCCAGTGTGTGTGTGTGTGTGTGTGTGTGTGTGTGTGTGTCAGATGTGCAGAAATGTTTCTGCAACATTTACATTTTTCATCATATATGCATGCACCATTTGATGCATCACCACACAATTTTCTTTGTTCTATAACTTGTGCATTAAATAATGATTTGGTTTTGTCTTAAAACATTTTTTTCAGCATTAAACTATCTGAACCCTGATTTTGTTTAAATTGAAGTTTCTTTTTACCTGTGTGTGTTTTCAGGCTGTAGCCAGTTATGGAGTTTTGTTGCGTATCAGGTTTAAAATGTCAGATTTCTAAAGGAAGTTCTGTGTTGGGTTCTGAGCTCAGACAACCACCAGACTTCTGTAATTCTTGGTTTTAAAAAGTACAACAGCGTCACAAAGGGTCCATGATCCCCTCGAGCACAATCTCTGCTAACTAACAAACTTTTAACCGCATCATTGTGCCAGAAATCTGTCGCTCTGCTTAAAGACAGAACAAAGCGACTGTAATCAGATCAATGTTAGTGATAAAGCTTCAGAGATGAGTCAGCTGCGCCTGAGCTGTTCTCAACATGTCGCCATTTAACTTATCTGAAAGCTTCAAAACCACCAAAACCCTGAGATAAAAAGTTGTCAGCTGACAGAAATGTGATGAACTTCATCTTCTTCCTCATTTTTCACCTTTTTAGCATTGCTCAGAAGTGGCTGTATTAGTTTGTATATCTGCAGTCCTGAGTCAGACTTCTGCCACCTGCTGGTACGGAGAGTTATTTCCTCTCACAAAGACGCAGAATTCACAAGGGAATCGGACGTGAGCTGACGTCTTTTTGATGTGTTCAAGTGCAGCGTTTGTACGAGATACAAGTACGGGGCCTTGAGACTTAACAAATATAATACTGATATTGTGTTAATAACACACATGAAAATATTGTGTAAAAAATCCAGTGCCTCTTTAACAATCTTATAATTTCAGTTTCTTTCCATTCTCATTGTCAACGAAGCGTAGAGTCGAAGAAGCTGCAGTAACTGTTAGCACGCATGGCTACAACATTTCTAGATATCTCTATAATATATTTATTCAGCATTATCCTGCTAATATCGTGACAGACCCACACAGACGTGACGAGAGGCAACAGCAGGCCTTTGTCACTGCTGGTCAATTGATTTTAAAACTAAATCACAATCAATAACCAAAATGATTGTCCATTTATTCTCATTTCATCGACTAATATTCAACATTATGCAGATGACACAAAACTCTATATATCTGTTCACTCAGACAACCACAGATTGTAGAATTCTCCTTTTACCTCCTTCATTTCCTGCAAACCAAATTAAAAACTTGCGACCTTGCAGTCGATGTTATTGCTGCTTATGTTTTGCTTAACTTTGTGCTTTTGTAACAGTTAAAGCTGGAATCAGCTCCAGCCATCCTGCAGCTCTTTAAAGGTCAATCAGTCTGAGGTCGTCGATCCATGGACGGACAATCTGGACTGAGGCTGCGTTTTAGGGCCTTTTCTCTTTAAACTGATTCCTGGGTACGCTGGTAACGATGTGTCAGACATGTTGTTCCTCTTGTTGCCATGGTCACTCAAAGCAGTGGTGAGATTTAAGAAAAGGGGAAATTCAAGAAGTCAACTCAAGAGGTTGCAGCAAATTTAGATTTACAATAACGGACAAACTATAAATGATAAATACTCATTATGTCTGATTCGGATTGAAGGGCAAATCAAATTTGTTGGGTAATTCCTAGAAATAATTTTTCAAACCCAGACTACTGGCATTTGTGCCCACAGTGATGATTCAGGTTTCGCTGCTTGCCTCTGTGGTGGCGTTTCCACGAGCAGCGATGATGCAGGTTGGCGCTTCTTCCTGCTGTTACGACATTCTCACCAGCAACACTTTTACCTCCAGAATCATATTTCCACATGTAGAGAGGCATCAATGCCCACAGAGATGAACACATTTCTTCCTCCTGTGATAATTCTGACACATTTATGCAGTGAGAAGGCCAGAAGTATGTGGACACACTAAAATTATACCTGTTTGACCTTTGAAACAGATCGTTCTGACACCAAGCACATTAATAGCATCTTTCTAGATATTGCGATAATATTGTTATCATGAATTCCTTTTGCCACGACAATCTTTAAAAAAATCTGATATTATGACAGCGCTAGACACAAGTGATGAGAGGCAACAGTGTCACTGCGACTTTCTTTGTTTTGAAACTAAATCAAAATCAGCTTCGTGGTCCACAAAACATTTTCTGGAGATTTACAGTAAAGCAGCGTTGAAGCTCCTGCACCCAAACACGTTTTAAGATTATGGCTTAAAAACGGGTTTAAGAAATGTCTTTTCTCATCAGTTTGGGATATCTACTTGTTTAGGGTTAGAAAGGTGAGAGTCTGTATTAGAACTTGTACTTTGGTTAGAAAACATCCCTGATTTGGTCGCCATGATCACGGATGGAGATGGTCCGACTTCCTGTGAGAAACATCTGTTTTTGTCGCTACAGACACGACTGAGATCGTCTCAAGGTCTCCTTACAAATGGTGCAACTTGAACTGCAGTCGATCGATCGGTCGCATTGCTGGCTGTAATAACGGCACCGCCACCCGCTCAACCTCCTGCTGCAACAGGTGGCTGATAGCCATATTGTGAAGTTTCAGTGACGGTCCTAGAACAACATGAATTAGCGATGATCGATGCTGTAGCATTAGCATTTTCTTTCACTGTTACTCAGAGACCAAGTTCAGTTCAGTTCCAGACAAATTACATTCTTAATCATCAAGGTTAATTTTATTCATCTATAAAATCACGGAAATTCAAGTGTTACCGTCCAAATCGACCAACACGGATTTACAGAATGTACGCTAAAGAGAACCCATGTATTTAGCCAGTTCTTAGCTTAGCTTAGCACAAAGACTGACAGCAGGGGGAAACTGCTAGCATTGCTCCATGAAAAATGAAAGTAAAGGCCCATTTCCAAACCTACCTGGTTTACTTGAGAACAGAGAGTGGGGGCTTTCTAATGACTGACGCAGCATGTACAGACCACAGCTTTATGGGGTCCGAACACTTTCAGGTAAAAAGTTAAAAACAGCCTCTCTGACCTGTTTCACAACATCCTGAGGCTGGTCTGTGTCTTTCCTCTCTGACTACGTGTGTCGTATAGAGATGACTGTTGGAAGAACTTATCAAAAGGACGTTTTCATTATTGACGTTACGACAGACTATTACGCATGATGGAGCATGTTGTGGTGAATTAGAACAGATTGGTGTGAAGAGATTATGGCAGATTAACTGACGGGAAATAAATCTAGTGAAATTTATCTCCACCGCGATCAGCTGCAACAGCAAAATGGTGCATTAAAGAACCCATAACGTTGATACGTGATGATAAAATTAATACAGAAGCCGTTCAATAAGGTCTGATTAGTTCTTCCGAGACGTCATTATTCTAGTTCGACCGCGTAGACGTTTTTAAGTTAAAGGGCAGTTCCATCAGCATTTCCTCAACGTGAATACATGTAAAGATCGCTGGTGCAGGTGAACTTATGTGAGGCTGCAACCAAAATAAACACTTTACATTTTAATCCCGCAACCACCGATTATTCTCATCATCCATTAATCTTACGTCTCAGTACGTAAGCTAATGACGTTGTTCAACAATATTTGCAATTTGTCAAACTGTCACTGTCCAAAAACCAAAAAGTGAAGAACCTGAATCCAAAGACTGAGGCCAGCGGTGTGAAGTTACCAAGTACACAAATTTTGTTTCTGTACTTCTGTAGATGATTTAAGTTTCTGAACTTCATTTCAACGTTTGATATTTCCTCCCTTCATCTGAAACTGAAAACAGCCTTGTTACTTTAGTTTGATGCATCTGAGGTGAATTATGGATTATTGTTATTTTGGAGACTGGAATGCGGAGAAAAGGCGTGTTAGTGTCTCGTATCTGCAGAGAGTTTCTGATTTTCATGTGTCTGTTTGTCCTGGGAATGAGACTCAACAATCAAATGTCTTTGTGGTGCGTTCAGAACTTCTACTTCGATCAGAGTAAATGCACATTACTAATATTTTGAACAATAGAAAATTAAGTCGAAACATTAAAGAATAAAAAGAGGAGGTCATTAATGTTTCGGGCCAGTTTCTGCAGACACAGCGTTGCAGCACGCTTGCAAACATTTACATGCACAAAAGCTTGCACACAAAATGCAAACACGTCTGTTAAGTTTCAAAGCTTAAGTGAGGTTTTAATGAACCACACACACACACACACACACACACACACACACACACACACACACACACATGCGCACACACACACACAGTGATGTTACTGGCACGACTGGTTCAGCTCAGGTTTGCTTGGTGTGCACTGCGACACACACAGGTTTCTAGGTAAATCTTCCTTTTAGCTGAACTGGTCTCCCTCCAGTTAAACCACTCTGACCAGGGAGTCTACTAGCTGTGTGTGAGTGTGTGTGTGCGTTCAGAGGACGGAAGTCAATGGAAACCTGACCAGGGAGTCTCCTGTGTGTGTGTTTAGAAGCAGCACAGTAAGTTTTAGAGGAAAACTGGTGTCGATGCTGCCGTTTCTGGTGAGCCCACAGACCACAGACACACATACACACACACACACACACACACACACACACACACACACACACACACACACACACACAATGAGACATGCAGGGATCTGTATATATAGACCCACAGGTCAACAGATAACATCAGTAATTAGTCAACCAGCTTCTCAGCTTTGCTCGGAGGTTGATCTTTTCTCTGCTCCAATCGAACGCGGTTCATACTGAAGGGGTCCATCATGTCTTCGTGCTGTGGTTCAGTGTCTCTACTGGTCTTACTTGTGTTTGCAGCTGGGACTTCTGCTCGATATCTCTCTGAGAACATGACACGAACCCATGAGTCCATCGCGGCGGTGCTGGTGAGTTTGGCTGTGGCGTACCACAAGGCTCTATATTTGATCCTCTGCAGGTCTTTGTGCAGCTCGTGTTTAAAGGGTTTAAACTGCTGAATTCATCCTTCTGTGTCTCTGTCTCTTTTATAAGATCACACAGTTGTTGATTTGAGCTCATAGTTAGTGTGTTTAACATGTTACAATGATGCTGTGCACAGCGAGGCCTCTACAAAAGACAGATTCACACTGGATTACAATCACAGACGTTCTCTGCAGCGATTCAGGCTTTCACTTTCAGATATTTGCTTTTTAGTTACACTATCTTTTTTGACAGCTGAAGAAATGTACAATTGGCAAACTGCATTATTAAATATCATGATATGATGAAATGTAACTTAGTACAGTGCGACTACAGTTTTGAGGTTCTTTACTTGAATATTTCTATTTTCTGACACTCTATACTTCCACTCCTCTACATTTTGGAGGCATATATTGTTGTTTTTACGACACAACACTTAAATAGATAACTTAAAGGCAGAGAAGGCGATTCTGGAGAAATTGAGTTGATTGACGAGTCTTGTTACCAGGTTGTCAAATAACGACACTTTAGTTTGACATTTGGGGCTGAATACAGAGCGACAGCGTCGCTATGTGATGATCTCAGAGACTCAACAACCGACTATCTGTCATCAGACCCGATAATCAGATAGACCCTTAAAACACACCTACATGTAAATATGTGTATAATTTACTTGTTTTTCGTAATTTTCAAACTTAACTACGTCTATCGTAAGAAAACTAGATTTGATATGTTGAATATCAGAAACTTTTTTAACTTGATTTATTGTATAATTGAACTGTTTCTTTGAAGTTGAGCCCAGTCTCATTAAAATAAAACAGATTACGATCAGAAAAATGCATGAAAATATATTTATCCTTCAGTTTTTTTACTCAAGCACCATTAATTTGGGTGACTTTGACTTTCACGAAAGTAAAGTGTAACAATAACTACAACCACAGCTTCTATAACCGAAACGTGAAACTGGTCTCATGTGAATCAGCAACGAGTATTATTTTGTTGTTTTTTCTGTTTGATATATTTATGTTGTAAACTTGAACATTAATAGAAAGTAATCACGTGTTTTTTTATTCATCTGTGTTTCAGAGTTTGACGAAGCCGGAGATCATCACCAGTCCTCTCTTCAGTTCTGTCATCAGCAGCCTCAACAGCTCCTGCCAGGTACGCAACGTACCGCCCACAGAAGAGTCGACGTGGTTCAGGAAAAGAGTGATTAATGATTAAGTTATTAGTCTTTAATGAGTCATCACTACTTCATGACAATCAGAATGTGCTTTATGGTTAACTAAGAACAACTGCTGTCCGGATGTTGCTCACAGATATGAATACTGAAGGAAAATGACTCATTAATGATTGATTACTTACTCAGCTGAATAAAAATAACCAGGCAGGAATAAATACCTGCAGAATCAAGATCGTGCAAAGAGCCAAGAATTTGTTAAAGCTACTAAAAGAGACTTTAAGTTCTGATTAAGTCGGTGTAAAACCAGACGATGAAGCTTCTTCTTTCCTCTCTTCATCCTCAGTTTTGATTTTGTGACTTATCAAACTAAATTAGTCAGAATCTTTAAGAATAACTGTAACTACGTAGGAGAAGATGCATGTCAGTCGTCAGCATTAAAGTCCGGTTCTGCTCTCTGTTCTGTCACATCTTCTGTTGTATGAATATCTGAACTCTGCCGCTCCTCCACAGGGAAGAGAAGAGCTCAGGCTGATGAACGTCACTCTGGACGTCTACATGCGGATCTTCTCCAGCATCCTGCAGCACCAGCACAAGACCGGCACCCTGGCTCTGCTGGACCAGGTGTCCGACTCTCAGAGGTCCAAGGTGGAGCAGGATCTGAAGGTGCTCCAGAAGAAGATGGAGACACTGAAGAGACACCTGAGCCACCCGAGCCACGACAGAGAGGACGTCATCAGCAAGCTGAACAAGATAAAGGTGAGAAGAACCTGTCTGCCTGTCTGTCTGTCATCTTGTATCCGGCTCTGATCTCGTTCAGTCTGTGAACTTCTGACTGATCAGTTGTGTTTCTGTTGTTTCTTCTGTAGAAATGGAAACTCTCTCTCTTTTGTTTCTGGCGCGTAGGTGTTCGAGGTCTCTGCAGCATCACGTTCACGTCGTGTTTCTCGTGCATCTGTTTTAATTTGCAAAAAAACTTCAGATTTGACTGCTGCGTAAAGTCACGTAGTGCTCAGTGGTGTTGCACAGGGTGCAAGCTAGTTTAATTAATGTTGGCTGATGACTCAGCTGCGTATATGCGGAGCTGAGAGAGAATGTGGGTGATAGTTTTTGTTTTTGTTTCTGTTGTGGCTTGTTGTAGTTCGTAGCTTCGTGTGTGGTCTGTGTTTGTGTTGTAGTTGATACTACACTTCAAACAACAAACAACTTCACGTTCTGTTCAATGCTCAATTTACAAGAAGCCATCAATGATTTAGAGTCTGTTGTCGCCGTTGCATAAAGTCTGTTAAGTTCAAGTGTCAACAACTCTTAAAACCAGTGATTTGTGAAGGGAGTCTGGTGATGTTCCCGTCGCTATAACAACCATCACGTCCTGCACTGATGATGCTGATATTTCAACTTTGTTCATTTTTTTGAATTGCAAAGAAAAATACATGTTTATTTTCAGTGTTCTGATAATATTCTGCCAAAAAGACGTCATTGAATCCAAATAATGAAAACATTTAGAGCCCTTCCCTGATTTCTGGAGCAGAACATTAACCGGACCTGAACTTTCTCTGCAGGTGGACGACCCGCTGGTTCAGAAAAAGGCTCTGGCTCAGTTCAAAGAGGTGTACCAGGCAGCGTCCGTGGTCATCGACCGCCGGCCCGGCCACGCCCACTCCTCTGCTAAATGATGACGACACGTGATGATGTTCTGGAGCTCTCGACTGGATCACCTGCTGGAAATTGGATTCCCTCTCTCATTAGTTTAATCTAATCTAGTTATGTTTTGTGTTTAATTTAATGTATTTTAACTTATGATTAATTTAACGTAATTTATTTCTTTGTTGTCATTTTCATCGATTCATTTGAAATAAAAGCAGAAATCAGCATCGACCTCAAGTTTCATTTTCCATTATTTAACAGCAGAATATTTCAGCTGCTTGTTGCAGTTTTCTCACACAAAACAGGTTTCACACGTCTGATGTTCGCAGGTTTCAGTTGTATTCTGGTCACAGTTGTGAAAATGATAACGATGCTGGTGAAGTGAGAAGTCGAACTCCTGATAAAAACAGATCGTTAAGATCAGAATTATTATTATTATTATTATTATTATTATTATTATTATTATTATTATCAACAGTTTGGAGTCCAAACATCAGAGACTAGTTCTGAGTCAAAGTCAGTGATATTAACAGTTTGAGTGAATCTTCGTCCATGAACGTCAGCGTGCACCCGAGCTGGCTCGGACTCCACAAGTCGCCGAAATGTTTTCTGCAAACGGGGCGGCTGCAGCTCAGCGGGTAGAGCAGGTCGGCTAGTGATCGGAAGGTTGCTGGTTCAAATCCCAGCTCTCAGCTGAGCTGAGCTGCATGTCGAAGTGTCCTTGAGCAAGATGCTGAACGTCTGACCGTCCAGAGACAGCTGGGATTGGCTCCAGCAACAACCCCCCGGGGTCACACACAATGGATGTATGAATGGGTTTTCTGCAAACATCAGTTTCGTCCAAACATGCTGACAAACCAGTGACCACAGCTCAAGTCTGCGTTTTGGTGTTTGCAAGTGTCAAACCAGCCGGACAGTTTGGATGACGGACCACGACGTTTCCAGACATGAGCTGGATTTGTAGCAACAGAACTGTTTTGAACTGAGACCTCCGGACATGTCCAGCCGTGTTTATGCTGACAGATGGATATTTTTAGCGAATCCTCGGGACATTTGTGTTTTTAACCAACCTCAGGATGCTTCCAGCCGCGTTTGTGCCGACAGAAACGGATATTTTTCACTGGAAGTCGGGCGTCTTCAGCCGTGAGTGTGGCAACACAACCAGGTGTTTTTAATGATTCTCCAGACGCTTCCACCCTCGTTTGTAGAAACCAAACTGCGTGTTTTTAACGAATTGTTTAGATGAGTTTGTGGCGACAGTAAAGGGATATTTTTTAAGGAGACCTGGCGACACTTCCAGCTGTGAATGTGGTGACAAAAGCAAATGTTTTACTGAGACGTGGGCATCTCCAGCTGGTTTGTCACCAGAAAGCTGATATTTTGTATGTTAAATCGGGTAACTTGAGTCGCTGTTCTGTCTATCAAATCCCTCAGCAAACCTGCTGCTGTGTTTGTGGCGACCAAAACAGGTTTCTGAGTCAAACCATGATGTTTTCTGACCGAGTAGTTTCTGTCTCTGGACCAGAACCTGAACACGCCAAGAGAAACACAGAACTTTAACTTAAAGAAATGTAAAAACAGTTTTAACTCCACCGCTCAAACACTTACTCTGCTGGTTTAAAAGAACGACACCATCAGAAAATCAATAGATGGAAAAACAACTTCATCACAGAAACATGATTTATGAATAAATAACACAAGAGTCCAGTCAGTACAGGTCCTGTCAGAACCGGGCTGTTCTGGGTCTGCGGGTCTGAACCGCTTTCATTCCAGTGACACATGCTGGAATATTTAAATCTGGGGTTTCTCTCTCTTTCTGTGTGTGGAATCACTGTTGAGTCATTCCTGTGACATCACTCTGACATCACAGTGCTCCCCGGCCCCTGCACCAATCATACGGAGGGACTTCCCCTCCGCTCGTGATGCAACGGGGCGGTAACAGGATGGACCCGTGGTTACAGCTCTGGTTTGAAACATGAGTCAGA